>KK120927.1:84525-96155 GCA_000611955.2 Stegodyphus mimosarum
GGAAAGACGCATACAATGAAGAATGGAGTTTTTCTACATATAAATAAAATCTATAATAAAGCAAATGTGGTACATAAAACGAAGTTGTTTTGAATCCGGAATCCATGACTTCTTTGTCATCATATACATTATCTTCATAGAGAGGAAGCATTTTTTTTATTCCTTGTCAGTAAGATTTCGTGTTCCTTATTATACTCTATGTTCGCTAAAATGTGTAATCCGTTTCCAATTCAGACAAATCTTCCATCGAGTTTACAGCTGTCATATACTTTTCTGGAGGATTTGAGTCTGAAACGTCGTGTTTTTCAGTTGCGACGTGCTTTGCAAGTTCACTGCCATCATTATTATCAATTTCCAAATTCAACTATTTCGCAAGATTGACAACTTCTTCTAGTTTGTGAGTGGCGTTTTCAGTTTCAGTGAAAATAAAATGATTTGCATAATGGGTGGTGGGAAAGAAGCGGAAGGGGAAAATAAGGATCCACCTAACTGCGAGTTCGCTAACGTCTTTGTATTATTGTACATAAAAATCTTTAGACATAAAAATAATGTAGCTCATCTGATCTTTAACCACTAGGAGTGAAGAAAAATCACGTCTAAAGCAAGATTGTTCCTCAAAGATATTCGTACAATATCAAAATATCACACAATATAATCAGTAGCTGTAGTTCAAACTACTAAAATGTTAAATAGAACGTAAAGCACAGCACAGAGAAAGCTAATCCTATAAACAATTACAATAGCAGCTAACTAAACAACTGGGATGAGATGTGCTCTGTCTGGCTTTTTATAGCTTTAAATCGGTCGCGAGAGATAATTCTAGCATTTTCGGCTTCTCGAGATTTCTGAAAACCAATAAAATGATGGAATTATGGGTACAGCTAACACAGCAGTCAATTACATTTATTCAAACTAAATATAAATTACTGAGATAAACTTTTATTCAAATATTAAATGCACGTGCTCCTGTATTTTTACTTTTTCGGCGTAGCTTTCTCTTAAAAGTCTCAGCTGCGTTGCACGGGAAAATAAAACAATTTAAATTAGAATTCTGTTAAAAATATCTAATTAAATGCAAAATTCGTAACAATACAGTTTGTGCTAAATTTTTATTTCGTTACTTAAATATTTTTTTAAATTACAAATATTCTGTCAATATTGAAAAAAAATAATTTAGTCTTAAAAATCGCATTTGCAAGTTTGACGGACGGTTTAAAGCAAAACTAAATATTTTAGGCCGCTTTATTTTAAACCGAGTCTGTGTAAAATAAATAAAACTAACTGGAGTATTGACTTGAAAAGTAAGAGAAAAATGTGAAGGTTTGCAGCTGCTTCCAGAAAAACTCTCAAAGCGTAGCAAACAACAAGGATAGACCAGTTCTTAAAGGATAGTGACCGTTGGACAGTTTATTATTGATAGGATAAGACATGATGTCAATAAGGGAATAACTCCAGAAAACTGTCCGAATTGGATAGGACAACAACAAAGTCAAATGACTTTGAATCTTGATTTCTGAGAAGTAGATTATCTACATATTAATAGCCATGATCTACAATTTAATATGATCAACACGCCTCAGTACAATGTTTATACTTAAAACAAATTAGGAAATAATCTAACGATAGTTTCAGTAATTAAATATAAAAACAAATTTAATTGATTTAAAATATATTGCATATAATAGCACTTCCCATTTATTTAGTTTAATGTTTCACCTGTTGTAAGTACTGAAGCAAATGTAACATGTCTGAAATATAAAAACAACATTTTGCTATTTGAGAGATTAAAATTATTAAGCTTAAGATGAAATAAGGTGTCAATATGGGAATAACTCCAGGAAATTTTTCGAATTGGACAGGGCAACAGCAAAGTCAAATGATTTAGAATAATGATTTCTGAGAATTATATTATCTACATATCAATAGCCATGATCTATAGTTTGATAAAAACAACACGCCTCAGTACGATGTTTATATTCGAAACAAATTAGGAAATAATCTAACAACAGTTTCAGCAATTAAAAATAAAAGCAAACTTAACTGATTAGAAATATATTGCATATAATTACACTTCTCATTCATTTAATTAATTTTTTCCTTGTTACAAGTGCTGAAACAAATGTAATACGTCTGAAATATAAAAACAACATTTTATCATTTGAGAGATTAGGATTATTTAGCTTAAGATGAAATACTCTAAGCCTCTCTGTCTAAGGAAAGGACGCCTTTGATAAAGGACTGCGTTAAGATAAACTGCCTGATACTCACGTTATACAAGCGAAAAACCAGGATATTTACTAAAATAAATTCTTTCGCAAAATTAGTAAAGACATATGTAGGCAAAAATTACTAATTCCTTTTTGAACAATTTATAAAAATATATTATAAGCAGTCTATAAAATATAGTTAAAAATGTTTCGTTGTTAATAATATTACTGTGTAAATAATTAGAGCTCTTTCTTATTTTAATATAAATAAAATGTTTTTTAAAAGCTTCTTTAATGGCTAATAACTGTTATTGCTTCTTAACTTTCAAAAGGTTAATTCTTAGAAAACATCGCAGAAGTTAAACGTCATTAAATATCATTTGTTACCTAAAGATACTTATATTAAAAACATTTTAAAGCAGTTAGATGTCGGAAGAAGTAACAACACCATGAATCATGTTTTTGATATTTATATTAGCTTACAAGCTTATTTTATCTTACAGCTTCTTTTATAAAATGTTTTGTCAAACAAAATATCTTAAAAACCTTTATTTTTCTTTCAGGTAAGTGAACTTCTTTACATACAAGATTATGGAGAAAGCTGTTTTATGCTACGTTTTATATGCTTTCGATGTTTAAGCAATTGAAAGTGGTAAGTTATTTTAGCATAAAATAATAACTAAAAATGAATTTTTGATTGGATTTCACATAATTACAACGTAAATGAAAAATTATGATACAAATTAACCAGAGGAAAATGTACTAAAATTATTACTCGGCAATTAAAGCTTCAGTCATACAACGTTTTACTTTACGACTGGATGTGATTTCTAATCATATTTGAAAATATAGTTTAATCTTTATTTGAAACGCTATTAGAGGCTGCAACAAATTTTAGTTTAGTATTACAACGTCTACAAATGATGCTTTTCAAGCCCTTTAATTCAAGTGAAATGTTTTCAAAATTCCTAACATAATATGCTTAATTTTTGTGGGTTTTTTTCATCCAGGATTTTTGAATTAAACGATTTAATTCTTAATTATTAGCAGATGCTTGATTTTAAGTGATGAACTGAGATCAGGTTTTCTAAATTTATTTATTGTTATATTAAATAGAAATTTAAAGTAAATTAAAAGTAATATTGCACTAGATTTTTAAAAAAAAGTAAACTTACTACGATCAAAGGCAGTGACTTTGTTCCTTTACTACATTCGCCATATAGTGACTAGAAACATAAAATAAAATCTTTAAAAAAATTTTTAATCTACCGTCCTTTAATCAAACTCTCAAACTATGATGGTTTCTTAGTTAATATAATTACATTCTTGATCAAATGTGACTAAAAATATAGTCATTGGACTCTCATGTATGTCTTTTTAAGGCATTACTGGAATTTCAAGGACCATTGAAAGTGATACTACAAAAAATAACATATACAAGCACCATTTCACGCACGTTAAACATCTTTATAGTCTTTGTTTTAAAACTCCTCGTTCTAAGAAGATCCGAAATTTTATTCTTAGTAACTTATGTCCCAGAAAGTTATGAAAGCTAAAATGCACTTTTTAAGGTAGCATTTAAAAAGGCCTTTATATACCTTAGGAAATTCGTAAAACAGAAACAAAGTTAAGAAATCTGTTTGGCTTGTAAGAACATTAAAATAGTATCAGGTTTGTTTTGAGAGAAAACAATTCAGACGAACAGGCTATGTGGGTAGCGATATCGCTACAATAAAAGGAATGATCTAAAAACAGTGTTGGGATCAAATTTATATAAAACTGATGGATTTCCAAGAGAATTTGCTAAATACTATTATAACAATCTTTTATTCTGAAAACGAAAGAACTAACAAGCACAGTCGGCTTTCAGCTAATAGTACATACATCTTTTAAAATATTAAATATAAATTTTTCCTGTCATCCGGATCAAAACCGTTAGAATGCATTTATTAAAAATTAAGGAAATTTGTAAGCAGTTTTAATAATTTATAATTATAATTTAAACAGTATGTTTTTCTGCATCACTTAAAAGATTTTTTAACACCTTTGGAATTTTTTTAATTGAGATATAGTTTAGATTTTATGTCTTGTCCTCAGCTTTTCTTCTTAAGCTTATGCTCAATAAATTTCGGTCAGGTTTCGCTATGCCGTTCAGCTTCTAAAAGAAAACTAGTCGGCCTCATTATGGCTTTGAATCGAGAGAATAATATTTTATAGCCTATATTCGGTGTTGCCTTCAATTCTGGTTTCCAAAATTAAATACCAATGAGGCCTTGTTTCGTGGTCGTGCTCCCAAATGACGTAACAAGTGGGGCCCGAACTAAAAGGTGATGGATGATGATTCTCCATCACCGGGATTTGGCGATTGGGTACGCTGATCCCCAGTCGCCCTTTAAAAAGGGAAGTATATGAGGTATTTCTCCCGCCTCCTTCGCATGACTTCGTGGTGTAGTGGTCAGC
This sequence comes from Stegodyphus mimosarum, assembly GCA_000611955.2. NCBI lineage: Eukaryota > Metazoa > Arthropoda > Arachnida > Araneae > Eresidae > Stegodyphus > Stegodyphus mimosarum. Next base: position 89,193 of record KK120927.1, read on the forward strand.
ACGCTGGGCGCGTATTCCAGAGGTCCGTGGTTCAAGTCCCGGCGAAAGTGTTGCTCATTTTTCATGACTCCTGCTGTCAAAAAATGCTTAATGTCTCTAAGCAACTACCACACCTCTGATTTGTGAGTATTTTTCGAAACAGAAAGTACGGTTCATGATTTGATGTTCTTCGGTGTTCCAGTAGAACACAGTAGCAGATTGATTTCGTTGTAGTTCAGCGCTAGTATCAAGTGAGATTTGTTCCAAACTCCGTCGCGTGTGGATTTGGGGTATATTTATCTTTTTCTGGCGAATGGGGTGGTGGAATTATTCATGCTTACGAAATGTATGCGTCTTGTTTGATCATCGTTTGTTCACAGACAAGAAAATTATCTGTACAATAATCCACTAATATAACCAGTTGACAGAAATCAGTTAAGAAGGGACTCGTTTTGCATTCTTTTTTAACATTTTCAGTACCATAGCAAGTATTTACGTGATGTACGTTTAGTGAATCTACTACGTACCAACAAAGGCATCTTGTATTAAGATCTCGAAATGGTAAATATTAATTTTTTTTCGATGTTGTTTCAAGTTCCTAAAATCCAATTGTTATGACCTCATAGAAACTCACTGACATTCCATCCTCTCTCTTTAAACAAAGGAAAAAAAATCTGTATCATCACACTATGCGTATTCGAGGTCTCAATGTGAGTGGGTAATTTTAACCAATCATGAGCTTCAGTTGTTGAAATGTTTCAGCAGATAACACAAGATTTTAAAGCGGAGTATGTTGAGCCTTGGGTGACATAACATAAATGTTTTGTTATGGCCTGTTCTCCTTAAAAATATTTTTAGTATTTCCTTTTTTCTTCTTTTTGCAGTCTAGACAAACAAACTCAGCGAAATTCCTTCAATGCGAATTAATGAAATCCTCGACCTGATTATTTTATTGTCCTATGTGACAGAGGAGATTTGAATTGCCTCGTATATTTCTTTTTAAAAATAATGGAAAGGTATTTTATATCTATTACAGGCACTGTAAATATGTGACACTAAAATATCTACACTTTGACGATAGTATTTATTAAGAAACAATAGTATTTATTATTCTTAAAATATACGCCTGTGCATATATATACATGATAACAAATATAAAAGATGTAATCAACAATTTATCCCAAAGCAGTAAATATGAGACAATTTAATACATTTTTCTTGATATTCACATAAGTTTAAAAAATCTTTCAAATTAGCATTATATTTATTCATTAAATTTGCTTAATCGATTTTTAATCCTTTATTATTGTAAACACTAATTGTTAACGAGTAGAGAACTCAAAGTTATGTTTGTATTTCTTGCCAAAATATGCGGTGATTGTTCATTGAACTAGAAAAATGCTTTGTGGTACAAATGTTCCAAACTCACGTATGTGCAGAAAAATTTTATTAAACCTCTTCTAAAATACAGGAGTATGATAACCTTTGCCGGCTTAAATATGCATTAACTGTATGACATTACATTGCTTTAGAAAAAAGCTTTTAATTTTTCTTTCCATTAAAATACTACTTTCGATTAGAAAATAAGATAACTATTTCATTAATCTGAAAGATGTGTATTTATAATGCACTTAGGTAATTAAAAAATTATTTGAGGCATTATTGATGAATTTAATGAAAAAATGATAACACATGGGTGTGCCTTCTGATTTTTTGTGAGAGAGCTGTAAACATATAAGAAAAATGTATTTTTGAAATCCTAGACAAAGAAAGTATGTATTTTTGAAATCTTAGACTTTATGATTGTGGGAGGGATGTATTAGTATAACACTGGACAGAAGCACACAGAATTCCCACGGGTTCCTAGTATTTGGTTTATTTAGTAACCACTAGTCATAATCCTAGACAAAAGAAAGATTTCAAATCCGAAGTACGTATATAAGTAAACGATAAATTTCATGTCTAAATTTTACGAGTGATCGTAAATTAACCATACAAAAAAATAAGTAACACAGATGCCTACAAAGTATAATACGGTCAAGTAAACTGCTAAATGAAGTATAAGATATTAGCAATTTAAATTAATATGAAGTATATAAATAGAAATAATCATTATAAATGTTGAACAGAACTGACGCTTTTAAATATGTACCTCCTTTTGTTTGTTTAAATTTCTATTTGGTGCCATTTTCCCAAGATTTGAAATGTTCATCGTGAAAATCAGCCAACTGTGCTCAGATGTTAAATTTTAAACTTACTAAATACTGTGCCTTAGCCATTGTTTATAACTGCGAGTAGATTATTTCTGTATTCAGTTCTGGAAAACTAAGAAAAATGCACCAGAATGCAAGCTAAATAATTATATAGAATTTCATTATTCTTTTTGGTTGTTTTTAATGCAAACAGCATTACACGAGTTGGGGTTTATAACTTGAAAAACACATTGAAAATGGGTAATATATAATCATTAGGAACATAGTTTATTATTAATACATTAATATAATCGGTAAATATATTTATTGCAAGGTATCACAAATGAGTACAAGTCGGATTCAACTCGTTGAATGACTTTATTACGTACTGATTTACAGGCTCAAACTTGATTCCTTTCGTTTATCGTAAATGTAAAATTAAGATAGCTTCATCACCATTTTTTGGTGTTAATAAATTAAGGGAACTCTGGAAATTTTAAATACAAAAGACGCAATAGAGGTAAATTAGGGTCGGATGGAATGAGCATTCTTTCAAAATTTTAGAGATTTCTCTTGACATATAATTGCAATTTTGTTAAATGAAAAATTTATTATTAAGTTTACTAAGTACAATATTTACAGCATGTCAAATAATAATCCTAGCTCCTGGTATGCCATTCAAAGTCTTTTCTACGAATACCGAAAAATCCATCTAACAAGACAAGATTCTTCTCGTTTAAGTTAGTAAGCCCCTACTAATAGCTCTTCTTTTTACACAAAAGCATGTAAATAAAAAGAAAGCTATTCGTGAACTTGCCCCTCAGACAATTATTCGATAACATTGATTCCCTTCATAATTGTTCTAGCGTAAAATTGCTCCCTTAATATATTCTTTTAGAAACATTTTCTTTTTGAAAAACTGGTGCTTGTGGAACTTTTGTTTGAAAATTAAAAGAGTTCTTTCATAACTTTATGGTAATAGCCTAAAAATAAATTTCGGTTATTTTTTTAAACTCTTAGGCCATGGCTTAATCCACATGGAAAGTTTTTAAAAAGCGTTTTTATTCATTGCTATGGGAACTAAACAATGTGAATATAATGTTCTTAGAAAAAAGAAAAGGCTGTTTTATATTTTAAATAAGTATCTTTTAAAAAGAAATAAATCTTTCATTTGCGCTTCAAAGTAATATTAAAAAAGTTAGTACGCAATTACATAAGTAAAAATAATATTTCTCTTGAAGTAATGACTGATCATTTTGAATGAGTAGGATTATAGGAAAAAATTAAATTTAATTAAAACTTGTTTAAACCACCATGCTTGATGTATTTAATCTTGTTGCAAATTTTTATAATTTTCATTTTTTTTTTGAGATAAAGATGAATATTTTGGACTAAATACTAATTACAATTTTGCTTTTAAATTTTGGTAATTAAATTGATTTCTTTTTTTGAAATTTTAAAGCAGAATTTTGTTTCCAAGCGTTAACGTTGAAAAAATAGGTTTAAATGTAAAAAATAATTAAATGAATAAGTTAAATAATTAAATTAAATTAAATAATTTTCCAAAGCAATAATTAATAGATTGACTTTTAATTGCTGTTTATCAAACATAAGAAAACATATAAACCCTTATCACCGCATTAGGAAAACTTGAATCTTATAATCTTTCCATGTATTTTAAATCCGCATTGATGGTGCCATTTATTGCCAATGTGCCATTTATTTTGCATTTACCATTATTGTAATGTGCCATTTATTTAAAAAAGCTCCAGGTATTTTAAAAGAATGTAGCTCGGATCTCACCTCTTCACACAGAAAAAAACATTCTGTGCTATATAAGGTAATTTCTTCCTCTTTTCAGTGTGCCATCGCGGTGTAACGGTAGTACACTTGGTGCGTACTAGAGAGGTCTAGTTTCGAGTCTCGGTGAGGGCACTGCCTGTTTTTTGCATCTCCCGCTTCAAAATAACATAATATCTGAACAAATGTTTTATCAGTAATACATTTACAGTAATACTGCAAATGTAATTTAAAAAATGTGCATAAAAAGGGAAATTTCAGTTCACTAAGTTCATAAGATTTACTTTTCATTAATTTTAATATTTAATGAGTAACATCATTTTGCATGCACCAGTTTAAAGAGGCTTTAAAATTCTCCTTAAAGAATATCGTGTATGTATGTTACCGGCAAGTTTGAAATCCGGCATGGTATCCGGCATTCTATAGAATGCCTAAAACTAGCCGGTAAAGTATGGAAAGCTTCATATTTCACACATTACCTAGCAACGTTCCTAGCCAAATGACAAACCGGCAAAGCATGAAATACATTTCCGATTCGTTTCGAAGAACCGAAACTACTTACCAGAAGTTAGTAAATGATGTAAAAAGACAAAATGACTACTAAGAACAAAGCAGGGACTACTGGCTACTGAATTGCTAGGATGTGATATTTGTGAAGAACAAAAGTGCATTCATTTACCCTGTTAAAGAAAGGTCAGTACTATACAATATTACGTCACAGACGCAGAGTTATTTTTCGTATTTTATGAAAACTCATTTGAGTACTGCATACGGAGGACGGGACAGAATGTTGAATGAATTTTCAACCAAATACAAAAACGTTGCACGTAATGATATTAATCTTTACAACCACCTTTGTGAACCTTTCCAGGAAAAAGACCAAAAACGAAAAGGTATTAAAAAGGGCACTGATGAGAAACTTAATGATAGTTTCTAATTTCCGTTGTCAGGTAGATCTTACTGATTTCCAATCTCAGTCAGATAGAAAATACACACTTATTATGTTGTATCAAACATTATCTTACTATTTATTTTTACATATTTCGAATAACAGTTTTTTAATGGCACTCTTTCATTAATTTTTCAAAATAACATTTGTATTTTTGAGGAATGAACGTCTTTTAAATAATAGCCTTATCATAAACTTTTTTTCATACTTTGCCTAAAGAGCATTTGTCATTCTATAGAATGCCTAGGTAATATATACAATGCCTAGGGAAAGTATGTAATATTTCTCATATTTCATACTTTGCCTAAAAACGTCCGGCATTATGTACTATACCTATGTATTCCATAGAATGCCGGCGTTTTAAACTCTGCCGATAACATATATATATAAAACGTATGTCTCTGAAGAATAAGTTCATAAATCTCCTATAACTAGTCAGATTGATCTCTGATCAATTCTTTTATCACTGGATGGCCAATATAATCACCAAAATAATTTTTTTCTCAAAAATGTATCCCCACATTGTAAATTATTTAGGTTGTTGCGAAATTCTAAGCATTTTAGAATTAATGAAAAATCCCTGTTTTGGAACGTTATCAAAATTTCTTTTGAAGGAATATTAAACGTTCGTTTGGATTAAAAGAATCCTTTAAGAATCAGTTATTTTTTACACTGAGCACTTTCTGACGCCTGTTTGCTCTAATTCAAATCCGGCTTTGTTGCTCTGGAAGTGAATGAAATAACATGTCAATCGATACGTATGACATGAAATATTATGCAGTACGTATGTGTGGGAATCGAGCTGTAACCGTGCACCAGATGGCGCAACCTCCAGGTAAGAAGCCTCCAAGTAAACGCAGTCAGTTGGTTTTTGAGTTCGAGGGAAGCAGTCTAACTGGACGCTCGCGAAGGAGCTTCGGCAAGGCGTTAGCAGATCGTGCGTAGGTGATCAGACTTCGACACATCTAAACTGACTGCACGCAGATGGTCAGCTGTTATATATCTGTGCATGAGAAGGTGGCTACACTAAATCTAACACACTGTGATCCCTCTTTTAAAAACATACTTGATTTTCCTGTACAAATTCATCTAATTCACCTTTTCTTTTGTACTAATCATGAAATAAACCTAATACTTGGAGCAAAAAAAAAGTGGGTGTGATTTCTGTCTATGCTGATACGCCACGGATTATGGGAGCATATATACACGTGCTCCCATGATGACAATATTGGTAGTGAACAATTGATGCCGCTATTAATTCAAGGAGGTTTTCGGCTAAAGGTTTGCAGTGTTCCTGAGTATAACTGTGCAAGAAATCGCAGAGATCTTGCATTAAAAACGGCTACAAAATTTCCCTAAACATCAGTCACCATCATATGCTTTGCTTGTGAGCAAAGTTCAGAAACTGAACAATCTTTCTATAGATAATCAGCGTGTGGTAGCCCCTGAATTCACCAGTGTGCTGTGTATTGGGTAAGATCCTTAAGACAACTCGTAGTGAGCTGCTTGCATCAGGCACCAGCATCACTGTCACAGTTTTGCTGCTTTAACAATTACGATATTTCGCTAACAAACTCATTGAAATCTGCCTGCAGAGTAGCGTTGTTCAATTAATACTAGTTAGAACCAAACCGCCAGTGAGAAGTTCTGCCTTATCTGCTGCTAGGTGCTATTTTGACACTAAGTAGATTGCAATATTTTCGCCTTGTTGAGCTATACATCAGAGGCTCAAGCCTTTGCCAAAGAAGCCACGGTGAAAAGATGGAGAATATATGTTTTCCAAACCATATCATTTTTATTGATACGAGATCCAAATACTTTGTATGTAGGTGTATTAACCTTAACTGGGATGGCAAGTTATTGCCCCTAACTTAAACTAGCTGCGGAAGCAACAAGACCCACAAAGAATAAAATGCCAACTTTGTTTTCCTCACTGCTATAAACATAAATGTAAGTCTGCCCGAGTTTCAGCTACTGGCTGAACGTACAAGAGTCTAATTGGTTAAGATACCAGTGTCCCTACTAGAATTTGCATTTACACTC
>KK120927.1:102629-120746 GCA_000611955.2 Stegodyphus mimosarum
TTTTTAATTCTTTTTATGTGTGTGTTTGTTTGCGAATGTGCTGTTTCATCTATAAAATGATGTATTTGAATAGATTGTAAGATTTGTAGTTTCAAAGATAATAGCATTCGCTCACGACTCGAAAAGAGTCTTAATTTTTGCTTTCCCATAAGACCATTATGGTGGAACGTAATATTAGTTAAAAATTTCAATCAATGTAAAACATAAAAAGGCTGATTACCGTCTGACAGAAGTTGACCCAGGTATATTAATTTCAAAAGTTGAGATTTTTGATGTATTTTCATCTTGCTTACAGAGATCGTTTAATAAACGAATTTTTAAAAGAAATATAAAAAGAAAGTCTGAAACTTTTCAGATTTTATTTTACGCCCCAAAGCGAGTTTTTTTTTAACGTTTTGTGTGTTACCTTTATTTATTAAATATCACGTTCTTCGCACTTACACCACATAAAATTGAATTCAACAGCAATATCGCAAAATATCTGAAATATCTGAAAATATCATTCAGAATTTCCAATACATAATCTCGCGCCCTGGAGATAAAAAAGTTGTTTTTTCCGTCGCTTAATTTATTAACTCCTACTTGGTTATCAGGTAATTAAATCTCATACTCAGTTATAAATTAAGAACATTTCTCAAAACTGATATTTATTTTAGTTACGTATAAATGCAAGCAGTTCTCTCTTCTATTTGTGTACGATGCCTGGTTATGATCCTCAGCTTTAAAACGCTTAATCTCGGTTAATTTTTGCAGTAAGGAAGGTGCAATATTTGCATTTTTTACTTGTACGAAATAAATGAAGTATTGTAATCGAGAAAAATTTCGGGTGTCATATTTCAACGAAAATATCCATTTTGACGGCTCTTGAATCCATTTAAATGGTATTTTGAGGGACATCTGTACGTACGGACATAATAAAGGACTTTGTTTTCCAAAACGGATTGAAAAATGGATTTGAAATGGATTCAGAAGAGAAACTTTTGTTACATATGTACGTACATATGTGTCTATCTCACATAACGCAAAAACGAGCAGTCTCAAAACGTCGAAATTTTGTATATAGAACTGATATAACATGTAGTTGCGCTATAATATATATATATACACAAACATATATATATATATATACTCACTCTGTTACCCGCCTCGGTGAACTCAGTTTCTTTATTCTTATCCGTTGGTAAATTTTGCATTTTTCGCTATATAAGTGATTAAATTATGTTGCTGTTATAATCCGGTTAAGGTTCAACTGCATGCAATAGATGTAGAATTATCAAGAATTTAGAAATTATTTAGGTGTCCCTAAGTGTAACCCAACCGCCATTTGTTTATATTTGAAAACTCTTAGTAGAATAGTGAATTAAGTCAGTTTTTGCACCTTTATTGTCTTTTTACAGTGTGGGACCAAGAGTAAACTTTCAATTTTTGTGCACGGGGGAAGACGGGCACCACACCTTTACCATTTGGTTAATTAGTTTAGCGCCGTCTCCCCACTACGCGATCCCAGCCATTTATTGATATTAGCAAAACAAATACATAATTTGAAATGAATACAAAATTTGGAATGATACATAATTTAAATGAATACATAATATGACATAACTCTTTAAAATATGTGCGGAATTTTGAACATAATATGCGACGAAAAGAAATAGTAGTGATGAAGAGTAGTTTGTAGTTCCAACAAAAGTCTATACAGTTCAAAGTCTATATTCAAAATTCACAGTTTAAAGTCTATAGACCATATTCTAAAGATACAGTACAAAATCTATAGATCAAAGTCTGCAAATTAAATATTTCGTTTATGCAATTCATATATATAGCTCAAATTTGCAGATTTTGCAAGTCAGTAGGATGTAGTCGGCTCAGTAGGATAAGGTTCTTACATTCAATAAAAAAAATAATAAAAAGAAAATTGTACAATACTGTAGAGCCATTAGGTTGTTACGAAGCAGGAGAAGTGAAAAATATGCATTGCCTTCGCCGGGAATCGAACCACGGACCTCTGAAATACCGGCTCAGTGTGCTGACCATTACACCACGAAGGCACGCTAAGAATGTGGGAGATATACCTTATAATACAAACTGGCTAAATAGTTGGGAGACCGATGCAGGCTAACGTGACAATTCTTACTACACTAAATAAATAACTAACATTTACAATTTCTGGTATGGTAAAGAGCTGACAGAAATAATACAGTTGAACATATAGTACAATAGAACATAGTGTACTGATAATGCTAGATTTGTTGACTGGATGATAATGCATGCTAATATAATATAAAAAGAAAAGCATACAACAATTATTTTCTTGTAAACAAGTAGATAAATGAGAAATGCGTATGAACAGTAGAAAATACAGTACAGTACAAACAAACCAACATGAAATCTGTATAAATGCTTGGCTCAAAATTCGATAGGTAAACAAGAACATATACAAATGCTGTATGCTATATAATATATATAATATTTACTTTTCATTAAAAAGTTGACAGATTCATACAGCGATAGATAGTACAATGCAATTAACTTTCATGATGGTAAACTAACATTTACAATTTCTGGTATGTTAAAGAGCTGACCTAACATATAGTGCAATAGAACTTAGTAACATAGTATACGGATAATGCTATACTTGCTGATTGAATGATAATGCTTGCTATTATAAAATTAAGGGAAAAACAAGTAACTAAATGAAAAATGCATATGAACAGTAGGAGAGTACGGAACAAACAAACAAGTTGTCTGGGCAAAGGTAGCCCGCCTATTAGGTGCTTCCATAATAAAGTGACCACCACTTCTGGCCTTCGTAGTAGCCAAGCGGAAGTCGGCTGAGGGCCCGCCATTGGTAAAAAAAATGTTTTGAATTTTGTATTGTCAAAAACTAACTTAATTACATTAGAGCTCTTTTACTAAAAAAATGAGAAGGCAGAAAATAAACTTACAAAAACGAAAAAGTAAGTAAAGAATGAATCATGAAATCTCCTAGCTAAGGCACGAGCATCCGAATGTTAAACATACCAGTTGCACATGATTTGTTACTATCTGTTTGAAGTATAGACATGAATCTATTACGGCTAATCTAATAGCTAAATATCAGTAGTAATAGCATTACCACCAATAATAGTAATGCTGAACCCTCATTTAGGCGTGCTTAGTGTATTAACGGCACGAGAGATAATTCAATATCTAGCTGCATAATCCCCTTTGCATAGAAAGGATGGCTCAGATTCCCTCGTGATAAATCCACTTGTGAAAGATACTATCTAATTCTCCAATTACTCTTTCAGCAAAGGAGGAGAATATAATTTTGTTTCATATGCTCCAGAGCTTTAGTCTTCTTAATTTTTCTCAACTACTTCTTTTTAAGGTATTTTTTTTTAACTTGACAGATTTTAATCCGCTATCATATTCATGTAATTTATTATTTTTGAGAGCTGGCTTCCTTGAATTATTTTTTATGTTATACGTAAAATTTTTATAAGAAACTTAAAACTGTTTGGCGTAATCCAAATGACATCTCATAATTCTGAATTTAAGGCTATTTTACTGTGCATTCAAAATATAACTGCTAACATTCATATTTATTTATTTTTATTAATTTAAATATGTAATTACTACCATGAAAATATTCTAAAGATAGAATAAATAATTAACGTATGTTGTTATTAGTCCAAAGGGGGTAGTCTGTCGAGAAGGACTGTTAATTTCGTTTTGGCATTTTGCGTTGGCTCACTAGAAGCGTTCTTTCATTTTTCAAACTATTGCCACCAAATATTATCGCCCTTTATTATGTTTAAAGCAATTAAATAATGAAGAATCTGCATAGATGTGCGATATTGCTCTTGAAATGAATTTTATGGTTCAAATGCAAAGAACACGATATTTAATAAATAAAGGTAACACACAAAATGTTAAAAAAACACCCCTTTGGACGTAATTTAAAATCTGAAACCTTTCAGATTTTTCTTTCTCTATTACTTTTATTTTTTAGTAATTTCACTTTAAAATAAATAAGTTTAGCATTTCCCTCGAAATTCTGGTAGATACCGAAGCATACATTATATTCTTATACGTAGGAAATGCCAAAGAAGTAAAATGTAATTTAACTAAAATCCCTCCAAAATTATGAGAAATAAGTGCTTAAAAATTACGATTTACGGTAGACCTTAAAGCGTTAGCAGTGTCTAGCAAATATTGTAATTACATAAACAATAAGTTGTAAGTTCCAGTCTTCCTGGCTAGTATAAACTGCTACTAAACTTACTTAAAATTTAGCGACTAACGTTTGATAAGATACCTTTCTCCTGTTGTATGTATCTTTTAATCTTATCAAACGTTAGTCGCTAAATTTTAAGTAAGTTTAGTAGCAGTTTATACTAGCCAGGAAGACTGGAACTTACAACTTATTGTTTATGTAATTACAATATTTGCTAGACACTGCTAACGCTTTAAGGTCTACCGTAAATCGTAATTTTTAAGCACTTATTTCTCATAATTTTGGAGGGATTTTAGTTAAATTACATTTTACTTCTTTGGCATTTCCTACGTATAAGAATATAATGTATGCTTCGGTATCTACCAGAATTTCGAGGGAAATGCTAAACTTATTTATTTTAAAGTGAAATTACTAAAAAATAAAAGTAATAGAGAAAGAAAAATCTGAAAGGTTTCAGATTTTAAATTACGTCCAAAGGGGTGTTTTTTTAACATTTTGTGTGTTACCTTTATTTATTAAATATCGTGTTCTTTGCATTTGAACCATAAAATTCATTTCAAGAGCAATATCGCACATCTATGCAGATTCTTCATTATTTAATTGCTTTAAACATAATAAAGGGCGATAATATTTGGTGGCAATAGTTTGAAAAATGAAAGAACGCTTCTAGTGAGCCAACGCAAAATGCCAAAACGAAATTAACAGTCCTTCTCGACAGACTACCCCCTTTGGACTAATAACAACATACGTTAATTATTTATTCTATCTTTAGAATATTTTCATGGTAGTAATTACATATTTAAATTAATAAAAATAAATAAATATGAATGTTAGCAGTTATATTTTGAATGCACAGTAAAATAGCCTTAAATTCAGAATTATGAGATGTCATTTGGATTACGCCAAACAGTTTTAAGTTTCTTATAAAAATTTTACGTATAACATAAAAAATAATTCAAGGAAGCCAGCTCTCAAAAATAATAAATTACATGAATATGATAGCGGATTAAAATCTGTCAAGTTAAAAAAAAATACCTTAAAAAGAAGTAGTTGAGAAAAATTAAGAAGACTAAAGCTCTGGAGCATATGAAACAAAATTATATTCTCCTCCTTTGCTGAAAGAGTAATTGGAGAATTAGATAGTATCTTTCACAAGTGGATTTATCACGAGGGAATCTGAGCCATCCTTTCTATGCAAAGGGGATTATGCAGCTAGATATTGAATTATCTCTCGTGCCGTTAATACACTAAGCACGCCTAAATGAGGGTTCAGCATTACTATTATTGGTGGTAATGCTATTACTACTGATATTTAGCTATTAGATTAGCCGTAATAGATTCATGTCTATACTTCAAACAGATAGTAACAAATCATGTGCAACTGGTATGTTTAACATTCGGATGCTCGTGCCTTAGCTAGGAGATTTCATGATTCATTCTTTACTTACTTTTTCGTTTTTGTAAGTTTATTTTCTGCCTTCTCATTTTTTTAGTAAAAGAGCTCTAATGTAATTAAGTTAGTTTTTGACAATACAAAATTCAAAACATTTTTTTTACCAATGGCGGGCCCTCAGCCGACTTCCGCTTGGCTACTACGAAGGCCAGAAGTGGTGGTCACTTTATTATGGAAGCACCTAATAGGCGGGCTACCTTTGCCCAGACAACTTGTTTGTTTGTTCCGTACTCTCCTACTGTTCATATGCATTTTTCATTTAGTTACTTACCGTGGTCATATCACGAAGGCATGCAGAAATGAGGGAGAAATTACCTTATATAAATTACCTTATGCACCTCGAAATGTGGTGGTAACACATTTCGAGCGCATTCGAGAAGTCCAGGTTCGTGTCCTGGGGAGGCCATCACACATTTGAATATTCCTTTTGAATCCAATAATCAACTTTGGAGGGTTTCTAGTTTTCCAAATACACATTTGATAAACGCTTCTTTAGTTACTATAAAAAGAACATTGTTTTAGAAATTCTCAGGAAATAGGAAAATTAAGACGATTTATTTTAATTCATTTGAAACGTTGCGGGCTAGGCCAGCCACACATCTATAAATGACAAATCTATCATTTTTTATTTTCTTTGTAACTCATTATGATTTGTTACTGCGCATTAGAGTTGAGCGAAACACTGGCTGCGAAATGCTGCTTTACTTTTAATTTTAAAATGCTAAAAATAAATTATCAAAATGTTGAAATTGTAAAGCATTTTATGTTAATTAAAGAATTCAAGTCATTAAGATTTGAATCTTTACTGTAATTTCTCCTTCATATGGACGCAAATGAGTTAAAGAGCATTTAAAGCCTCCGAGGGTTTTCAACGTTTTAGATATAGAGCTTTTGGTAGCTGCGCTTATAGCTTTCCTTACTACCGTCCAGCTCTGCATGTTAATATCCTGGAATTAACCATTTGTTAGCCGACGTTAACTATCGCTATTAAATTTAAGCCATTTAGTTAGGACAAATTTATGTTATCTCCAAGTACTCTAATATTTTTTATCTGAAAATTCAACTTTTATATTATTTTAATACTCGCACGAGGCGTGGCTTAGATTGTACGTACACGGAAACTTTTTGTTTAAATTCAAGTTTAATAAAATGGTTTACACAGAAGCGTTACACGGTTTTGTTGTATTTGCTTAAAGGGTGCAAATACAACAAAACCGTGCAGTAACTCGCTTGTTGTACCTCGCTAGGTCTGAAAGACTTCAATTAAATTTGCCAATTAAAAATCATACACGTAATTTAGTAAGAATGTATTCTAATTTAGTTAAAACTAGCGGAAGTTAAAACTACCCGATGCCAGTTAAATTATATTGAGAGTAATGTATTTAACAACAGAGAGAACGATACCACTGTAATCCTTCTCTAATAACGATGCAAAAGTACGATTTATAGTCATAAACGTTTCAATCTGATACGATATGAAACCCACATAAAAAATTTCGGTAGAAAAATAAACTAATTCTCTCTCATTATATCAGCAACAATGGTACACACGCAGCTTTTAATGATTTTCGTCTTCCTAATCAAATGGTCATAAAAGCTCAAAAATCCAATATTTCACCTATATTCAGTATTAGTCGGTTAAATGTGGCACAACATTTGTCCTAATTTATCACAAATCAATAATGCGAACAACCACACAAACAAACATTCTTATCTATACATATTAGATTTTGTAAAACTTACAAATTTTTGATTAAAAATTCTTCGATTTGAAAGCGAGCAGTAGGAATACGAACTTTTCGAAATGAACCATTTTTATCTCCATCGCGCGAGACTGTTGCCATTCGGAAAAAGGAGTGGGAAAATTAGTGTTTTTAGCGTTTTAATTAATATTTCAGCCGATTAAAATTCGTACGAAGATGGGAATAGTCGAAATGACTTCCCACGAATTTTTGGAATCGGGAATAATGTTTTAATGTTTGGCAATGTTATTTTTATTTCACCATAAAACTTAGAAATTTTTTATTAACAAACTCTAGGATTTGAAAGCGAGCAGTAGCAATACTTGCCGAAATAAAACAAATTTTTATCTCCAGCGTGCGAGACTGTTGCCATTCAGAAAAATGAGTACGAAAATTAGCATTTTTTGAGTTTTTAATTAATATTTCTGATTTAAGCTTTTTTTGTTTTTGTAAAAATGGACGCTAACCTTTCATAGGAGCCAGAAAAGAATTGTAGAAAGTTTGCTGACGATATCTATAACAGTGACTGAGTTAATCGCAATTAAAAAACACAGAAACACACAGATATTCTTCTTTATATATATAGATATCGCACACAAGATATTAGTTATACATTTACAATCGCTTGGCTTCAACATTGCTAGTTTTTTTGGGGGACTTCTAATAATTTCTGGAAAAAAATTAGAATTTCAGGAATTCCACTTGAGAAGCATTGGAAACTTGCAAATGCAAAAAGCAAATAGCAACTCGAAATTTGTATAAAATTAACAAATCAAAAAGCAAAATGGTAATCTAAACTGAATTATATAAATAAGATAATAAAACCAAGTACATGTTTGAGAACCGACGTATTAACGTTAGAAGTGTGTTATTATATTAGCTGCTAAGCTTTTAGAAACTGTCCCCTGCCGTTCTCAAATTCAGAGAATGTAACTACAGTTAGAACATCCGTAAAATCCCTTCGAGTTTACTACCTTGAATTCAGTTCGTGATCAGAGATAAAGTTTTCCTTAGTTCAACAAATTCCCTGGCAGATTCAGTTTCCTAATTTGCAGTCGTTTCTCCGAGTAAGCATTTCTACCCAGATAACTGAGTATGAGTTTCCTTTTCTCGGCGTTTCTCCGCTGAATAACTGTTAATCACTGAAATGGTGACCATTGCTTTTAGCAAGTAGTACTCTGGAGATTCCCTTGGGAGTTCCGGCTCCTCGAAATCCCGATGTTTGTAGCCCTTATCTAACCCTAATTCCCTGCGGAAGGCAGCGCTCCATTACTAAAACTTGCCTATTCCTTTCCAGCTGAGGTAATGCAGAAATGATGGTGTTTTGTTTAAGGAGGTATCGGATGCGAAGGATCCAAAGCGGAAATTATGTTCGACAAAAGCATGGGCATATTGCCAGACAGTTTTCTTACTGTATGGTTCTTCTATTTTTAAGATGTCACTTGAAAATTATATTAAAATTTAAAAATTATGAATCACTTTCATAAGGAGCAAAGTGTTCTGGAAAATAATTTTTATTATAAAATGAACATCTTATCAGTTGAAAAGAGCAATTTTAACAACAATAATCTTTTTTTTTTGTGCACCAACAGGTTTGTACTTCAAAGGTTAACAATGGAAATAATGGTGTGATGACAACATAAAATCAGAAAGAGAACTGTAAAAAACATATGTATAATCAAAAGAACTGTAATTTCAAATCAAAGCATGCGATAATTCAACATTCAGAAAAATGATTATTTTATAACAAAGCATACGGTGCTGGCACGTAACGTGAGTCACCAGTAAAGTTTCAGACTCTTACGTCTGAAATATTTTTCACATAGATGAGTTGTTCAGCGTGCGTCTCAACTATAAAGTTTCAGATACCTAGATCTTTGCTGTTCTTGAGCCGTTTCGGACAGGATAATTTGCGTCGTTTTAGTTATGTATGACTGTTACTTCTAAAAACATATTTGCTTGCAATCTAGCTTTGCTTCAGATTCGATTATTTGTAATATTAATTGGATGAAATTGCCTTATTCGCAACTTACTACACTATAGACATTTTAATACCTCCTGGAAAATTAATCCAAAAACCTATATTTTCATGGATATGCTGGGAACCAAATAACCTAACTAGATCTCCAAACCAGCAGCGATTAATTTCTATTTATCTGTAAGATTCAAATAAATAAAGCTTAACTCATGAAAGAAACCTCAAGAAAGCTTTATCCATACGCCTTCTGTTAGGGTGAAAGAGGTTTGGCTCCAAATGAAACAACTGAACTAGTCTAACTCCCAAAATTTTAGTTGTTTCATCTCAATTACAACAGTAGATCACCAGCGGCCAAAAGGTAAAGTCGCTGAATACTGATAGCTGGGACCAGGGTTCGAATCCCAAATGGAGTGGCTGCGCAGCCGTTTTCGTAGTTTTCCTCAGGTGTGACGTATATACGAGTCCTCAAGTACTTTGCCATAATTAAATAAACCAAACAAAGCAAGAGTAGAAACCTTGCTGCCCAATTGGCTATCGCTGTAAGGACAGTGGATTCCAGTTGAAAAGACGTGTTTTAGTAGCTAAAGACAAAGGATATTGATAATTCCCATATCCCAATTTGGCTTTGAAAGCTGAAGGAGTAAGCTGTGTTAGAACTGCGTAGCTCTTCTCATATAAGTAGGAACATCTTTTCTTAGAAGGTCCTCCATCCCTCTTTTTTGGCAATTGGCTATAGCGTACCTTGCCATAATCAAGTAATCTACAATGGAATCCAGCTGTCGATAGAGCCCAAAGCTTTATCGACAGCTGTATTCTACTATCAAGAAATCTTACCATCTGGAGTAGCGAATAAGCATTTGACTATTATTTAACATGTTTTCTTAAACGAATATGTCATTTTTCCAATTAATTAATGCAGTTTTCGAATTCAAATTATAAAAATGTGTTTGTTACACGATTATGGCAAAGAACACTTGAGCAGTCTACTTAAAGGAAAGAATGCCTTTATGAAGATTTTGTAAAGGATGATGTTTCACATTCGCGTTACACAGATAAACATAATAAAGACCGTCGTGAACTTCTGTAACATATAAATCAAAGTTTACAGGTGTTGCTGTAAAAAATAATTTTAAATGCATTATGAACAAACTATGCTAAAACCTAGTGACGTTAGTCCTATTTGAGGAAGTACTCATCCCACGCCTTTTGGGAATAAGTGCAAATTTAAATTAATGAGCTAGACTATTTCAAATTGTTTGCATCGTTTTATCGGTGAAACTATAAAATGTTAGACGCTTTATGCCAATTGTGCTTTTAATCACTATTTAACGGAGTTTCTAAGCTCTTAAAATGATATGACCTAATATATTTTATTTAGAGCTACACAATCAGTAATAGGGACAGCAAAGCCTTTGTTGCAGTGTAGGTGTATAAGGTATTTCTCCCGCCTTCTTCGCATGCCTTCGTGGCACACTCAACGTGTATTTGAGAGGTCCGTGGTTCGAGTCCCGGCGAGAGCACTGCACATTTTTCATGTCTCGTGCTTCAAAATAACCTAATGTTGCTACAGATGAAGTTGTGGATTTAGGTATTTTGTTCTCAAACTGTGTATTGAAGGATTAAAACACAACGGATTGTTTATGAAAAGAAATAATACCCCACTGAAAATTTGAAATATATACCTCCATGCATGAGTATGTCTCACATTTACTACAGGAACTAAACCTTGCCATTAAACTTCCATGTTCTGAATATCACACTGGGAAAGTGCTATAATATTGAATATATTACTACAAACGATGGCAAGAATGTTATTGTACTTAGAAACATCTCAAAATTTCACTGCATGCTTTTCATAGTCTATCTTTTATCTCAATAACGGTACGAGGATGTGTTTCGTATATAATATTTTTTGAATTAGCCCGTAGAAAATAGGTATGGAACAACTCATGCGACAAATTGGCCAGTTGCTGTCCTGATAATGCGATATCACTGGCCTTAGAATCAACAGTCGAAAAGACGGCTACGGACCGTACTTGATTATTACGATTTCTTCTTCCAAATAACCTCATTTGATATGTAATAAATACCCATGATTTCATGAAAAAACATTTTGAGAATGTCTGTGTTAGAGTTTTCACAGTAAGTGCTTCTCCTGCAACATTCTCAAAGGAATGCGGCCGTATCTTACCGTGATAATCTTACCGTAATGCCGCGATATACTATCATTTTGGCACAACATAAAGCCCATTTTTGCAATTTTGTTGGATTTCCTACATTTCATACTCCAGGAAATCCCATGCCAGTATGAACATTCTACCGTGTCAGTGTATCACGCTGACCAGAAGCTGCATCGCGACTTAATTCCCGATTATTCGCACAATGATTGAAAGCCCCTATACCTATAGCAACTTTAATTCTCGATTATTCTTACCATGATTGAACTTCATTATAGCAATGTTATGCTACGTCATTTCACTTAATCAGATTGTAGAAACGGTCATCTATGTTCAAACATTTCTTTTATGATGGAATGTGTATTATGGAATGTTAGGAGCCGAAGAAAAGGAAATTTTCGAAGCATTTCCTTAATTTTTTGGGAAGCATTCTTTTAACTTAATAAAGTAATTTTTATTATGGTGTATTGCATAATAATAATTATTTTATTATTATTTCAATCAAAGGAAATAGTTCTAAGGATCTAATTCTGAGTTAAAATTGAGTAACACAATTGTTATCTATACTAAAATAAGACATGGGGTATAGAGAATTGTCATATTTATTTACAAAAAAGTTTCAAATGCCAATTAGAAAACATTTTCTCTTAATCAGAAAACTTTTATCGAAATTTACGTCTTTAAAATAAACATAAACAGTGTCATTTATTAAAAATGCTCCAGAAACTTTATATAATAGTGCATAATTACTATAAAATTTGACCCTGAGTGAGAGACATTTTAAAAATTATGTCCGTAGCGATTTGGTATCGGTACGTAAAACCGGATACTTTGCGTTGGGTACTGTTACAAGCACCATTTCATTTTTGTAAGTTTTATGACATTAATAGTATGTTTGATTTTGTTATTTAAGAATTTTTTTATGTCATATCAAATATATATATTTTTATCATTAATAAAATTTCAAACTTGATGGACATGAGTCGAACTATAATACAGTTTTAAGTTATATATCTTGTAGGCAATAACCAAAACGTTTTTTTTGTTCGCATGGTATGATACATAAATAACTTCAGATAACTGCATTTTGATGAACTATTTTTTGTAAATAACTCTGAAAAATACATCATTCTGCATTTTCCTTTAAAACGTGCATGTTTTGTTGAAGTAAAATTGCTTTAAACTTTTACTTAATGTTACTACTTTGTATCTAATGAAGTTTATATTTTGGGAAACTTTCAAAAACTGTGTGATCATCAGTCATTTTATTTCGGAGAAAGAGTATTGAAAATGTACAATGCCTTCGACGAGATTCGAATTCCGGCTTTCCGACTGCTAACGGACTTATTTCCTAATTAACGGAGCACGGTAAGGAGGGACGACAGAACACGGTAAACAGGGAGAAGATACCTTACACACTCCTCGTTTCAAAGGACGACTAGAATGAAAGGGGACCCAGTCGGCAAATACTGATGCTGACGATTCATCATCTTTCAGGTGCTACTTCCAGATCTTTTAGAACCCGGGAAATGTGAAGAGTGGGTAATTCCCTTTTTTAGATTTGAACTCCGGTTCTGATAGCTGTGCAGACTTACTTTCCAGTTACACTACGAAGGCACGTGGTAAGGAGGAAGAAAATACTTTACAAGCGTATCAGATACTCTCCAGAAAATTAATTTCATTCCCTTTTCAAAGTAATTTCAGGTTTCGAAGCCTCACTAAGTGCTCTGTAAGTGTTTCGTAATAGAACTCAGTAAATGTTTTAAAAAGAAGTAAAATTGCTAACTGACGCTTCCTCCGCAAAAAAATTGTTTTTTTATGAGAAGTCTTACAATCTAGAGCTTTTCTCGGACTTCTTTAGATGAATCTAAGTGGTATTTTAATGCCTTGATGGTAAACAGAGCTAACGTTTCTTATTTTTTTTTCATTTCTAGTAACTTAGTTTCATAAAAATTACTTTGCTAAGGGTTTTATTTTCATTTATTTAACATCTTTAACATAGCAATTTTGCGATTTCATAAATTTTTCAATCCTTCGATTTTTATACTTGAGTTACTCTGATAAAGGGCTAAACTATTATTAAAAGCTTATTTTTACAGTGGTAATGTAGCAGTTACAAAGCAATGTTTTTAAGCTATTGTTACATTATTGGAGATGTTTTATTAAAAATTCTTGAACTATTCTTAGACTGATGAAAGATGTTGTAAAAATTCAGTGATGGTTAAAGTAATTTTATCTGTACAGTGTTTGCAACTCCGTTAAGGAATACAGCTGAAATAATATTGCTGATGATTTGCTTTATAAGTCTACCCAATGCCTAAATATGGGCTAAATTTCCAGTCGATCTTTCTCATGTTTGCGTAGCTGAGTAACAGAAAAACCAACAAACTCATATGCATGAAAGCAAAAATATATACCAGAAAGTCAGGTAATGTAGGCTTTTTGTCTGAACACAGAAAATAATTATGCAATTTATGCAAAATTTATTTTCATTGCCTTAAATCACGAGAGCTTTTGAGGAATTAAAATAAAATAGTTTTTGAATATTATTTTTGAAATCATGTCAGGATTAGTAAATAGTCCATGTTCGTTATATCTGAGTAAAGAAATCCAGATATTAACGTACTAACACATACTTATTTCTTATTTGTAATAACTAACATCATTATGTAAGAAATTATCATGTTCTCTTGTCAATAAATGAATAATATGCATTCAGAATGAGAACAAATTTGCAGATTATTTATTTCATGGTGTAAAAAATCAGTAGTAAACTTGTTAAGGAGTTGTCGCACCCCTTAGTGGGCTTTGGGCTTTATTGCTGCGAATAGTTAACATATTATATTAGCAAGCGAAAGATCAGAGGTTCAAATTCCGGCGAAGACGCAAGTGATTTTTCATATTTCCTGGCTCCGAAAAAAATGGAAACATCTTTCACAGTGACACCCAAAGTGTATCTGATGAATGACGATAAAACATCCTTACCTGATTTAGTCGATTAGATTTCGTCTCTGTATATGGATGCTATTTAATTAGAAGAGAATGTAAGGAATTATTGCATCCCCCTGCGTGCTAATGCTATGTAAGTGATTAGCTCCTCTAAGTAAAAGCAAGAAGAACTGTCATTGGTTAGAAACCTGGTGAGAGCTCAATAGTTGTCCGAAGTTTCTTTTCTAGGAAAAAGCTAATAATCTAGACAAATATAGCGTACGTGTTGCTGATATTGCATTTAAATTTACCCATTGCACGAAGAACTATTCCTATGCGAAAACATTTCTCATTTAAATGAATAAAAAAGAAGTGCATGTCCTGAAATACATATATTAGAAAAACTGATAGATGCAGCTGATTTTCTCGTATGAAAACAAGATATCTTGTTCTCTGATTGCTTGATAAAAATGCGAAATCATTTCCATGTGTTAAACATATTTATATTTGATATTATACCCTCTACTAGATAGGGTACTTTTATTCCATGTTTCTTTGATATGCTCCATTTTTCCTCGCTCCTGCAGAAACAAGAGTGACACTTGATGTAAAAAACATTTCATTTTCTCACTCGCTGACGTGTTCTTCACGAAAGAGAAAAAAATGCTTTCCTCACCTCTTCTAGAATTCTTAAAATGCAGTCCTCGAAAAATATCCGTTTTCCGGTTTTCCCAGTTTTCAACTTGGATTACTTCTGCTGCGCTTCACTTAACCTTTTACTAGGAGAGGGTTTTTAGGAAATGTCACCTCTATTTAGGAAAATATTTCGAAACCCTCCTGAGGAAACAAGAAACAAAATTCTCTGATTCAGCACTGCATGCAAATCTTGCAATATTACCGGAAATAGGGCGGAATACGAGGATGGCTATTTAAGCAAATGCAAATTTTTATGACTTATGACGTTTATGTTCAATAAATTATTCTTAAAATTTCTTATAAGAGCAGCGTTTCGAGGGCTATATTACTACAAATTATTTCCAGGGTATTATGAACATTCATTTCATTCTAATCTTATTTAACAGTGTTTAACTTATAATGTTAGACACTAAATTTCCACTCCTTCTCTTGAGAATACTGAATTTTCTGTCCTATTCCTAGGAAACAAAATACTGATTGCTCTTATGTTAAAGCTTTATTGCTTTTTTTTATCAGGTGTTATTACATTCTTATCTAGAAACTATACTTTCCTATATTTGTTTTGTAAATTCTGTTACGTTATTGCACAAAAGAAAAGTTTAATATATACGGACTCGACATTAAGCTAGATGTTGTATTAGGGAATTCTAGCATCCTCTCTTTTTTTTCTTTTTCCCTCGTTTCTAAAATCATTGTTGCACTTGTCTACCAATATATTTATCATCTTCTCAGCTTTTACATCGTTGCCATTGTACAAGAAATAAGACGTTTACGAACGTTTACGTTCTAACACGTTTACGAAATAAGTCATCCAAACGGCCACTTTCGAAAAAGTTGTCATTCGACATACCAT
Organism: Stegodyphus mimosarum; assembly: GCA_000611955.2. Taxonomy (NCBI): domain Eukaryota; kingdom Metazoa; phylum Arthropoda; class Arachnida; order Araneae; family Eresidae; genus Stegodyphus; species Stegodyphus mimosarum. Next base: position 118,676 of record KK120927.1, read on the forward strand.
AAGATATTTGTTAAATTAATATTAGGTATTGCTTAACAATGCAGCGATTTAAAAGCAGTATACGCACGTGTTAAAAATTTATAGTCACTTTTAGCCCAAAGGGGCTTTGTCCCTGAAGCACAATTGTTTTCGTTTTGCGCTTTTGCGTCGGATCACTTTGAATGCCCGTTTCACTTCTCAAATTGTTGCCACTAAATATTATCGCCCTGTATTATATTTAAAGAAATTAAATAATAAAGAATCTGCATAAATGCATGTATGTTTCTCGCCTTGTGATAAAACGATGGTACCTAGAGCCATCCAATTTTGAATGACGTAATCCTATTGCGAATATGGGCATCTGGAAGCCCTAATTTGAAATCTGGAATTTGTTTTATTTTCTATTTCATATTTTGTAAAACTTTAACAAATTTTGGATTAACAAACTCACAGATATCAAAGCGAGCTATGGCAACGCTGTACAGAATTTTTTTTTATCTCCATCTCGTGAAACTGTGTATTGGAAATTCTAAAGATATGCTCAATTTAAAATTAATTTGCTATATTGGGCTGTTGAACTGAATTTTACGGTTTAAGTGCGAAGAACATGATATTTAATAAATAAAGGTAACGCACGAAATGTTAAAAAAACGCCCCTTTGGGCGTCATTTAAAATCTGAAACCTTTCAGATGTTTTTTTTTTTTTACTTTTATTTCTTAATAAAATCTTTAACCATCGTGATTTATAGTAAATCTTATTCAGATGATTTATGTTACATATATTGCTGTTATATGTAGTTATAATTAATGAAAATTATGTTTTTCGGTAGTATAAAGTCAGTTTCTCCTTTTGGAAATGCTTGTAATTGCCATTGATGTTATAGTTCTATTACCAGAAGCAGTATCCATGCATATATAACTGGAATTCGAATCTCGAATAAGACCCTGACTTTCTCAGTTGTTAGTATCTAAAACCAGTAAGTTTGTAAGAATTTCGTATGGCTTCTTCTAGACAAAGCTGGGGCGAATACCCTCAAATGCTAGATATCCGTATTCAGACTGAGAGGTTGTTTGGCTATATCACACTGTAATTATAAACAACTAAGATCTATGTCTAAACATTCCATTCGCTGGACATGCGGGTGGAATGTTTAGACATAGATAATTTCACCCACATGAGATTTTTGAGGATATGAGAACAACAACAGTATGTAACTGGTAAAATTAATTAACCTCGTGTATACGCGGGGCTAAATGAGAATAAATTACATATGCAGCTTAATTTTAAAAGGTCATAAAATTTTAAAGGTGATTTTTTATACGTAGGTCGCAGATCGCAAACCTAAGTATATACAATTTGACTCATATATTTTTTCCCAGTAGTTTACCGATTCTTCTAATTTTCCGTTATACGTAAGAGACGGATGTGTTTAATTCTGGGGATAAATTCTTCTGAAGCAGTAAGGGATTTGATGAGTATTTTACGCAGTCATCTGAGCTTTATTGAGGTGTTGAACATTCTCAAATTTTGTGTCAGTTGCTTTGTCTTACAATTTTTGTTCTGATGCAAATTATTGGGTCTTCTTCATTAAAACAATCAGAGAAGTTAAAATTTATCAAGAGACTTTCTGACAGCTCTGTGCCTAATAGAATGGGAATAAATATAGCCCAGAACATGATGAGATGGTGCGAATATCATAGATTCTGCTGGCAAGAACCTGGAGAACATTTCTGGCGACAGAATTATATTCAAAGACTAGATATCGAGAACGCCAGCTGTTACAAATCTCCAGAGTCCTTATGTTAGGACGTTTAACAACTGCAGAAAAAAATACGAACCTGGTAAGAGCTAAAAATTAATACTACTCCTGCTGTCAAAAGTAAAGATAAAAAAAAGTTTCATAATGCTGCCGGGAACGTAGTGAAACTTCACTAGAGCAGCGTCATTTTCAGTACACGCTACACGCAAGATGTGTTGTCTGATATATACTTAATAAACTATTTCTATAATAGATTACATTTAAATTGAACACTCTGGATTTCTAATCAATAGTTTCTTGTATGAGAATATATATATATATATATATATATA
>KK120927.1:120773-135916 GCA_000611955.2 Stegodyphus mimosarum
AATGCAAGGACGGAGAAACGCCGATGCATAATAGCTATATAAGATAAAGAAACTTGGAATCGAGATGGTTTTAATTCCATTTTTATTTTCCAGTTGACGTTCGTGGCCACAATCCCTTGCACTCTAGTTGTGCCTATTCAAGAACATTTACAATTTGGAAAGTATTGCCATAGAAAGCGCGCACAATGAAATAGCTACCAAACAGCGCACAGGAAGAAGCTGAAGTGCCTAGTTAGCCAATATGGGAGCACATGAAGAGAAAAGTTTTATTTTGAGTTAAAAGTTTCAGTTCCCAATTATTACGCCATCAGCGCTGCGCAGGTCATGCAAAATGGACTGATCTAGAAATGACTCAATCGAGAGAAGTTATTACGATTTTTAAAACAGAGAGAGAGAATTAAAGGGAATTAGGGGTTAGTTTAAATTATAATTTTGATTTACATATTTTTTTATCTTACATATATATATGAACTAAAAGTGCATATTGATAGAAATTATAAATTTGAAAATGAGAAATGCAATTAGCTTCCTATCCTATTTACTGGCTTAATACGGTGGTGACGACTTTCATTATTAGGCCGCCCAGACAGTATTGTGGTTAGTGGAGCCTGACTGTGATACCGAAGGGCTAGGTTTCGAATCTTGGAGAAGGCATGGATGAAAATTGTCTGGCCCTTCATAGGAGGTAACGGTGGCCGCCTATTAGGTGCCTGTACGTTGCGAATAATATTTTGATGTTATAAATAAAATAGTTAATGTTATAATAAAATGATCACCGCTTTTGGCCTTAGTAGTGGCGAAAGCCTAAAAATGGCTAGTGCCCGCCGTAAAAAAGAAAAAAAAATATTTATATTAACTCAAATTATTATTTACTCAAAATCATAATTATTACGGTGGCAGTTAAAACAATACAAGAAAGAGGAATAACAGGAATAACCCATATTATCATTAACAGAAAAATACTATTAACAATTCAGCTGTATTTTCAAGGCGTTTAATTAAAATTGGTAATAAGATTAAGTAAATTAAAACACATTTCAAAAAAGAATGCGGGGAAAATAAAGGAAGAATAAATATTATTAGAAATCAGGAAACTGAGTTATAGTATTGTTAAATAACAATAATTCAAAGAGAACTCGAAAAATGCTATTGGATAAAAACTTCTTATTTTTCTTTTCAGCCTATAAGAGACATTAGTCCCAAATCGGATAATAGTCTCAAAACCGTATTTTGCGTTGAAACACTTACATGAGTTGTATCACTTTTCAAATTTTTGTCACCAAATATTATCGCCCTATTTTATGTTTAAAGGAATTAAATAATGAAGAATCTGCATGAATGTATGCAATCTTATCGCACTGTGGAAAAACAATGATACCCAAAGCCATCAACTTTTGAATAGCGTAGTCCTCCAACCGAACATGGGCACCTGGAACACTGAATTTTGAATTGTTTTATTATCTATTTCATATTTTGTAAAACTTGAACAAATTTTTGATTAACAAACTCAAAGATTTCAAAGCAAGCAATGGCAACACTGTACGGAATAAATCATTTTTATCTCTAGCTCGCGAGACTGTCTATCGGAAATTCTAAAGATATGAAATTTATAAATATTTTGTGATTTCGCAGTTGAATTTAATTTTATGAAGTGAAAGCTCGAAGAACGGGATATTTAATACATAAAACAAACTCATAAAATGTTAATAATAAAAAGACAAAAAAAGTTTTGTAAAGCCATGTTAGGAAGAAAACTGAACATTGATATGATGAACTGAAAAAAAAAAAAAAAAAAAAAAAAAAACGGAAAAATATATGCCAACACTTAACATTGTATGGGCAGTTCTAAAGGTATATTGCTTTTAAAATGTACGTACTTTTAAAATTTCTGTAATTTTGCTGTTGAACTGTATATGGCGAAAATGCTGATTAATAATAAAGGTATAAAGGCAAAAACAAATGGGTTAGTAGAAGTGAGTATAACAGGACTGGTAAACTGGGAGTAAAAAAACCTTAACAAACCTTTTTTATCGTCTGTTAAAACCTGAAACTTTCAGACTTTTTAAAATTTATTGTTTAGTTGTATGCAAGATAAATTTGCCGTATGAACGGACCTATAAGCAGCTGTTTGAAATTTAATAGAAATTTAATGGGTTATAAATATTTTTTAAGATACGACTTGATTAATGTGCAAGCCATGTAATTAGCTGCAATTAATCGGGAGTTGATTGTACAAACGTGAGAGGAAATTTTTTCCTCTCATTTAAAGTTTACTAATGTTAGACAGAATTAATCCAGATTTTCCCGCTCGAATGGGAACAGTATTTTCTGGGGAACAATGAGAAACCTAAATGTACTTTGCAAAGAATGCCTTTCCCTTAAGCATTTGTCTTTTCTCGGCTTAGAGTAATCATAACCTAGACAACTTTCTTTATCACAAGCAAAAAACATACTTTGCAACTTGCCCAAGGTATGTTTCGATGGGTGAATCACATTATATACAGTCTCAGCAAGACATTTAAGAAGCCAGCTGTCACCATTTACTATTTATTCCCTATCCAATGTAGTTACGGATTGATGCCTGGGAATAAACGGCAGTTCAATGTGCTCTGCCAAATAGTATTTGGCCAACTTTGCTCCGTCAGATAAATCCTAATGTTTGTAACCACCACCACCACCACCATTACACAGCGTTGAAATTCCCCAAGGGAACATGGTACTCGATCAGCGAATTCCCCCTCTCATCTTTTTCCTCCTCCTTGCGCAACTATACTATAGTTAGTCATGTTTTCCACATACAGAGGATTAAACAAGATACAAGAAATTAGGTCTTCGGCAACCAGGTAAGTTACTTAGCACAGGCTAAGAGCATTTCCACAAATTTATATACGTGTCTATCCGAAGCTTGAGAGAAACATAATTTTTTATCGACACCTTATGCGTACTTTTATGTTATATATATCATCAATACCATAACGCGAATTGGTATTTTTTACTGTTTTGTCTTACATGTAAGTTGCGAATGATATTTTGATGTTATAAATTATGTTAAAAAGAGAAATATGTATTCTGTGAAACATATCAATGAAAACCATTGCCTAGAAATAATAATTAAATTTTATTGAGAATTAACAGAGTACCGTATATTTAAACCTATTTTCCTGGAAATGCGAGATATATGATTTTGGATTCACGCCAATGATATCTGTTTCTAATGTAGTGAGTTTTGAGGGAACCGTAAGTATTGTGTAAGTTAAGGTTTTTATACCTTTATGTAACCTGTATGAAATAGGTGTAGAATTATCAACAATTTAAAAGTTGTTTACGTTCCACTAAGCCTAACGACGCCGCCATTTATTAACATTTTGAAGCTTAGTAGCATAGTGAATTAAGCCAGTTTCCCTACTAACTTTGGTGTCTTTTTGCCGAGTGGGGCCAAACGTTTTGTGCAGCGAAAAATATATCTTTCTGCTTAATTTTAATAAATTGAGACTCTAATTTTAATTGTAAAAATTGTTTTTTCTACAGCTTATAACACTATTTTAGTTTTTTCCTGTAATTTACAATTTTTAATGAAGGAGTTTTGAGTTTTTATGTATTTTTTCCTTGTCGTGAAGTAGAACTCAATTTATTGAATGAGAAATATATCTCTAATGAAATTCGGCGAAATAATTTTAAATGAAATGCAGCAAAAATGTACATAATTTAATAGACCGTGCGAGGAAGTTATATGGTTTCCACATTATTTTCTTTCTGTTACAGAAATAGATCAAGATGCGTTAACTATGGGTTTAGTGTAAGGCGTTGCTCTGTTGACATTGCCAATTATTTTAAATGAATACTGTTTGAGGATGGGGGACGATATCCATTGCTCGTAATTTCTGTTCAAAGAGGTGAAACATAAGAAATAAAACAATTTTTTAATATTATGATTACTTTATTAAATGTTAATTCGACAGCTAATCCGACAAATTCAACGAATGCCACTGAATCTCTAGTTTTTGCAATAGATTATGGATATTTCCTTTTCTTTACAACAGTACCATTAAACTTCATATATCAGCACATGAACAAAAACGTCAAATTTCATTCTCACCAGTTTATTTTAAAATTTAGATTAGAAAGATTTTTTCTTCTAAATACATCAAACCTACTAATGAAAAGTTAAAATTATAACAGGGAAACGTAAACAGAATTCAAAAGTGCTTTCATTAGCCTTTTGTTTGCTTTGGCTTAAAATATAAAACACTCAAAATTTATTTTTTTTTGTCAATTCCTTATACCTTGCGAGCAATCATGTCACACCTTTTGAGCTTTACTTTTTTCTTTTTAAGGCTTATAAAGATTCAGCTCTTATTTATGCTTGTTTTATCTTCTTCTTTCTGAAAATTTTTATCATTTTATCAATTTTTTAGTAAAGTATCAAATTCTCCTAAGAGGTATCGTCGTTCTCAAACGCTACATCATTATATTTGATAGATGACACCGTGAGGTGTAAAAAAATAGTCTAAAGCACCATTTAATGCCTTTTAGTAGACATGTATTATCACTCGAATTTCAGAGTATAACATTATTTAATCATGTATTTCTGAAATATTTTTGGAACAACTCTCAATATTTATATTTCTAGCTTTCGCATATTGGTGTTACTTCTTTTCAGAGTGTTTCAATAAAGAATTCTGAAATCGAAACTTAATTTACTCATCTTGCCGAGCTAGTGTTCTAAATTGTTATATGCACTGCTGTCCGTATTTCTCATTTTATTACCATCCATAATACAGAACAGGAAGAAGTGTATGTGATATTTAATTTATTTAAAATTAAATAAAGAATTTAAGAAGCATAAGTTATTCCAAAGTCACATATTGGTTTTCGTTGAATGAATTGTGTTTGTTCGTGCTTTTTATAAAACAATTCTTGTCTTCTGAAACTGGATTTAGATCTTCTGTATTATTTCCTTGTACCAAGTAAAGGAAGTATTGTAATCTCGAAGATGTTCGGGTATCATATTTCAAAGAAAACATGAAATTTGAGCGCTATCGAATGCAATTTAAGGATGTTTTTGCGTGACATCAGTATGTAATCAGTATGCATATGCGTGACATCAGTATGTATGTGACATCAATATGCGTGACATCAGTATGTATGACATCAGTAAAATTAAAAGACACTTTTCCCAAAACAGGTTGCAAAAAGGATTTAAAATGAATTCAGAAGAGATGTTTTCGTGACGTTTATACGTATGTATATATGTATATAACTCGCACAGCTCAGAAGCGAGTAGCCTAAGAACTTTGGAATTTTATATATAGGACTGCTATAACATGTAATTGTTCATCTCCCTTTTTGGTTGCAAACAGCCGCATCAAAAGTATATAGATATATATATACTCTGTTACTGGGCTCACTGAACTCAAATTTTTTTATTCTTATATGTCGGTAAATTACGCATTTTTTGCTTTAAAATGATTGAATTATGTTGTTCTTATCTTCCGGTTAAGGTTTTTGTGCATTTAGTTAATCTACATGCAATAGTTGTAGAAATTTCAACAATTTAAAAGTCGTTTAAGTGCGTCTAAGCATTTTGTTTTTACCACAGCAACCATATTAGTTTACATTTGAAACTTAGCAGAGTAGTGAACTAAGTCTTTCTGCAGCTTCAGTGTCTTTTTGGAGAGTGACACCAAAAGTAAACTTTCAGCTTTGTGCGCCGAAAAATCTGCTTTCTTGTCCGCTGGTCGAATTGCTTGTTTTTGTTTAGAAGCTCTAATTTTAATTGTAAAATGTGCTTTTTAACTGCTTTAACTGTATTTGGCGTTTTATACTTTTCTATGTTTTTCAAATTTAATAAAAATATTTTGAAGTTTTTTGTATTTTTGCCTTGTTGCGAAGTAAGAGTTGAATTAATTGAATAAGAAATATATCTCTAATGAAATTAGGGGAAAAACGTTTAAATGAAATGCTTTAAAAATGCGTATAATTTAGTATTCCGTACAAGGAAGTCATGTGGTTTATAGATCAGATTTTCTTTCTGGAAAACCGATCAATATTCGGACTTTATTCGAAAAACGGAAAAATATTTTCTATTTTATTTTGTATGATTTTATAAGCAGTAATTTCGATGCAAACCTAAGTATTTCAGTGAAAAAAATGCAATACTTTGAGCTTTGCGATATACCGAAAGGTAGATTAAATATTTTTGAGATTTTGTACTAAAGTATGCTTCTCAAGAAGTTTACAAATAACTTCTGTTTAAGAATAATAGAAAAAAAATGATTACGCTGAAATAGTTTTGCTTCATTAAATCATGACTGAGGAAAAGTAAAATATGTATCCAAAGTGGATAAATGTTTCGGCTGCAGATAGAAACCGGTGCTCCCTATGAGTAATCTTAGACAATACTAACGACTTTTATTAAGAGAGTCAGCATATATACACAATGTTAGGAAATACCTGTTTATCAATGCGTACGTCAATATGCTCTGGTATGATAAAAATTCCTGCAGTTATTATACATTTCATTAATATTATATATTGAAAACAAAACGCCTCGCAACATAATTGTGTCGTTTCATTAATTGTAAATCGGGAAAAGGATCGGAAGGATAATACGATATAGGTGTGTTTTTTACGCATACAACTTTAAAAAACATTTTTTATGTCTCTTGTCTAATCATTTTATTCTAGATTTTCGAAACTGTATCAAATATGAGATTAATGCCCTTAATGAAAGATTCATCACCAATACTTAGAAAAAATTTCTAAATTTAAGTTTAGCTGTCACGTTAACTTACTTTAAATCTGTTCTGTATTTTCTATGTTTCCGTCAACCTTCTCCAGATTGTAAATTGAATTAAGTTATCGAGTCAAAGCAATAATTTAGAATGTTCACTTTGGTAACACCCTGAGTATTGCTGTTTATCCTGAAGGCCGCTGCGCTGTTAGTTGCTGCCCGATAGAGTGGTGTATGATTTTTGCCTACTGTTCAAAATCAGCTTAGCCGGAGAAATACAAGTTTGGAGCTCATTTTGTATATCAAATAAAACAAAAAATATATAGAAACTAATTGCTAGAGACAATTTTACGCAAAAGTGCATTTTTCAAATACATGCCTTAATTTTAGTTGTAAAAATTGATGTATTTCAAAAATGAAGCAAGACATATAAAGAAGCAAATTGTTGTAGACAATTTATATAAAAGTAATACGGCGCGTTTTAGATTAATGAGATAATTCAGTATTACTAAGAAGGATTACTAAGGATTACTAAGAAGAAAATTGGTGCAATAAAATGCACAAACGTATTTCAATATTACTTATTAACGAAAAATTAAGATAAATTTATAGATTTTGAATAAGGGAAAAATGAAGATGGCATTTTATAAATTTAAGAGAAAACATCACCATCTCTACACATTTTAAGGCGAAGTAGTTGTTTCACTTCATTTTAAAAGAATCTTCGCAGATGAAAAGAAACTTAAGTTCTTGCAAATTAAAATCATAAGTTTCCACCTGGCATTATTAGTCAAATTTTGAAATGTTTCATTATATTAAATAGAAATTCTAGGTAATTAATTCTACAGAATTTCATATTAAACAAATTAATAAGTTTATTACAAAAGGCTCTCTTATGCAATAACTGCTGGCATCGTATTGAAATCTTTGTATCTGTTAGCCTTTCGAAATGTATTGTTGTCTCGAATGGAGAGTCAAAAAGAATAATGATATATTGTGCCGCTTACAGAAGACATACACCGGCTATACAATCTTAAACAAAGCCTAAAAAAGATTTCTACACGAGTACTACACATTACTACACGATTTCATCATATCCCTACGATTTTAATTCGGATGAAACTATTATCGCAATGAAGAATTAAAGTTAGAAATTTTACAGCAATTTTACACACACACACACACACACACACACACACACATATATATATATTACTAGAGGAAGTACCCGATGCCATTTAAGTTAGACTGAAAGTAATGCATCTAACAACAGAGAGAACGATACCGCTGTAATCCTTAACGATGCAAAAAATACGATTCATAGTCATACATTTTTCAGACTGATGCAATACGGAACCCACATAAAAATTTTCGATAGAAAAATAAGCTAATTCTCTCTCAACAACAATGTTACGTAGTTTTTAATGGTTTTCGTCTTTCTAATCAAATGGTCATAAAAGCTCAAGTTCCATCCAATATTTCACCTATATTCAATATTAGTCGGTTAAATGTGGCAAAACATTTGTCATAATTGATCAGAAATCAATATCGCGAACAAACAAACACACAAACAAACATTCTTGTTTATATCAATATATTATGTAAGATTTACAAATTATTGATTAATAAACTCTACGATTTGAAAGCGAGCAGTAGCGGCACGTTTCGAAATAAAGCATTTTTATATTCAACGCTCCACACTATTGCCACTCTGAAAAATCAGTGCGAAAATGAGCGCTTTCAGAGATTTTAATTAATATTTCGGCAGATTAAAGTCGTACGAAGATGGGAATAGCGCCAAAATGGCTTCCCACGAATTTTTGGAATAGGGAATAATATATTTAATGTTTGGCAATGCTATATTTATTTCATGGTAAAACTTAGAAATTTTTTTAACAAACACTAGAATTTGAAACCCAGCAGTGGCAACAACATTCGAAATAAAGCAGATTTTCATCTCTAGCTTGCGACACTGTCACCACTCGGAAAAATGAGGGTCAATCAATTTTCCGAGTATTTAATTAATAGCTCTGATTTTAGCTAATTTGTTTTGGGGGAAAGTCGACGTCGACCTTTCCCAGGACCCAGAAAAAATTATAGAAAGTTTGATGACAAAAGCTATAGTAGTGACTGAGTTATTAGAGGACAACCAAACACACAGATTTTCTTCTTTATATATATAGATAAATACTTATATCAAGAGGCAAGAGATTCACGCCGACATGGAAAATAGAAAAGGCAAATCGACAACCTTGTATTCGGCTTAAATTTTATAAAATCGATTGAGATTTTACAAAATTTACGCCAAATACAAGATTGCCGATTTGCTTTTTCTAAATACTTATATATTATAAAGCAGTAAAATGATAGCTAATTTTATGAAAGAACATAAAACATAAAATTGTCCGTATTGTATCACGGAAAAAACAGCCATCAACAAAGCATCAGTACTCTTCCTTATTCAGAGAAGCAACTTCAAATTGGGACCATCCAGAGATGATTTGGTTTGAAGCACATTGGTTCCTTGCCAAACTTTTTGCATTCCGTATTTTATGCCAAAAAAGGAAGGGGAGTAGAAATGCCTCCCCACTCAGATATAAATCGCTGAGCTCAGTAACGTGATCTTGCGGTAAGTCCGATGACTCCATAAGAGCAATTTCTATCAGCCTGATGCATGTAGCAATAGTTAGTCAGGCCATTTGGAAGAAGAATGGGGCTGATCGGTAGATTGAACACCAAGCCGAAGCTTAAAACTTCCGAAAAGAATGCGTTAATGTCCTTCTTTTCCGCAAGGAAGATAGCAGACATTGATCGACAATTTCAATTGTATCACTTCTGAAAATTGATTTGGAATCAGGTACTTAGGCAATCAAGAAAAAGACAAAATTTCTTTACATAAAATTCACCGGTCAGTAAGGCCTCAATTGCAGAGAAATATTTTGGTAAATACTATGCATGTTATGAAGCTAAATGTGGTTCATAAGGTTAAAATTTCACCATCGAGCTTCACAGGTTTTTAAAAGAGTTATATATTGGCGTTATTCAACTCCAATAAGAGTTGTCTCCGGTAGGTTTGGTTTAAATTAGCTTGTTTAGGATCTAATTTGTCACAAAATCTTGCTGAGTTAAAGCGTCAGGATAAAAGGAATGCGGTTGTTTAAAAAAGTCACAGACGTGTAAAGGTTTTGTCAGAGGTAGCGACAGTTAATTTTAAAACTCGTACTTCCCAAAAATGTAAGATTATATTGTTGAGTGCGTACAGGTTCGTAACAGATTGAACGCACAGATAATTGATGATAGCTTCGTAAAATTTATTTTTCTAAAAGAAACACTTCACAGTTCTGGAATTTTCCATAAAAATTATTGCACAGCTTTTCTCATCATCTCAGAGTACAACCAGTAATTACATTTCAAACTGCTAAGAATACTAAACACAACGCAATGCAAAGCGTATCTAAAGAGCGAAGCTAGCCCGGAGATATCTCAGTACTCCGAACTCACGCTGAACTGACAGTAGATGCTCTTTCCGGTCTTACATAATTTTCACCTGGCCGCTGAGAAGTGTCTCGTACTTCTCGAAATTACCGGAAAGCATATGAGTGTCGGATACGGATACATTTGCATATGAAATCAGTTACTGGTATTCAATTACAATACCTATTACGGTGATACAGTGAGCGGACCAAAATGTCATTAAATGGTCGCCATACTTGGCGACAAAAATTAATCTTTGAGGAAATGCGTAGTTCTGCTACTCAAACTCTCAGTGTCACGGGTGCGACGTACTCTGATATGTTACTGAATCCCATCATACCTAGTCTGGCTGATAAACACCTGTTGGAAGGTATGACTTTTATGCAGGATGGAGCTTCACCCCATAATTGCTACACGTGTGAAAGATCTCTTGCACAAATCATTTGTTAAGGATAGCGCGCTGAATAGCCACTTCCGTCATGCTTGGCCTCTTAAGTCACCAGATTTCAATCCGTATTGTGCGGTTCTCTGAAATGCAAGTCCACCGCTATCCTCCGACCTCACTTAGGGATTCTAACAGACAACATCCGACGACAATTTCTCACCATACTACAGCTATGTTGTACAGTGCCGTTTACAATATTGTCTCTCGACTACGTGTATTGTTGATGAATGACTGCCGACATGTTGAACATTTGTTGTAAAGAATATAGTCTTTGTCAAAAATCATTTATTACGCTAATTATTGCTTTTATATCATATGAAGCGTCCTCTGTTAGCCGTTTTAAGCACTTTTGTTATGCTTTCAATGAGACCCCGTGACATTTCAAGCATGTGTGTGAGTTTTTACATCTGTAGCTACCTTATTCAGTGAATTACCGGAGTTTCAAATCTTAACGGACTTTTAAGTCACCCTGTACATGAGTATGAGCTTTAAGACATGAGTTAATTTAGTTGTTATTTTTGTTACTTTAGTAACTGTTAATTTAGTTATTATTTTAGTTACTTTAATTATTATTTCCAGCGTTAGCAGATTAATCAGCGTCTTGACTAATTTGCTTATTCTATTCATTAGAGAATCTAGGGTTTACTAATATAAATAATGCTGCTTTTGACAGAAGTCAGGCTATAGGATTGTCTTAAAAACAAAATATAAGCTTCTGTCTTTAAGAAGACAATAACGTTATGGTTTGAAAATACAGTTTTAGCGTTTTGAAGTATAGACAGAAAGGTCTATTAATTCCGCAGAACTTAGAAACTTCGAGGGCAGGTTAGGAGACTGTACCAATTATATATGCGATGAAAGTATGTAATAAAGGAAGATTGAAATTTAAAATTGCTATTTTTAGTGATTTGCTGCTATAGGACAAGAGATAAACTAGAAATTCAGTCTAAGATAATTATCACTGTTAATAAAGCACATTATATATTTTGCATGCGTCAGGTAAAATAAAAAATTTTTCATAAAGACATTTGATAAGCAAAACAGTCTTTAAATTACGTAAGTACAGTCTTACTTTCTAAGACTGCAGTAATGTAAAAATTCATAGAACTTCTTAGAAAAATATAAAATTCTAATCTGAAATTTTTAAAATTTCAAATATTTTTTTAAATGTTTGAAAACTAAAAATTTAAAAATTGTAATATTAAAAAGGTGTAATTCTGTCTGATTTTGGTATGTCGATTTCAATTTAATATCAGAAACAGCTTTAAGCAAATAAAAGAAAACAGTTTAAAAATCTGTCTTGCAGAAATTATAAAGCATTAAAATCTTATTTTTAAAATGAGCTTATCAAAATAGTTAATACAGAATACCAAATGAGAAAAATGGTATGCTATTCTTTCCTTTTAAATTAAATCACATGTATGTGTTATTTATTTAATAAAGAAAAGAGGGAATTATTTAACAGAGAAGTATGCATTTATTTAACTGGATCACTTGCGGATGAGGCTTGCAATAAATATCTCCCTCAAGTTACAATGGCTTCTATTTTTCGAGTCACGAAATCGCATTTTATGATGTATCTCATCTTTATCTCTGGAATGTTGATGGACGGTTTTCCATCACTACCCACACATTATGACATTTCAGGTACTCCTTTACGGCTGTTACCAAGTTTAACTCAAAATGTAAACCCATCTTTGCCACAAGCTCATAAAGACGTCTTCCTCACCTGCCACAACAAAATCTGCTAGGTGCTTCCATTCGTTGTTACCAAATACTTAAGCCCATGGCTGTCAACAGCAGATTCAGATACGTCGATATGTGACCTTCAAGAAATCCAGGGTCTTATTATTCTGTTTAATGTTGGTAAAAATAGAGAGAAGCGATCTCCAGTCAGCTCTTGTATAAATATTTATTTAAAGAATAATCTTCATATTCCATATTATTTTGAAACATTTAGTGGGACCATTTGTTTTCAACTAACATTACTCTAGTTTGCATCTTAACCAGTCATAGTGTGACATTCGAGGTAATTAGTTTTTCTTTCAGACAATCTCGTAATGCATTTCACCATGCAATTTTATTATAACGGATGCCACATTCACCATTATTATGAAGTCAGTGATAAAATTTTTATTTATATAATATAAATCGGTGCGTATTCGAGAGATCCAGAGAGGACATTGCCCATTTTTCATGTCTCCTGCTTCGAAAAAAAATCTAATGTTTCTACAGTGGCGCCCGAACAAAAAGATGGTGGATAATGATTCTTCATCACCACCATCTTTTTGTTCGGGATTTGGCGATTGTGTTCCCTAATCCACAGTCACCCTTTAAAAGAAGGAGTATATAAGGTATTTTCTCTCTCCGTTCTGCATGCCTTTGTAGTGCAACGTTAGCACACTCCAGGTTCGAGTCCCGTCGAAAGCATTGCTGATTTTTCACATCTCCAGCTTCATGAAAACCTAATGTCTCTACCATTTTTAGGCTAAAATTTAATTTTCAAAATATAGAAAACCATGTTTAAACCCCTATAAAATTTAGTTTAACTTTTCATGGAATTATACAGCATATATAATACTGAAGATTAGCTCTAACTGAATAGGCAATTCCGGGTACAAAATGGAATGCCATAACTAATTAAACCTACTATAGTAAGTTTTCATACAAATATTAATAAGCTTAGAATTTATTTTTAATATGCTTATGCAAACGTATAAAACGGAAACGCAGAATATTTGAAATAAGCAATAAAATTACAAAGAATGGACTTAAACAAATTTAAAAAAAAGTCACGCGCATTCTTAAAAAAATATCCAGGTAGTTAGTCGCTTAAAAATTTTAAGATCAAGCTTTGGCGTTAACGATCACTGAAAAGGGTTCTAGAAAAAATACTGATGAAAAGGTACAAATCTCGCAACCGAACTTTGCCCACGACTGGAAGAAGTGCTGTAGAGACAGTCCATTATTAAACTCTTCTTCGTTCTGGAAGCGTTTCTCCAATCTATCTTGCCATTTCCCAGTAAATAGAGTAATTTCCTGCCATCTTCGCTACTTGCTTCGTTTTTATTTCTTCTTACTTCTATACGGATTCCGGATGGAGTTTTAAAAGATAAAAAAAAAGAGTTGATTCGACGTTCTTTTTTATGATGCTTTTTTACTTTTCCTTTCTGAAAATGTGCGTGGCTCTAGCTTTATTCTGATGCTTGCTTTTAACTGGCCATTTTCTTGGAACAAATTCTGTGACGTGCAACATCTGGGCGCAACGAATTATGGTTCGTGAGCAGAATTCTGCCGAACGGGAAGAATGGTGCAAGAGAGCCTCTTTACTACTGATAGGTCATTTTAATAATGTTTCCGTGTAGTAATATATCGAGGAACAGTAAAAGGTAAAGCGAAGAGTAAAAAAGGTTACAGTGATAAGCTAAAGAAAATGTTATATGAAGAATGTAATATTGTTTGCCTTATTTCGTGATCACGTTGTGAAGCATTATAGTCGTAGTAGGACGCTCCTTCTAGTAGAAGACATAATGGGGTGCTTAGCTGTTTGTGTCATTTCACGTGTAAACTAAAGTTTCATTCAAAGGTTTCGTTGTAAATGTTTCTAGCACTTGACAGATACCACACTGTAATGTTAAATGTGACACAGTTCTGCACTAGAAGACTACTTTTGTTGCATATTTAATGGTTGGTATGTTTGTTGTATATTAAGCATAATTATATACGGAAACTTTATTGTAAAGAGCAAAAATTAAATGTGAGGATACGTACGGAATAAAAATTTTTGCATTCAACTCAACATATTATTTGAAAGGCCAAAGGAAAATCGCAGAATACGGCTGAGCTATTTTTATCATCACATGTAAACGGAAAAAAAAGTTCAACAGTTTCATCTTAAACTTGTTTAGACTAGAATATCCAAACTTTGCATAATACCATCGTCAGTTTTAAAAGAAAACATAAATATATATAGATATAGATATATATAAGGTCTGCTCCGAAAGTAATGCGCCCCATTTTCTTCTGCCGCGTCTATCCGTCGCACAGCTTTGACGCTTGCACGGAAGAGTGGGCGTTGTCTTGGGAACACACTGCGACCAGCGCCAGTCTGCTCCGAGCTCTTGGAGAGTCACAGTGCCTGTTTCAGTGAACCCTTGTGTGATTGCTCGGTAGGAATCAAGATGAGAAAAGACTCTAGAGTAGCGATACGCAAAGTTTTGTTTCAAACTGGAGAAAACGCCGTCGGAGACTTTTGCGTTGCTCCAGTCCTGATTTGTCCCCGCCCGACTTCTTTCTGTACCCGAAGATTAAAAAATCCCTCAAAGGACAGCATTTGGGGACCCTGGAGAACATCAAGGTTTCTCAAGAACGAAGAGGTTACTAAAGAACATTCCTGTGACAGACTTCCAGGATGTATAAAAGGCACGGAAATCGCGTTGGAACAAGTGTGTTTAAGCAGCAGGGGTGTATTTCGAAGAATATTGAGTAATT
>KK120927.1:135985-210315 GCA_000611955.2 Stegodyphus mimosarum
ATCGGTTCAACAAATTTCTTAAAACAAAAATGGACCCATTACTTTCAAGACAGACCTTGTACTATTCTAATGAATGTTTCCCATAAGCTGCTCTGTCATGGGCTCCTTTTGTAAGTACTCTTAGTTATGCACATGCTAGTGTTCAGGCTATCAGCATCCAAAATATTCAAGATGATGATATTTTTGTAACAAGTAGCTGCAATATTAATCAGGAGTAATATTATTTAAAAATAGTTCATTAAAAATGTAAGGAAATTTTTAGTTGAGTGATTAAATGAATGGATATTCATTCATTACGAGAGGTTCTTCTTACTGAAGGACCAAAATAGCTACGTGTTTTAGATTGTTGAAAGTACCACTGTTCTCATTTATATCAGATGAAACTATCTGACTTTGATATCTGTTTCTTTAATGACTCTGCTACACAGCATATTTCGTTCAAGCGTTAACTTGGGACTTCAAAGTTACATTGTGTAAGAGAGTGAGCTGCATTTTAACATATTTTTCCTTGTTACGAATCCCATTGCTCAAACTTCTTCTAAAGTAATTGTGTCCATTCCTTCTAATGAGACTTTTATTCCCATGAAAATGCAAAGATAAACAAAACAAAACAAACCAACAAAAAAAAAAAAAAGAAACAAAATTAAAAAAAATCTGAAACATTTCAGATTTTAAATTACGGCCAAAGGGGCGTTTTTTTAACGTTTTGTATGTTACCTTAATTTATTAAATATCACGTTCTTCGCACTTAAAAACAAAATTCAGTTCAACAGTGATATCACAAAATAATTTTAAAATGAGCATATCTTTAGAATTTCCGATACACAGTTTCGCGCGCTGGGGATAAATTTTCCCCCCGTAGAGTGTTGTCATTGTTCGCTTTTAAATCGCTGAGTTTGTTCATCAAAAATGCATTTTAAAGCTTTACAAAATAGAAAATACATGATAAAACAAATTCCCAATTTGGGCTTCCAGATGCCCATATTTGTGTGGAAACGTACGTTATTCAAAATTGGATGGCTCTAGGTACCGTTGCTTTGTCACAGTGCGAGAAACATATGTACACTTATACAGATTCTTTATTATTTAATTTTTTTAAATATAATACAGAGCGATAATATTTGGTGGCAACAATTTGAAAAGTGATACAACGGTTTTAGTGATTCGAGGCAAAATCGCATAACGAAAACCATAGTTCTTCAGGGACAAAGCCCTTTTGGATTAATAAAAAATCTGAAAGCTTTCATATTTTACATATCGTTCCATACTTAATCCACAAAATTCAATTCATCAGCAATATCACAAAATAATTTTAAAATGAGCATATCTTTAGAATTTCCGATACACAGTCTCGCGTGTTAGAAATAAAAATGTTTTTTCCGTACAGAATTGCCAATGCTCGTTTTGTAATCGTTGAGTTTGTTAATCGAAAATTCTTACAAAAATTTTTACAAAATAGGAAACACATAATCAAACAATTCAAAATTCACGCTTCCAGGTGTCCATGTTCGAGTGGAGGATTACGTTATTAAGAATTTGATGGCTCTCGTTACCGTCGTTTTTGTCACAATGGGAGGAACATACATACAATCATGCAGATTCTTTATTGTTTAGTTTCTTTGAATATAATACAGGGCGATAATATTTGGTGGCAACAATTTAAAAAAGTAATCTGCCATTTACAGTGAAACGCCACAGAATGCCGTTTTTAGACTAACTGCCCTACTGCTTAAGTGCACTTGGGCTAATAATACCATTCATGATGAGACCTGAAAATATCTAAAAATAAATGCATTCTTTTACTTGCATTATTTTTTACATGCTTATGGACAATGAACAAGGCTTAACGTCATTTAAATAAAGATATTTCAACTTTGAACTTCCTACAGTTTCATACAAACCGGTCAGATTCAATTCAGTTAGACTGGTCAGATAAAGGTTTCTCTTCTTCAGGAGTATAAAACGCCTCTTCTGAAAAAAAAAGGAATAAGTTTATCGAAATCGATACAACTTTATTAAAAATCTACTTCAACTTAAGTTTGCTCTTTGCCTGATTTTAATTACCGTACCATTTAAATACCATACTATGGTAACAAATTGAAATTTAATTAAATTTTACCTGAATTCTGAAATTTTCGTAAGTCCATTCGAAAGAAATTATAGGTAGGTAATTGCCAAAATACATGCATGGAAATCTTTCCATTTGAGTCATTAGCCAGCATATTTACTTTAATAGCATTTAAACTTAAAATTCTCTTAAAAGTGTGTAGGAACTAAATGCAGTTAAATTACTTAATAATAGCTTCGTTTCATCATTAACTGATGTCTAACTAAGTTTATTTGCATAATTGGAACTCTTAATATACGTTACTAGCAATTTAGTCTTCATTTAACTCTCATAAATATGCAGTGATTTATTTTTGAAATTCATATTCGTTTAGTTCTCTTAATCAATCTATGTTTACAAACGGCGCAACATTTTGTGAGTGCAAAAATGGATTTTTAATTTCATAATCGCAAGGAAAATCAATGCTGTAGAAGCGAGGATAAGTAATATTTAATTCAAAAGTCATTACTGGCTGAGATTCAAGTTCTGCGAGCTCTGAATTTTAAGGAAACGTCCACGCAGCTGCGTTTAGAAATATGAGAACCCAGTATTGCCATTAGTTTACTTAATTGTCCCTATATTAAACTTTGCGACTGAGCTGAATTTTACGAGACAGCGAACACGGATTCTTTCATGCAAATCATTTCTCTTTAGAATAATATCCTTGTGGCTTGAGAATCTATAAATGCACTTGACATTTCAAGAGTTAAATTTCTTTTCTTATATATAAATGTAAATGCTGTTAGATTTAGGTGACCAAAATAAGACAGGCCAAAAATCAAAGTCGAAAATATCATCAAATGCAAAAATTTTATTTAATAATATATAATTGCATTTAATACGCCTAAGATCGAAATTTCTACCTTCTGCATTTTTAATGCTCAGAAGTTTTATATTGTCACAACTGAGCAAAATTATTTGACCCAAATCCTACGCATTAGAGTTTGAATATTTTATTAAGTTTTGAATACCATGTTAAAAATATAAGTGAGAAATTATTCATCATTGATGAACACAAATTTAAACGTACTGGACCCAATGACGTTTTCTAAACTTAAATTGTTGCTAGGCAACAAGGAAGCTACAACAAACAATTAGTTTCTTTTATTGAAGCTAAAAAAACTAACAGATCATATGTTTATTATGATACATATTATCTCTGTTATAAAAATCTTTATTTCCATACGGTATTCTTTATTTAATACTAAATATGATTATAGAAAATACTGGATGATGTTTCAGCAATTGTCAAATGTTTCAAAAAATGAAGGAATACACTGGTGGACAATACTATATTGGTGGACAAAATTAGGAGATGGAACACCTTTTCCCATATATCCTGAGAAATGCTGGGTAAAATAAATGAAACTGAGTATGTTTACAGTGTATGGTTTGACACTAATATGTAGAAAACGGCAAAGAAAATGCCATTTATTAGCCTGAGTTATGGCCAAGAGTCCAATGTGATCCAAACTTGAGGTTGTATGATGGCAGTAAAAATGTGGCTAGTATGGTGTGTGGTCGCCTCTGACAGACAGACAACATGCACAATGAATAGCCATGCCGTTAACTAAAGAGTTCAGGAGCGCTTGTGGAAGTCGCACCCACTCCTTCACCAGAGCAGTTCTTAACTCTTGAATGGCTCTGGATGGCGTATTGCGAAACCCCTCCCAAGAGCATCCCAAGCATGTTCAATAGCAATAAAGTCAGGAGATTTAACTGGCCCACTCAATCAGTGAGTATCCTCGCTTTCCAGATGGTCATCAACTAGTTGGGCCCTATGTGGTCGTGCATAAAATGATTTCAAGGCAAACAGCAGCCTTGAAAAGTCGCATATAGGGTTTTAAGATCCCCTGCCTATAACTCTGGGCATTCAGGGGACCAGTATCAAACACATGGAGCGGTGATGTTGCTGGCATGGTATCAGGTCCCAGGTTCCCTCCATATCAATAATCTCCGAGAATCAGGTTGTATACTGAATCTGGACTCATCCATGAAGAGCGCGTTAGCCCAATAAAAATGTGCTCAGTGTTGGTGTTGTATACACCATTATAAACGCTCTCTTTTGTAGGAAGGAGTGAGTGGGATGCAAATATCGAGCTCTCTGGAATTACAGTCCTGCCTTAGGAGCCTACTGGCAACTGTCTTCCTTGAAACTGATGCTCTTGTGGCAGTAGCGGAGTCACAAGACACTTTTGTGACTGTAGACGTCATCTGGTGGTTGGCTGAAAGTACCAAATACCGGTCCTCATTGCTCACTGTGGCTCTCGGGCAACATTTTCCTGGTTTTCTGGACACTGTCCAGCTGTTTTTAAATTGATTCCACAAATTAGAAATGACAATTGGCGTTACATCTAGTTTTCAGGCAACCTGAGCTTGGGGCTGCCCTGCCTTAAGCCTACCCAAGATTCTCCATTTCGTACCTTTGTCTAAGGCCCATATCACACATGCATTTGTTTCATTTGTTCAACTATTCGGACAGTTTATAAGGTATTTCTCCCGCCTTCTTCGCATACCTTCGTGGTGTAGTGGTGAGCGCGCTAGATGATTAGGATTTTTTTTGGAAGCAGAAGAATGGAAAAATGAACAGCGCCTTCGCCGGAAATGGAACCACGGATCTCTCGGTTACGCGTCGAGTGTGCTGACCACCACACGACGAAGGCATGCGAAGAAGGCGGGAGAAATACCTTATACAACTTAAAAAACGTCAGAAAACAAGAGGATAATTCAAGAAAGACGATAAAAATCACTTGTGTGTTGCAGAGCGGAATAAACGGAGCAACTGGAAGCGTACTATTGTACTTCCTGCTGGTGTAGCGACGCCCACAGGAATGCGTAAACTAATGTCTGTGACAACAGCACTACAGTGAAATTTTATGGCAATTAACTGTCCAGGTTTTGTGTGGTATTTTAAGAGAAATGTGAGAAAATGTTTTCCATCTCTTAATTTTGTCCACCAGGATGTGAGTATATATATATATATATATATAACCTCACTAAAAAGGAGGAACACCTTACATTCAGATATTTCTGTCAATACTGTGACTGTTGTGAATACTGTGCTTAAAGAATTCTTGTGATTATGATCTCAAGAATTCCTCGAGCCGCCCAGACGGTACAATGGTTAGAGAAGTCTATTGCGGTACCGGCCTGGGTTAGATTCCCGGAGAAAACATCAATGTTTTGCAAATTTGTAGTACCTTTTCGGCATGGGGGCACTCTAAATATACGTCGAGTTGAAAGTCCTCTCGAGAGCTTGGTGTTAGAAGAAGAGGGGTGGGAGATACTTCGACAGTGCCCCCGGGGTGCTCTGACTCAAAATTGGGGTCGAAACTGAGCAAAGTCGTACTGTCAGCTGTCTTGTGCTCAAAAGATCTTGCAAACGGCAGGCGCAATCCTTCTCTCCTTTCCACGATAAATTTCGTGCCCTTGTTCTGATGTTACTCTCAGGCAAGTGAGATAAGTCACAACACAACACGGAATCCATTGACTGCCTAAGAGACAACGCTGTGATTTTGAAACTTGATTTGTTTGATTACTTGAAAGCACTTTAAGAGCGTCCGTCTAAGGGAAGGGATACCTTCGTGGAGGATCTTCTAAGAGAAATCGGCTAATGTACACTTTAGACATGGTGAAAATCATGAAAACCTCCATGCAACCAGCCCGTTTTCCGAGATTCGAACCTCGGACGGAATTGCTAGTGTTCATATCTACAGCTCGACCGCGGATGGGCCACGAGTTTGAAACATCTGGCCGGAAACAAAGTTTGCAACAAGAAAGAGGTAACAAACTGTCGGGAACTAGTCTGTTGTTTGTAGTGGGTGAAAAAGACTTTTGTAATTCAATTTCTATGTTTAGGTGGAAATCTGTGATACATAGGGATAAGTTTTACAGTGCTCGCAACTTCTACGGAAGTTATTGACCTAATAATATTCTGAATTCAAAGCATTACCTTGTATAAAAAAGGTATGATTAATGATGCAAGCCGCACTCAAGCACCAACACCTTTCGAAAATTTGGCTTTGGAACTGCTGTCAACGCTCGGACTTCATCCAACCATTGGGCAGGTCTGCAAAGATTGCCGTACCAGACTAACTTTTCGTAAGTGGTAACAATTTCATGCAAAATATGTACTCTATTTCTTCTCCAGTTCTACGGGAAGTGCGTTCTTCTATCCGATTGTCCTTTTTCATAAAGGGGAGACCATGGAGCATCCTCGTTTCTAATTCTTCACCTTGACGGCGAAGCATGGGGGAACGGTAGCTGTTAAGTTTCACAGTTATCGTAGAACACAGTTATATAGAAGCTTTACTGGAGATTACCTTACTATATTTCATTACATCGTCGGAAGAAGACTGTGATCAGCGTTATAATGATGCATCTTCTAACGATATATAAGCCCAAGAGCGACTAAATAATAAAATCTCAGAATAATGGTAGTTCTGACCTGGGCGTTCTGTTCCAGGCGAACGGGCTGGTTCCATGTGTGTTTTCGTGGTTTCCCCATGTGTAACGGTATACGAATAAGTTTCCTTAAAAAGTCCTCTACGAAGGCATCTCTCTCATTAGGCAGATAAACCTAGTCTGCTCTACCATAATCAACTAAGCCAAACCAAAAATAACAAACGACAAATCTATACCAACCAGCAGAAAATTCGCGTTCGCGTTCTGCACCATTATATATGCATGTGGTCCGAAAGCTGTGTTAATATTGTGTACTGCAGAAAGTTCAAGATCGTGCAGAATGTGCAATTTGAAGTCATAAAAGAAATCGCTTTCAGTTTTGTTGATCCCTTTGACTTCTGACTTCTTATTGCAGTACAATAGAGTAACTTTAGTCAAATGACCAACGGAACTTATGAATAACATAGTTACCGAATGCATCCATTTGATGTCTTAGATTAGTTCGGTCGTGCTTTCAACGATCTCTTCTAACACTACTGGGAATGGCTCACCGAAATTATATGAATTTAATTTATTACTTTCTAATAAAAACTACTTTTTTCCGTTCGGTATTTTTATTAGCAGATTTAATGTATGCATATTATTTAAAAAAATCTCTTTTCTATTTCTTTAATCCTGTGACACTGAATGCAAATTTCATACAAGAGTGTATAATGGTACTGAAACTTTTTATCATTATATTTAAATAAGCAGTGAACACATAGCATTATGCTATGGTTCTAAGTGGCTAATCTGTTTAACTTAATATATGCCTAATATTAATAAGAAGAAAATAAAAAGGTTAGAATAAATAATTTATCATGTGCATTGGTGATTATTAGTAATTCATTACAATGGACTGTATGTGCAATAATTTTCAAGTTCGTTCACTTTGACCTTCGCCATTCCACATGCATAATGCAGTCAACCATTAAGATTTTTTTATACTTTTGGATGTTTTGTGGTATGAATTTGATATTGTTTCTAGTATGTGCATAACTGTTTTGCATATTCATTAATTTTACATTAACCTTAAGTATAATGGTGACACTGCCGCTTCGATGAAATTAATCCTCATTGCTTAGCGCGAAAGCGAAAGCATAAAGTCTCACCGAACCGGTTTTGTGACACCAAGGTTTTTCCATCAAAGAGGTTTTTTTGGATTCCACCGACAGTTGCAAAGCTGCAAGGCACGAAGCAAATTTTTCACTTTGACTTCGCCATTTTTCTCTCTTGTACGCACGTTGAAGGGAACATCTCTTCGAAATATTCTTCAGGTTAAAAATTTTCTACAAATACATCATGGATTAATAAAGGAAAAAAATTCACTGCTTGAGTTCCAATTAAAGTCGAGACGAATTATTACCAGAGTCGGCAGGCAGCTTTATCCATCCTTCACCATGTGCTGCATGTATTGGTGATCGCATACATAACGCCTAAATAATTCTTCGTATTTGCTAAATATCACTTGGGATTTGAAGAACATATCATTCGCCGAGATGTGTCAAAGTATTTTGTGTTTTCTTAATTAATTAATCAAGATGCTTCGAGATGTGAATCTTGCACATGCAAGCTTGCAAACCGAGGCCATGAATACGATCTCTATGTGCTCTTTTCTTTCATTCATTTATGACTCATCACTTATTACTCATCGCTTCTGTGTAACGATAAAGTATTGTGTGTGTGTATATATATATATCTTTATTCAAGAAATTGGTAAATTCAGGAAAAAGGTACGTAAGTAATAAAATTATCAAAATGTGCAAAAATTATGTTCCTTGTGTGTATTCTTTCAAGAACTGGCACTATTTGGTAAATAACATGTTTAAATTGCATTAAATATTATTGTCGGTAATTCAGGAATTTTAACAGTGGGGTTATTGCTCCCTCCCAACGCGTTGAGATTTGTTTCTAGTTAGCGTACCTTTACTCATTCGGCACATTGCATTACATTTTAAGTAATTATTCGTGGAGACGATATCTTGCATATTGAAATTAACTTTTTGCCATAACACTTATCCACCGTCTCCACTACAGATGGGTATTTAAGAAATAATACTAGTTTATCATATTAACAAGCTGAAATCAGAAAAAAAAATCCTCAGCTATTTGCAAAACAGATGTATTGTTTGTTTTGTGGAAAAGTTAAAGTCAAATAAAGTGAACATAATCTGAAAACCACAGTAAGTCTATCAATGAGTTACCATATAGTAAGTACTGGAAGATTTTAAAATTTATGGTATTAGTTAAATATGGAAAAAAAGATCCTCTATTACACTTTTAGACAAGAGAATTTTCAAGTTATTCATGAGATCTATCGTTTAATAAGAAATGGAGGACCATCCAAAATTATGAAAAGTGATAAAGCCAGCGACGTGCCGTGGTTTTTACCGAAAGAGAGTATGATGAAAAATTATAGTACTTTGTAAACCGGCCGTCGATGAATTATGTTGGTGGTCCTTTTACAGACATGAAATTCGGTGCTATTGGTTTATTTAGGTGTGGAGTTATTAGATTATATCGATGTTGTAACGTGAAAAATATGCAATGGCTAGAAGTATTCATGTTAGGGATGTAGTTGCCACGACAGGATTTATTGCAGTTTGAATACGAAGGCTAGTGATATAATTTGAAGATTAGTGATAGAATCATTTTTAGTATACTCTAATAAATTTATGAAAATGGCATAAAGAGGAGAAGTGATCATACTATAATATATTACTATGTTCCTTTACCTGACGGATTAAATGAAAAATAAATTGTTTGTTAAAAATCGTTTTTCTCAAAATGAGCACAAGATCGGGGAAAAAAAGATTATTATCTTAGTTTGCATACCACTAATCATGTCGAAACCACACAATATTCCACTTTCGAATGACTGGTATTATGTTTCATGTTTGTACAAAGAGTATAGAACTGATGTTTTGTATAGAACTAACGTGTGGTATAGAGCTAATGTTTATCATTACTTGTGCGTCTGAATGTATGAAGTATTTTCTTTTGCAATGTTTTATTTTGCTAAAGCAAAATAATAATAATAATAATAGTTAATAAATGAATAAATTCCCTGTTAGATTTTAAATAGCATCTATTTTTCATTGCTAAACCTAAATTGTCTTACGGTGGTTCCTCTCACACGTCTGAAGGTAAATGAATTAATTTAAACTAATTATCTAATTAATATTAAACTTTAAAGCTATAGAAATATTGTTAAATTTTTTATTTCGAAATGGCTTGGCTACATTTTCTAATCTCTTTTACTGTTTCTTAATTTTTTTTTCTCTTGTTAGTTTTTCAATTTTGTAGGATCTCGTTCGAGTTAAGCTCCAGGTAAAGAAATTCCATTACAACAAATCAAAATCTGTAAAAGGAAGGGAACCGGGACACAAACACAGACGATGTTGGTGCAACTTCGCAGAACAGGAATTTTTAAACGAATTTCAAACCTTCCCGTTTGTATCGTAGACATCTGCTCGATTTATCTCTCCACCCGAAGTAAATAAAACAATATTTTGCAATCCCTGCTTCCCGATTCCCTTGGAATTGAGTGAGTTAAAAAATAATGAGCCGGTGCTTGTGCTATTCCTTTTTCAATCTCGGTGCCAACCAATAGATTACGAATTCCGCCATCTGTCTGATCAGGAAAAAGGAATCCCGAAATAGCAGACGAACACAGAAACTGGATTTCTGGTGTGAAAAAAGAATTGTGAGGTATGAAAAATTTCACCGTAGAAATAAATAACGTCGCTAAGAAAACACATATCCGATATTCCTTTTTTAAATGTATTTAGATTTTATAAAAGCTATTTCTTTCAAAAGTTTGTAAAATTTTACGTGAATCACAAACAGTTTAAATGCCTTACTGAAAGAAAGAAAATGAAAATTGTTCGAACGGTTTTTCTATTTCACTTCTAATTACCCATTCAAGTTTTTCAAAAATTTTCTTTGGAACGATATGAAATGAATTATTCAAACATAAGGTGTTCGAGAAAGGTAGCTTTAAGCTTTATTTCCATAAATACAAGGTCCTAGGCATATATTTAGATTACAGTGCTTTTTAAAATAGGGTAAAAAGCTTCATAAAATCTATTTAGTGATGATAACAGGAGAGTTTTATAAATACCAGACTTAAATTTCACATAATTTCTGAAAAACAAAATGTTTATTTAACGAGACGCACATTATGCTTTCGTAGGATAAATAAAAATTATCATTTAAATTTACTTGAA
Organism: Stegodyphus mimosarum; assembly: GCA_000611955.2. Taxonomy (NCBI): domain Eukaryota; kingdom Metazoa; phylum Arthropoda; class Arachnida; order Araneae; family Eresidae; genus Stegodyphus; species Stegodyphus mimosarum. Next base: position 146,765 of record KK120927.1, read on the forward strand.
AAATTAGCAGATATAAATCTACTTAATTTTCTCAATGCGAATTATTACATAAGATAAATAAAAATTATCATATACATTAACTTAAAAAATAAAACTTATAAGATAAATAAAAATTACATGTACATTTACTTGCAAAATTAGTGGTTTTAATCTAATTATTTGTCTCATAAATACAAATTATTACATAAGATAAATAAAAAATATTATATACATTTACTTGCAAAATAAAACTTGTAAGATAAATAAAAATTTTCATGTGCATTTACTTGCAAAATAAAACTTGTAAAATAAATAAAAGTTATCAAATACATTTCCTTCAAAATTAGCGGATATAAATCTAGTTATTTGCCTCATAAATACAAATTATTGAAGACTCTATATGATCCCATACGACGCCTTTAATCGCCGAAATGACAACTCTCATTTTTGCACTTACTTCCGATTTGCTCAGAGGGATAAAAGGAAAAAAACAGGAAAAAATCCTATCTAAAGTACATATGCCTTTTCCATTGCAGTCAGTGTGTGCCTTCATTATAGTCAACACTACTGTCAGTACTACAGTCACTGTGTATCAGTACTACAGTCATTGCTCCTAATTGTGGCTGTCAGTACTACTCACTCTTTGCAATCAGTAATGCTGTCATTAGTGTGTCATCAATGTTATATCCACTGTGTTTCATTACAATCATTATGTGCAGGAATGATTGTTGTGGTGACGAGCCACAAATTATGATAAAAGTTAAATTTAATTAGTTGTTTGCTAATTAGTTGATATTAAAGAGTGATGCGAGTCAGTAAATTGATTCTGATATATATCCGCAAATTCTGAACGTAAATGTTTAGAATGCTTTTTTTCGCAAAACATATTGAACTAATTTTAATTTTTTCTCTAAGGGGTCACACTAAAATTAAATTTTATGTTTACAGAACACTTCTTTTCCCAGTATGAAAAACCTTTTCATAAAATTATCTACTTTATTATGACGACTTTGTAACTGAAAGTAAATGCCTATGATCATTTTCCAAGGAAATGAGCTACATCCTCTGTAATCCAAAGTTAATAAACCACCATATGTCTTTCGTCATCACTTTTTCTGTCAAATACGCCAATGCTGTCTTAGAAATAAAGCTAAATTTTGAAGATAAGTGGTTCATTTCGTTATTTTAATCAATAAATATTGAGGAAAATTTTGATTACATACCTTAAGTGTATTCTTTAAAATATTTCCTTTCAGAGCATATTTGGTAAATTTCGAATTATTGTTAACTGATATGAGGGGTGAAAATCTGTTACTCCTAGTTTCCTATTTAAACCAATCCAGAAACAAATTTACTCTTGTAGCGTTTGTGTATCTTTACACGGCTAAACACAAATATTCGGAAAACACGGAGTTTTTTTTTCCCAATGGCGGGCGCTTGCCTATAACGTCATTGGCTACTGCTAAGGCCAGAAGTGGTGGCCATTTTATTGTGGAGGCGCCTAATAGGCCACCACAGCTATCTCCTATGAAGGGACAGACAGTTTTACATACATGCCTTCTCCAAGATTCGAATCTAGATTCTTCGATATCACAGTCAGGCTTCCGTAACCACTATACCGTCTGAGCGGCTGGAAAACACGTAGTAACTCAAAGCGATTGTCAGAAGAGAACTCTTCGAATGACATAAGTGTTTGCTATGAAAATGGGCTTAAAATAACTTACATAAATTTGCAGTATCTTCCAGTTAAATATATTACGCAGTTGCAGATGATTGCCTTGCCGCTCACCTGCACTGCATAGGTATTGCAAGGGATCCTATTTGCTCACTTTGCAATTCTGGAGAAGAAATGGACAGGGACCATTGCTTCGATGTAGAGTTCTTCGTGGTCTTACAGAAGAGGCGCGATACTGGGAGGCAAGAACCTTCTTAGGCAATGACTTTTCTTTACCTAATGATCTTTTTGTTCTTTGTTCGATTGTTTGTAATCCTTTGTTTGTAAGATTTTAGTTCTTTGTAACTTTTAGTCTAGCCATTGAAAATAAAAAAAATATTATGCGAGATCTTTTTTGCCGAGCCGCTTTGGCTTTCTTTTGGATAATTTAGTTGATATTGCAAAACTTGAAATTCAAGCTAATATTCGTACCCAGTTCGTTCACCAAACATTCCAAACAACTGCGCTCCAAGATATTCCTATGACTTCAGTAGACGGATACTTGTTCCTTCACCTTCATTTTATTTTCTGAACTCGCTATATATATTATGTGTCTAGTGGCAGGCTTTGCACAGTTATTGTATCCAGAATATCTCAGCCTGATAAAATCCAATAGCTTTATATGTTCGGGTCTTTCTCCATCTACGCTTCAATGATTTTCTTCACGTATATTTTGAAAACTTTGAATGCCAGAAAGATTTCAGTAGAGCTAGATTCTATTGCCACTTTTTATTGTAAGAATATGTTTTGTTTACGATAGTGCAGATCAATTTTTTACACGCAAAAAATATTAATTTTTAAGCTTTATTCCAAACGTTAACAATAAGATTCAGTAAAAGCATAAATTAAATCAGGAATCAGTAACAGTCAGAGATTCAGTACTTAATAACTGAAGTCCTGCTTCTTCTGAAAACATTTTAAATTTTTTATCTGCTTTAAGTTTCAGTCTCACATGATTATTTTACACGTTTTAGACCATGATCCGCAGAAACGAATAATGCACGCTCAGGTAATCGGAACACCAGTTCGTTCAAATATATGCAGCGACTACCAGACTATGATTGTGGGTAGCCAGAAATGCAGAATGGTGCGCATTAATTCTTTATTAGAAAAGCGTGACTTAAGGGCATAATGTGCGTTGGAGCTTAAGCTGGGTTTGAGCGATAAATAATTCAATTTTGTTTTATTTGTGGCTCCACAACACAGTGTCCTTTCCTTAAGTAAGTTGTTTCCTTAACGTCTAGCTCATCCGTCTGATTGATATCCACGCATACTCAACGTTGATTATCTACGAATAAAATTTTAAACAGTATTTTAATCTCTATAATAGCTAAAAAACTAATACGCTACTCAATTACAGTTACTAATTATGAGGCATAATCTTACGAAAATATTTTAACTAATTCTTAATGTACTATTTCTTATTAACAACAGGTAAATTCTGTGTGGGTGATAAATTACGAAAGATTGAATTAAATAGAATTTTATTTAGACCACATCGATTAGTAAAAGGCTAAGGTAAGTAGGTTAGTAAAAGGCTAAATCTTAGAATCTGGTTAAAAGTAATTAAGATGAGAGCAGTCTTGAAAATTTACGTGAATTAAGTTTGCGTTCTTATTATTTAAAGTAATCTTTTCTGGGTTTAAGATCCAATGTCAGTACTTGCAATATGCTGGGATTGGGTTGAATAGTCGTATTATAGTAAAGCTCACTAATGCTATCTGCTTAAGGGGGAAATGCCTTCATGGATGTTACTCTTAGCTAAAGTGGCTGATATGCATTTTGAACATAGAAACAATTATAACAACGCTCAATGAAGCCAACAACTGAACAAGATTTGCAAACAAATCGAATACCAATGTGCAGTTTCTTAGGACTCGGGTATTGGATGGTATATACTATGAAATCCACTCAGGAAGTTTTTTAGTAAATGAAGTGTGTTTAACATTATGCGTTATTCAGACTGATGGACCCTTAAGGAATAAAACTTACGGCATTTCACCAGGAATGATAGTCTTGGAAATGCATAAAATGTCCTAAAATGCCATTTCTAGTGAGTAAGGATATGCAAGAAGATGTCAAGTTTTGTTTCTGCCCAAAGTTAGATTTTCTAAGGCACTGTCCTTTGATCTGGGGAAGCAAGCAGGTCTCATGTATCTACAAGTAAGAATATTGCAACCCAATTTGTTTCATCTGCCTCGTATTACGTAGCACATAATAATAAAACATATCTTTTATTCTCTTACCTAGAGAGACGAACTCTTGATGCACAAAATCTTTCAAGTTGAAAATAATTATCCGTGTTGTGTTTGGTGCTCCAATTATCTGTCTTGGCTTAGTTAGCCTGTTTGGTTTTCGGGAATTTAAGTTACTGTATTTGTGAAATGTGTTTTGATTCATACAGTGCCGCAGCAATAAATAAAACTCTAAGGGAACATTTTCGCTATGTATCTTTCGCATTTTTTCTATGTGTCTGAAATTTTAATTTGGTTGAAAGCTTTACATGTATTCTTTTGAAACCGATAGGAATAAGCTGACATAAATAACGAATTATATTGATCTCACAGATTTCCTAATATGTATTTTTATCAAATAATTCTTGAATAAACCTTCATATTATTATGCTTCTGAAAACCCTACTACATTCAAAGAAAGAGAATAAAAAATGAAGTAACTTAGTTTATAAGTTTAAAAGGACAAAACTATTGTCCGCTTCAGACAATTTAATCATAAAAATGATGAATTTGTTAGATAGTTATAGCGTTATATGGAATTTTTTATTTCAAAATCAACAACAAAAATAGCTAATGCGTTTCATATAAAAACGAAACAGCAGATTGATATTTTCCTCATAAACGTTTATTTCATTTCGTTGTATTACATTTCATAGAAAAACATCGGAATAAACTCATTTTGAATTTAAATGGTAACAAAGTATAAACACGTTAAAATATAAAAATCTAAGAGAAACGATTTAATTTCATGCGAAAAATAAAAGAGTATCTTGATAAAAGATTACCCCGTTAAAAAGAAGAATAGAGAAGGTATTAAGCAAGAGATACGAGGATTTTGCGGAATGTCAGCTTGCGTTAACGATAGCAATTTTTCTCCTTTTTACAACTTGAATAAGAGTCATTTGTTTGCTGTTGTTATTGCTCATTATTTATTGGATATTCAGATGTTCTTAAGAATTTTATCTTGCGTTATTATTTAATATTAAAACGGCATGTTCTTCTTTATTTAACGCAGGAATCGTACATATCTGTCACACACAATGCGTGTTTCTGCTCGTTAGTTTCATTGTCAAGTGCTTAATTTTCTGGATTAAGTTGTTTAAAACATAACATTATCTATGTTATAAAGCTCTAATTCAATATGTTCTGAGTTTATGGGATAAGAACGACTTAAATGAAATTAGTAAAGATAAGCCGAATTTCTAAATATCCGTGTAAAATAATGCATGACTATACAAAAATAAGCATAAAACACGCAACATAAAATCGCTTTGGAAATGTACAGTCAAAAAATGCACGGTACCGTAAAATATGAATCTTCGGCGTTTTTAAATAAACGACAAATAATGGAATTTTAAATTACCTTTTGATTTAAATGATAATAAAATTGACTTTGAGTTTCAGTTACTCTTTTCAGAATGTCTGTAATATTTCTCTTTTTGATAGTCATACTGGTATTTAAAACAGTGCACAAAAAGTTTTGTAATGTTATGATATTGAATTGGACTTCATTTATATATTCATGCAGTCTAACAACTTCTCTAGACATTCCGGTGTTCCATCTCTGCCATCCTTAATATTTTATTCTCATTATGCTTTTCATGCTCTTTTGCTGGGACTTCATTACGTTTAAACACTAATTATGCTCAATCTGATACTGAATAACGTTTTTCCACTGCAAAATGAATTCTCAGTCCATCATTGACTAAGAATCCAATAGCACAAAGTTATTAAAGCAAATCACAAAATAAACCCTAAACTTTTATTTAGACTTCGGCTTCAAGTTATAAAAGTGAAGAAACATAATATATACAGAGTGTTTCAGCACAGAGCTTACGAACTTTCAGGGAAGATAGAGTACATTTAGACGATGGAATATTACTTAGCAATACTTGGTCGAAAACGCTTTCCTGGCGCGGTAGTGACGACACAAAACGCAAGAAAGTAAGGTCACGAATAGGATGAGAAAACATGTTTATAATGCTTAGAACAGGCTAAAATATATGTAATGTTAAATTTAGGCAAATATTAACAACCTAAATGTTTTCCTCTATCTGAATGCGACGTATTCTCAACACCGGATCGGTAGGGGTGGACCGATGCATTGGCCAGCAAGATCGCCAGACCTCGCTTGCATTGACTACTTCCTCTGGAGATCTCTCATGACTGTGGTGCACGAATCTCCGTTAACAGTGCTGAGGAATTTATTGCACGCATCTTGGGAGCTGCTGGAGAAGTCTGAGACACGGGCGGTATTTTGCAGAACATCAGATCTTCCATGCGCCGGAGATGTGAGGCCTGCTTTTGGTCCGAGGTCGTAATTTCGAACACCTTCTTTGATGACTACCGTTGTCTGGTTTTTTTCTTTTTTTTTCTTTTGTTTCTGGTGTACTAAGCATAATAAACATATTTTCTCACCTGTTCTTGTCGATTTCTGTTGTCACTGCCGCGTCATGAAAGCGTTTCCAACCATGCACTGCTGTGTGATTTTCCATCGTAAGTTGAACTCTATCTTTCCTGATAGTCTGTAACCACTGTGAAGCACCCCTCTATATGATTCTTGCAGGCTCATAATGGAACAGTATTTAAGATACTTACTACACAAATATCAAATTATAGATTAGGAAACATGTTTTCTATACTAATTTGTCTTCCGTTATAAGTACAAGCAAAGCCGAAACTCATCAATTAACAATTAACACAACCTTATAACAAACAGAGGCGGAGAGTTACAGCTTTCTGGTTGATGCTATTGCTATCAACTCTCTCTGTCACTAGGTGTTAGATTCTATCTATTATTTAAGCTCACGAAACTTTATATTTCTGATGAAGGTTATAGAAAACGCAAATGCAGGAAAGATTTGACATAAGAAATAAAACGCTAATTAATATAAATTTTACTTCTTGATTTCTTCATCTAGTTCTTTTTTACGTCAAAAATATCTTTGTCTAATAAATTTCGTTTACCTCCATCATTCTTGCCTTTGCCTATTCATAAATTTTTACCACTTATCTTTTTAAACTTTTGAATATCAGAAATAACTTTAACAAAGCTCTGTTTTGTTAGTCTTCTAAATGTATTATATCAGGGATATTGCTTAGGCAAGAACTAGCATAATTTGATATGAAAGCCATAGCAACGAAATTCTCTGGATGAAAAGTGAGGTTAATCAATTATACGAAGCGTTCAATATCTTCAAGTACAGAACTGTTGATTATTATGATTAGTTGACTATTTATAGAACTGTGTATTTTGCTTTAATATCGTGCATCGTCATCGTCGTTTATCATGGCACATGATGCATTTTTGTTTGAAATATGTACATTTTACTTTTTTATTACATTTTGCCCTGAATTAACTAGTCTAAGTTTACCTGTACGTTATCATCGTCATTTGTCATGGAAAATGATGCAGGCGGAATATAAAAAAGAATGTTATAAGGTAGTTAAGTGAGATAAAATGTGAAAAAAAATGTAACTAATTTCATTTTTTTAAATTTTCAAATAGTTTAAAACTTATCTTAAATATCAAAGAATATTTTTCATTTTAAACATTAAATACTAACTTAAATGTAAAGGGTAAATGTAAGGTTTTTATTTACAAATTTAAATGATGTATACATTTAAATTCCATTTCGTATTTCTCTTGCTTAAAAATATTCTGCCTAATAATTAACTGATATTTACATATCTAATATGTAAATAATATAATGCCTAATAATTAACTGATATGTAAATATCAGTATATTACTTTTATCAAAAGATTTCTTACCAATAAATTGTTCGGTCTGTTTGACATATGTGACAAAGTATCAAGCTATGTAAAAAATTATTTCAAAATCAAAAGGCTTAATGAGAATCTTTTAAGTGTATTGTCATATATTGCAATATAAGGATAAAAACCTAAAGATCATTTATTACTCCAAAATACTCAGGATAATATTCAGGAGCTTTAAAATATTCACGCATAAATGTAAATATATTATACTAATATATATAATAAGTTTATAATTTTAATAATTTTATGTAATTAAATATACAATAATATATTTAATAATAAGAGCATAAGTATATTTAAAATATATTTATGCTTTAAAATATTCTATTCAGGAGATTATTTAAAACATAAAACACAGTTCAATAGTCAAGTCAAAAGTAAAGCAAAGTATGCAGTTAGAGAATTGGAAACTTATTTAATGACAAAATAACAAATAGGTTATTTTGTCATTAAATAAGTTTTAATGACAAAATAACAAATAATAAACGTAATAATGACAAATGTCATTATTACGTTTTTATCTTGATTTATTCAACCCGTATTTTTTGTTTTCTTTTCTCTCGAATTTAACTAATAGAAGAAATGTTCGTATTTGTATCCCCTGAACATTTTAAAAATTAACCCTCATGTTGTTTATCAGTTCTCATTAATATAATAACTTTTATTGCAAGTACTTAACTCTTAAATTAAAAACCGTTTTTTTTAAATTTAAGGAGTTAAATAAGAATAATTTAAAGAGTAAGTTGTTTAATTTAAAGAGTTTAAAGAGTATTTAATGAGTAAGTAGAGTTAGTTTAAAATTAACCCTCATATTGTTTATCAGTTCTCATTAATATAATGACTTTTATTGCAAGTACTTAACTCTTTAAATTAAAAACGGCTTTTTATTATCATCACAACAATGATTTCTTTATGTCATTTATTACTGTGCGAAGGCACTTATGGATGTGTATGTAATTGCAATGGTCATGTTCGAAAGTATGAAAGAAATATCTACGTAGAAATCTGTTGCAATTGATATTTGTGAAAGATTTTTCTGATAAAAAAGTCCTTTATCATTTTTATGAATCTTGTCCCTGTAATGCCTTTTCAGTCTTTTCCCAACAAACTAAGATTAAATTAGGTTAAATTACGCGTGTTATGTCTGTGTGTGGTTAGACGAACTCGTCGATATGCTAACTACACTCACTTCCAAAAATTAAGCACGAAGATGTAAAATGCAAGAAAATCAACAAATACTGTTTTTATCCTGATGAATCCCTTCCCACACCATAATGCTTCCGCCTCGGAATGCGTGATGCTCGGGGATGTTTTGGGACTGATCGCGCGTTCGTTGTTCACGCCATATCCTTATACGCTTGTCGTCTGGCTCCAGAGCAAATCTTGACTCATCAGTAAACATGACACTGCCCCAGTCAGATACATTCCAATTGACATGTTCCCGGCACCACTGTAATCGTGCCCCTCTTGATTGGACGGAAAGAGGAACGCAAACTCGAGGTACCCGGGCGTACAGTCCACTCATATTTAATCTTCGGCGTACAGTAGCTGCAGATATCGCTTTACCAATGGACGCTGTAACTATAGATGTCACACGTGGGGAGGTCGCTCTGCCATTCCACTTGGTTACAATAGCAATATATCGAACTTCCGCGGGGGTTGTAACCCTTGGGCGACCGGCTACGGGCCTTCGGACAACTGTCTGTGTGGTTTGGAATTGTTTCCATAAACGTGAAATTGCCGAATGATGAACGCCGAAGAAAAGAGCAACATTTGTGATCGATTGTCCTGTTTCAATGTGCCCCACAGCACGCCAGCGCTCAGAATCTTCCATTCGTCTTCTGGAAGTCATAGAAACACTTATGTCTTGAAAACAAATTGTACGAAAGCTTTGAACCTTCTATCAGCCCTTAAAATCAACTTCTGTAACCCTTCATACAGCTGGCTTCTTATAAGACTGCCTTTTTTGCATATTTCTTGACATGAAAATGCGATTAGCTGTTACCTAACATATTTGCATACTTCCATCTACCTCTGCAGCGAATTGCATCCTTCCGCATCCTTCTGATTGGCTTCTGGAAATTAGCATTTTCCTTTCCGGGCTTAAGTTTTGGAAGTGAGTTTATATTTAAAATCTAGACACGCAAACAAGGAGTAAAATTTAAGCAAAACCGTTCTTTAAAACCCTGTTTTGTAAAATGTATGAAAAAAATAGCCATCGCAACTTAGGGACTCAAAAAATTCAAATATTGAGACACAGACAGCGCAGAAGATTAATTTCAACGCTTCACTAACCCTAGCTTCAGATAAGTGGCTTTTAATCTGAGCGCCGCCAAATACAAAATCTTCTCACCGAAAGGCAAATGCGTACAAGGGTGGACGTCTTAGGGATAAATATCTTTTCAGAGGTTTCCTAGCGCTTTCTCTCTATCATTTGGATTCTGGGGATAGCGAACGGAAGAAACCGATGGTATAGGAAATAACCTAGAAATAAGAGTTAACTAACATAAAACTTCCCATGGTATCGAACTGTCTCACTATGCTCTGGTTAACAATGTACTGTTGCAAATGAAAGGTACACTGAATATGCAGCCTGAATTGTTGCATCAGTTTCCAGTGCTGCGTTTCATATATTTCTTTTTCTTTCTCAACTGATCAAAACAATTATGATAATTTTAAGCTAAATGAGGTTACATAGAAGTAAGGATATTGTTGATTTTTTTGGGCTTTGATGTCTTTTAAATGATTCTCTGAATGATGAAGAACAACTACATCAGATTTGCTTGCATGAGTTATCAATGAAAATTAATCAAATTATTTCAGAAGCAGAATGGGATTAGCACGCTTTCCGTTTACTAATATTAGAAAGATCTAGAAATAAAAAGCGAATTTATAATATCAGGAAATGCTAAATTACATGTAAATTTTAAAATTAGCAATTTGGCAAAAAATCTTTGAACAAAATATGTCTCGCTATTGTGTAATGAGGACCACTTCATAAATAAGACATTGCTTAAATCTTAATTTTATCCTTTTTTGTTTCCCAGTCTGTAACGTCATATCTGTAAACAAAAATATCAGGCATTTTCGAAACACAACAGCCTTGAGTTTGGCGTGATGTAAGTTAAGATGTCAATCAATTTCTACGGCAAACAGGTACAGGCCCCTCTTCAACAGGAGCAAAATCCAATTCAGTGCTAGATAATGAGTTTATGTCCAATCCAGTCCTTCCTAACTCTTTTAAAATTCTATTAACATAAATTTTAAATTTCGTTAATATTTTGCCGATAGATAGCGGTACTCTTTCGTTTCACTTTTTTGTGGGATATAAATACGACCGCTACGCCCAGTCTTACGCAGATTTAATGCCTATAATTGACAATAAATTCTTAATCGTTACCATGCACCTACTGCTTCAACCGATTGACAGGATCATTCATGCCAAAATAATTGCTTTCAATTCAAGATTGCCTTCCTTTAAGAATCAAGAAGAAATTACAAATTTCTTTGCTCCTGAAGAAAAGGGATCTGTACCTGTGCACCTCGAAATCGATTGAGATTTGATTTAAATCTATGCCAAACTCAAGGTTGTTGTGTTACTAAGGTTAAAGTCAAGGTTGTTGTGTTTATGTTTTATTTGGCATGTTTCTTTTCTGCTTTCAAATCGGGCATTTTGTTAAAATATTCTATTCTGTTTTTTTTTTCGTTCGCTTTATTTATACAGTTTGTTGCCTGAATTCTATAAAAAGGTTTTTCTTTAAGTTTTCTATTTATTTTACACATGCGTAATTTTTTCTAGACTTATTTATTGTTAAGTGATTGGTATTTCATTGGGAAACCTAAAATTTAGAATAACACAAATTTAAATATTTAACTCAGGTCGAAACTACAGCGTTTTAAAAGAGGAATATTGTGGCCTTGAAAATCTGATGACAGAAAGTATATTTAACAATAAAATTATTAAACCCAATTTTTCCCCTTTCCTTTTTTTAAATTTCTGACACCACGCCTATTACAGAAAATTTTTTAGGTTAAGGCTGCTAGCTTAGACTTTTATCGAAAATTCACGCGTTTTAAAAGAAAAATGCCCCATTACTCCTTTCAGATTCAAATGGCCTTTCGCCAAGTTATTATAGTGAGGTCTGCATTAACATAATATTTAAATATTTCTGCCTATTTTATCTCTTCCGCCTTACGGTTTTTGGCTTCGCTGATTTTTTTGCTTCTCAAGTGACTGCTGCAGCTGAAGATATTTTGCTCCTTGTGACTGCACATGCGTGTATGTGTATATGTATATTATTCTAGAGATAAATATCAATGGACAAAAAAGTTTATATAATATTTGTTTTTACATAGTACAATTCTTTTCACATATGCATCAATTTTAGCCCCTTAACATCTGCATCGTATATGATGTAGTACAATAAGAACGTACGTCGTACGTAATATGCAATCACCGTTAGGAAATTCCTTTTCAATGTTTAAAATCTGACTGTTCTGTCGTCAATGCATCTAGATGGACGTTTGTCAACTGTACATCACTTACGATCCTCAAAAGAAAAATGGTAAAAGCTTAATTTCAAAAAGAAAATTCAAAATAATAATTAAAAAAATATGAAATATCTCACATTTAATGGTCGCCCAAAAGAATTTGTTAAATTCTTTACGCTCTCGCGAAGCTTACAATGTACATAGTTTGTTGTCGCACTAACTCCTTAATTCCGGCTAACCTATTTATTTTGCCTTTTTAGGTGAATTAAGCATTATTTTCTTCCCACTTACGCTATATAAAATTCAGCAGCAAAATCAAGAACTGTTATGTAATTTAAGAACATTTAGAATTTCTGATGCAATGTTAAGTATTGGCATATATTTTACATTTTTTCCACTCTTTTCTCAGTTCATCATATCAGTGCTCACTTTTCTTAATACGATGATTATGCATTTTTATTGTTAACGCTTCGTGTGTTAACTTTAAATTAACAATCAAGAGCTTTGCACTTACACCGCATAAAATTCAATTCAACAGTAGGGTCACCAGATTTTTAAAAACTGCCCATTAATCTGTCTCCTTGCATGCTCGCCGAATTGCTTGTTTTTGCTTAGAAACTCTAATTTAAATTGTAAAAATTGTTTATTTAATTGTTTTAACTATATTTGGCATTTTAAATTTTTCTATATTTTAAAATTTTTAATGAAGCTATTTTGAGTTTTTATATATTTTTGCCTTGTCGCAAAGTGAAAACTGAATTAATGGAATGAGAAACATGTCTCTAATGAAATTCGAGGAAATAAGTTTGAATGAAAGGCAGGAGAAAATGTGTATAATTTAATATTCTGTACAAGGAAGTCATGTGGTGTCCGTATCAGATTTTTATTCCTTGTTTTGATAACAAGATTTCAAATTCTCTGTTGAGATTAAAGAAAAATTATTGTATTTACGTGAAAAGACTGAATAACCTTGAACATAAGTCTAGATAACTTTTCAGAAGGAATAAATCTGAGATCAAATGCGCGCTATTATCATAGCTTTTGAAATTAAAAAAAAATCTGATGCGGACACCACATGACGTCCCTTCTACCGAATATTAAGTTGTACGCATTTTTTACTACATTTCATTTAAACTTATTTCCTCCTTGAAATTCATTTCTCATTCAATTAATTCAGTTCTCACTTCGTAATAAGGCAAAAAATACACAAAGCCTCAAAATATCTTCGTTAAAAATTGAAAAGTATGGAAATTCATAAAATACCAAATACCGTTAAAACAATTAAAAAACAATTTTTAAGATTAAAATTAGAATTTCTACGCAAAAACAAGGAATTCGGCCAGCGGGCAAGAAGGCAGATTTTTCGGTGTTCTGAATTGAAAGTTTAATTTTGGTCCCACTCGGCAAAAAGACATTGAAGTTGCAGAAACTGACTTACTTCACTATTCAGATGGAAGCAAATATGCCTACTGTTTTAAAAATAGTCTTAGTCGAACTTAAACAGTATTTAAACTATTGATAATTCTACAACTATTGCTTGCAGATTAACTAAAGGCATAAAAGCCTTAACCTGAAAATAAGAATAGCATAACTCAATCATTTGGAAAGCAAAAAATGCACAATTTACCGACATATAAGAATAAAAATAACTGAGTCACAAAGCCGACTAACAGAATGCGTACATCTATATTTGTATACTTTTGGTGCAGCCGATTGCAACCAAAACGGGAGATGCACAACTACATGTCATAGCAGTCTTATATACAAAATTTCAACATTCTGAGGCTACTCGTTTTTGAGTTATGCGAGGTACATACAGATGTCCCGAAAAAATCTCTTCTGAATTCATTTGTTTTTTATCCGATTGGAAAAAGTAGTCCTTTATTCGATCCTTATGTACATATGTCACATAAAAACATCGTTAAATTACATACGGTAAGCGGTCAAAACGGATACCTTCGTTAAAATATGATACCCGGAATTTTTCGTGATCACAATACTTCCTTTACTTCGTACAAGGGAGCAAAAAGAAAAGAAAATCTTAACTGTGATGCATACGAATTGTAAAGTAGTAAAGCCATAAGATGTGGTGCATAATTCTTCTGAGAATAACCTTTGAATTTGATATCAAAAGTAAAAGAGCTATACAAGATCTACTTTCATTACTTATGCAGCGTAAATGGAAATTTATTCCGATGAAATCTAGACTTTAACTGAAAATAAGATTCTATTTTAATTTATAGGATTTTGACAAAATATTTCGTTATATCTACAGATCGAATTAGTCGTAACTCTTTTTAGGTGCAGTTATATTATTTATAAACCACAGTGGAGATAAAAGAAATCGTAGTTCATGTTATTTAGTATTTTACAAAATAAAGACGTTGTGTGCAATTTTTTTCGAAAGATTGATTGAAACAAATGAATAAAATTTACATCCGTAAAACTAAATGGCAACAGCTCTTATATAGAAAGATAAATTTTTGCATACTTCAGTCAAAGTACATTGCGGCTCATGTAAATCAGCCTTGGGTAGAAGGTTGTATTTTTTCACTCTCTAAGAAAAGCAGTTTTTAATAAAGATGTAGAACGGCATTACAAGCAACATAATTAATAACAAAAGAAAAAATCGACAATCACTATTTTTAAATGTCAGATATCTGTCCAATAAAAGTCTGTATTGGAAACAGGATTTCAAAAATTTAATTTTTGATTTCTAAAACGTATGCACGTATTCCACAGACTATATTATAAAGTGCTCAACTACCTGCAGCTGCGATGAATAAAATCATAAGTAACTATTGGAATTAAAAAAAGAAAGACAATCTTCTTTGTCATCTTTTGAGGCATGTGGCGCAGAGTAAGACTAGATATAGAATTTCTTACGAAAATCTTTTTTCCCTCGTCATGAAGGACTGAAATTTGTTGTGATTTCAATTCAAGAACAGAAAGCTGGCACCTCGTCTTGAAGCGGACCTCCTTGCAAAAAAAGATTCCAGCTTACTACAACATCTTAATACAGCCGTTTCTTAATGGAGGATTGCACTTCTTTTAAGAAGTTTATTTATGTCTATTATCTTACGAGATCTTCAGATTCGTACAGCCTTAAAAATTGAAGAATGATAAGCCTTCTCTTATTCTCGATAGTCCAAGGCGCAATGCAGTTGCAGCTTTCCGTCTGTCTACAGGGCATAATTGCCTTACAGCCCACCTACACCGCATAGGCATTTCAAGTGATCCTATTTGCCGACTTTGCTATTCTGGTGAAGAAATGGTCAGATACCACTTGCTTCGATATAAGGCTATCCGTGGTATTACAGAGATGTCGAGATACTGGGAGGCAAGAGCACTGCTTAAGACTTCGGTTTTTTTCTTAGTTCTATTGTTTGTAACCTCTGTTTATAAGATTTTTAGTTCTTTGTAACTTTTTGCCTAACCATTGGAAATAAAATAATAATAATAATAATTCGAGGATAGCTATAATTGAATAACTGTAATAGAAAATAATCAGTTTGTAGTCGTCAAAAATAAAAGAAATACTTAAGAAATTTATTTTAAGAATCTGAAGACAGTTTCTGTAAAATGTATGATCAAACGGTTAAGAACAGTCGATCACAGATGATTAAGAGTTTCGAAGCGTCAAAAGAAGGGCGAAAGTAAATCTAGGTTTTATCGAAACAATATTTGACTCATATCTTTAAAAACGACACCTTTTAAGAAGTCAAATCGATTCGGAGGAAGATAACAATCATGTGTCTGTGTCTATGACTAAATATTTGAAAATAATTAAAAGGAAAACTGATACCTTTTGGCAAAATGTAAGCGTAAACAACTTGTACTAAGAAATCCTCTTTTATTATGGAAATCGATATGCAGGCTAGTGGTTAAGTGAAAGGGCTACCAGACTGATCCCTTTAAAAGTAATATTTGTATGGTAATCCATTGCTTTTCTGTATCAAAATCTTTCAAGAAGTAAACAAAGACTCTCCGCAAATATGAACTTCTACCAAAATGTATTACGTAACGACATATTACAAAAGACATTAAGTAATGGTAGTATCTTCCTGCAAATAAAAAAATCGTTACACTTCCGAGCCTTACAAGATGGGAAAACATTGTTGCAAGTGTAATAATCAATAGGACACGATTTATGGTTGCCATCGTCTACCAAAACGTACAGCTACAAAAAAATAATAATAAAAGTTATGAATTTATAGATGACGTACTACTGTCCACTCTTACACAATCCTCCCTATCCTAACTCCCAGACAGTGGCTCACGTCGTAATAACGAACATCTGGGATGACGAATCTTCGGAATCGAACCTCCTTACGCTATCCGTCATACTACTACAGAAGGAGATAAAAATTGGGAATGAAGAAACTGAAAGAAAAGCGTAAAAAGAAAAAAAAAAGAATCAAAAACTAGGAAGTCGAAGAGGGAAAACGCGGGAAGATTCATTGATTCCCTCGGACAGTGAAAATGTTTCTTTTTCGCGCTACGAAAATGTTTCTTTTTCGCTAAACGACTTGGGCTGACTTACGACCGCCGGGAACTTTTCCCTAGAAGTAGAAACACCGTTTTATCTCCTTCAGTGTTTCGCCTTTTGCTTCTTTTGCTTTCTTGGACAAAGTTGACGCAGTTCTCTCGCTATTTTGAAGATGTTCTTTTTATTCAGACAAAGGAAGTTGTAAAAAAAGGCTTCGTTTCCACAATCCTTCAATAAAACAAGATTACAAAATGTGGATATTCAATCTGATGATTGTCCTCTGATGTAGACTAGGTGCAATTCATTTTACAGATCAAAATCTCGCTGCGCTGGATAGTTTCTATAATTTCCAGTACAGCCGCTGCATTACGAATATTAATATTATTACCTAACATAATATAATTAAGCATGTAATAAAAGTATAATTCTCACATTCAGCCACAGAACTTCAGAGTTGGAACTCTGAATATTAGCTGAGTGACTGAGATTATTAGAAATAAATATGTCAGCAAATGTGTGCTTTAAGATTTAATTAGCATAGTTTGGCAGGAGTTAGTTAGTTTTTAGTTTGTTTTTGTTAAGAAAAACAATTAATAATCAATCACAATATTAAAGCGTCACAAATTTAAAAAAAATAGTGTCCAGAACTAGAAAATGTGCGAAAAATATTGGGATAACAAAGAAAATCAATTTAAGTTGATTAAATGATTACGACAAACCCATTAGGTCTATATGGGGGTATATGGGTATAAGGGTCTATATGGGGATATGTATCTCTATAAGGGTCTCTTAGGAGAGCAGGCTGACGCTAGTCATCCTGCACACACCATTAACAGCGTAATAATATGTTGATGAGTGCTATGGTCGTTTGGGTTATCCTTATCGTTACGCCATCCTGGATCCTTTTTTTATAGGATCATGCTAGACCCCATAGGGATGGTATATCTCTATACTGTTGATACTCTTCCTTAGCTAGTAAGGTCACCACACCGCAATAGAACCCTTATGGGGCACGGTAGACCATCAAATTCGGACACCCCAAAATATTGCAGATGTGATGCAACAGTTGAAGAATGATTGCCCGAATGTGTTGCAGGATGAAATTAGGAATCTTTATAACTCCTTACCTCAAAGTTTACAAGCATGCATCGCCGCCAGGAGGAGTTTCACAAATTACTGATTCGAGCATTCCAGATACCCATCATTATATATATCTGCAATGGATGTCTTCACATATTGGCCTCATTGATAATGAAATGGTTGATGCCCTATCTAAGGTAGATACTTCGATGACTCTAACCACTGGCACCCTGACGTTTTTTGGATTTCTGCTTGAGAGCTAAGTCTACTGTTGCCTCTTCTTGGTATTCTCCTCCGGCTCATGACTGGTTCTTTGACAGACAGTTGGGATGTACTATTGCTTTTGGGGGTAAATGCGCTCAGCAGACTAAACTGGCGAGGCTCCTAAGTGGACCCCTGAAATGTCTTAAATCTGACAGAAGAAATAAGATCTAACCCATCTGTAAGAAATGAAACGCTGATCGTTTCACTCCGAAAATCTTCTCACTTGTTGGGGACTTGTAACGGAGGTCCTATTGAAAAGACCTACCTTCGTTTAGAATTTTATGACAGTTCTTCGACTAATGGATCTGGTGTAGCCTAATGGCTAACCAATTAGGATCAGTAACAAAAACAACAACATTCAACGTGAAATTGCTAGCCACTATTGGGTCCAATGGCCTTGAATTTTTAATAATTTCATTAACTGTTTATGAGCTTTATGCATATTTAATTTTAAAATAAAGAATCATTTTCTTCATGATGATTCTTTTTTTCTTTGCAAAATAGTGTATATAAGCATTCAAAACAAAAATAATGTGCTGTAAATAACACAAGAATAAAGATTATTAGAAATAAGAAATTTAAATTACAAATGGTATTAACGAACTATATTTACAAGAAATCTCTAACCCCATGCACTTTTCTTCCCCTTTTTATACTTTTTTGTAGATACTTCTTTTCATATTACTTCTTTTTATGCTGATAGTTCGCCATGATAATTTTTCCGTCGTTCCGTAACAAGCAAACATAACATTTCCTTAGATAGTTACCGATTAGTCCGAAAGCCGGTTAATCCGTCTCCGGTTAGTCGTATTTGTCTCTAGTAAATCTAGCAAGATGCTGCGTCAATTGATTCAGGAGTTCTTTGCTCTTACACAGTCTGTTTTTCTGCTATTTTGCTGAATTTTTAGTATTGATCACCGAAACCCAGACAGCTGGTTTGTAATCAGAACTTTGCAGTCATTTTTTCTGATATTGAAGTTTTTTCCCTTTCGTAAGCTTTTAATTAATATGAATTCCTTGATTAAGATTTTGAGTTCGTATAGAATATATACACAGTGCGTTAGCTTGCCAAATGAATTTTTCAAACTGAAAAAATAATGATTTTGCATTTTCGATGATTCTTGGTCTTTCTCGATATTCTGCAAATTAATTCAAATTGGGCTTAAAATATAAGCAAAATTTGTAGGGTTTATTTCAATCAAATGAAAAGTGATTTACCAATACATTTTACTTGGAGTACCTTGCAGACAATCTTCATATGTTTATAATTAAGCCGAAATGAATGAGTTTAGACATGATATCATGGATCTCAAATTAGTGAATGAGCTGCTCTAGATTAGCGTCTTATGTGCAGTATGTTTATAACTTTAACACTTGAATATCGAAAATGATACCAGGCCTTATCATAAACATGTGTATTCGTTTTTAGATTAGGGTATTTATGAAAAGCGTGAAAGTTAGTTATCTTAGAAATTCGAAAGTTGGTAGAAACCTCGCCAAAGCTGCGTGAATGATATTATTATTTAACGTCATATTAATATAATTTACATGTTCTGTCCTAAGACACTTCACGGAAGGGACGGATGCCTTCGTAGAGGACTTTCTAAGGGAAAATGGCTCGTATTAACACGTTATACATGGGAAAAACCATGAAAACGCCCATGCAGCCAGCCCGTTCGTTCAGGGACTTTACCGTTCAGCCGCTGGTGGGCAGCTGCACGAACCGTTTCTGCGAAATCTTGAAGGAACCGGCGACTATTTACTAGCAATCAGCATCTGCAATCTGCTGTGGATGGGATAATAGCACAAATAACTACATAAATTACCCACCAAATTAGACTAAATTGGGCATAAGACTTACATATTTCGAATTAAAATTTTAATAAATAATATGATTTCACCGCCAATTAGTAAATAATCGTATTTTAGCCTCTCTCTCTTTCTTTCAAACACTAAAAGAGAGACATCTTTGTATTCGAAGTGCATTTTTCAATGCAACAGATTTGTATGTTTAAAAGTATGTTACATTTATGCGTTTCATTTATTTAAAAGAAACTATTTACTGAATAGTGCTAAAGGCTTTTAATGAGCACCGCAGTCGCTCAGGCGAAAAAGTGGTTAGCGACGCTGACTGCGTACAAAAAGTCTGGGTTCGAATCTCGAAGAAGCCATGGATGTTTTTAAATGTATATAGTCTCTGCGGCATGGGAGAACTCAGTATGTGGTGAACCGAAAGATTCTCTCGAGAGGTTTATGGTAAGGGAAGTGAGATAAGAAACCCTCGAATCCGCCCCGCACGAATACTCTCCTTTAAAATTGGGCGGCACTGAGTATAACTTTGGACTGTCACCTATATGGTAGTCAAGGTTCTAGCCAATGACAGACGCAATCAGTACTCCTTGCCACAATAATATTTCTAAGGCTTGTTCCAGACAAGTGAGATGAGTATTGCATAAAATCAAAAAATTTTTTACAACAATACAAGTTTTATACAAGTATAAGAATAATATGATTTTAAATATAGAATGAATTTCTGGAATTTTGTCTCGATACGCAATTGAAACAAGACTTTAAGAATTTTGATTTCTTTCATTTTATACCTTGTAGGATCTTAACCTGGGGGCGGCCGCGCTCTTTCAGTTACACGAGTCGCGCCCTGGGTCCAAATGTGACAGTATAATATTTTTGGTAATTATTC
Source organism: Stegodyphus mimosarum (assembly GCA_000611955.2). Taxonomy (NCBI): domain Eukaryota; kingdom Metazoa; phylum Arthropoda; class Arachnida; order Araneae; family Eresidae; genus Stegodyphus; species Stegodyphus mimosarum. Next base: position 167,492 of record KK120927.1, read on the forward strand.
AAAAGATCTCAAAAAAAAACTGTCTTATAAGTGCAAGTTTACCTTATTCTTTCCTGACGACGCGAGTTCTTATGTCATCAAAATGCAAACATCTTGATAAAAAAAAAGAAAACATTTGTAGGACATAGTTTTGTGGAAAATTCCTAAACCGGTTCGGTCTGTTGCCCACAGATCCCGCACATTTACATGAGATGACTTATGAACACCACAAAAATATAAAAGACCTATAAAAGCGCGAATTTCATTTAGAGTTGTGTGACGAGCATATTTCTCTCTTTGAAAGTTATCAGAAATATTTGTATAAGTGACGACATTCAACAACATTTGTTTACTTAGTAAAAGTTCCCACGATTCATTTGGAGCACGTGCTTTGCCTTACCGATGTTGCCAGGCAATTTAGTAATAATGTTATGAGCACGAGTTCTAACATCAGCTTTAGGCTTTTCTTTCGACCGCTGGGTTTTGTCTTTTCTGATAAAGAAATTAATTTCATTCTCATTTTTGTTTCCAGAATCCATCTCGATTTCTGAATCAGTATCATGAGAACTAAAAAATTCATTATCACTTTCATCATCAGTTTCTTCCATGGATTCTTCACCAGTTGATACATCTAATAATTTTTGCAAACGTAGCATTTCATCCTTAAAGGTTAAATTCCTCATGTTTGCAGCTTCCTGTGTTACCACAGATGAACTATATGACAGCAATGCGAACAGGCGCGCTGGATCTAAAAGACCCAATCCGATCAAACCAAAACTCCGAATCGAATTTCCGGCGAAAAATTTACGAAGAGGATGACCTTGGAGGAGATTATATTGAACCACAACCACTCGGGAAAAATAGGAGTGTTTTTAGAAAGGTTTCTTTAATCGGGCGGCTCCATTGGACCCAACGCGCGCTCACTCGTAGGTTTAAACTTAGAATTCTGTCCTAGTAAAACTAACGATGAAAAAAACGGCGGCATTAAAATTAGCTTTTGTTTTTATCATTTTTTTGCCAGGCATTTTTTAGCACGTTCGAATTTAAGAAATGTTTCAGTGGCGCCATATATGAAATAAATAGCTAACTAAAAGCGGTAAATCGCATATTGCATGAATACCGAATGATGTTTCCTTAATTGATATTTTACTTTGTACAATCTTGTTTTCACGTTTATTTATTTGAAATTAAACCGTATAATCTTCTATATTGTGGATTGTAACATGAACTCTTCAGACTGCTATTTTTGACACATGACAGAAATATGAACTTCTTCAAATAAAATTATTTGCGAAAGATATTCGATATTTAGATTAGAACCTTTATTAGAACCATGTACCCTGAACAGTTTGCGATATGCATTTTAATACAGCTTTACAATATGATTTTAAATATTCATATCTCGTTTCTTCTAGTCCTGCTTTATATTTTTATTATTATATTTCAATTTTTTAAACATTTCACATTTACAGATCAAAATGAAAGGAAAACTGAAACAAAATAAATTTAATTCCTTAACTACATCATAGATGAAAAGAGAGCATTATTTCGGGCGTAGCTGCATTAAAGAGGATTAACAATACGGAAATAGGAAAATATTAGTCTCGCAAAGAGTGTTATAATGCGAAATGAACAATTAAGCTTATTGAAAGTCAAGCTGACAAATTGCAAATAATTGTATTTAACATTAAAGCGCAAGAGCAGCTGGAAATACTTATTTAATTATTTGGGTGGGTTACTCTTTATCTTTTGTGATTGCTGCAGTATTTTCACTTGTAGTTATGACAAGTCTAAATTATTTATGACACATAATGTAGCTGTTCTAATTTCAAAGCAACTGGAGATCATTATTTGAGTCCATTTTCAAAAATTAGATAATAGTATTGACGGAATTTCAAATAATGGCATCTCTGACATACACAATTCTAAATTTTGTATTGTTATGTCAGTTATTTATCAACCCATAATGAGAAGTTAAAATTGCAACATAATATTACTTTCCATTGGTGATTTGATGCTAGATGTCTCTTTCAGTAAACTGGAGAGTAAATTTATGGTTCATTCGGCAATGCGTTTTTAATATTATTACACATATGGTCTTTAGTGAGGAAAATTAATGGCATAGAATTTAATGTATGAAACACGAAATCTGTCATTAAATTCTTCTGTATTGTCACTCGAGGCAATTATTTCGTACACCGACACTGATTACATTAGGCATTCAGCAATTTATACTATTTTTAAAAGCCCTCATATGTATCCTCGTCATTTGATATTATAAAAGCTTTCAGTAGCTTCAGGTTTAGAAATTTATTTTATCGTATTACCTTTCGTCTGCAATTTTGTATAAATATGTAACTTGAAGAAATAGCATCGGGCGTGATGACACTTCGCATTTACAGATTATTGGCATTATTAAAATGGTACAAAAGTTCGTAAGAATTTTAATGGACACAAATTTTTATTCCATGCACTAATAAATCTACATGCGTTAATTAAAACAAGTACACAGTTGAGAACACTAGACTTTGTTTTTATAATCTAATATTGCACAGTTGCAGTGACCTTCACTTTGCACTTATGTAGCCGCTTCTAATGTCAATGACTACCTATCAAGGCTTTCTTCGGAAACAAAAAAAAATAATTTTCTTGCCCTCTTTTCGGAAATACAATGGTTCTATATCTACACGTATTGTTTCTGTCTCTTCTGCTATATTAGATCCTTGGTTAAACACGAACAGCACAATGTGCCGAAGATCTTAACCTTTGTCCTCTTGATACTCCATCATGTTTTTCTGTGAAATATAAAAAGTGACTAAGAATGAGGATATATTGTGTTTTCACAAACATAAAACTACAAAAGCTACAAACCAAAAAAACAAAAAGTGTGGAATAACTTAACAAACTCTTAGCGGCACAGTACTTCCGTCTTTTGCGTTCAACTCAGTCACAATGATAAAGTCGAGATCTCCATTCATATTACTTTCCAGCTGATCAAAACATTACTGTTACATAATTTCGTTAACCTCATAATATCATCAGATTTGTATTTTCTTTGCATTCCCGAATTTCTTCTGCTAATTATGAATTTTAAAATCGAATGTTATTTTTAAAAAAAGTTTCAAAATATTCTGCGATGCGAATATTTCGTAGTATAATAAGTGCATAAAATACATCAGCTATGCCACACTTACATTTGAAATGAACTTCATTCATGTACGTCAGCTATACAACAGTTACGTATCAAATGAACTTCTTTCATGAACTAAGCCATCAACTACCACAAGTGAGAAAAATAGAATGCATTTTCACACCATAAAGGTATTTTCTTCTTCGCTTCCGCAAGCTTCGTGGTGTAACGATGCGTATTTGGGAGGTCGGAAGTTCGAATCTCGGGCAGAGCATTGCAAATTTTGCGCGTTCCTGGCTGTGAATGAGACTATTCGACGTGAAATTTCCGCAGTCAGTACCTAGTTTTCTTTATATGAGTGTATTATATATCTCCATATTATATTAATTTGATTTAGTTTAATAATTCTGCTTACCTATTGTAGATTTAAGCAATATTTTATATGCCTATATTATATCTTGCCATATTATATTATTACGTTTATTTAATTTAAGAATTTTGTTAACTTATCGTATATCTCTAGCTGTCTTAAATTTTAAAAGAAAAAACTTTTGCAGTTAAATACCCGTTCTAGAATTACTAAATATTGCCTAGAATTAATGACTTTTCCCTGGAAAACAATGTATTTGGAAGAGTTTTCTCAGTGTGATAATTAGGTGTATTGTATGCATATAATAGTGAACTAGCCGATTAAACTTTGAAGAAATTTTGACGAATCATGTCAGTTTTGTAGCTGCATAATTTTAAAATCGATAATATACCTTCTGTTACATTAGAGGTTTAGCCCTTGTTCTCTTTGATACTGACATAATTTTCTAACTATCTAATGTTAATTTCTTTATATCTCATAATTGTAAATAACTATATATATTATAAGCAACCTTTATTACAAAAGGTAAATAGAATTATTAAACTAAATAAATTTAATGCGAGTATAATATGGCAAGATATAATACAGTCATGTAAAGAAAAATATGTCTTGACGGCGAAACGTCCCGAAGGCGAAACGGCCATGGCGAAACTGCACGGTGAAGTGGGGACGGCGAAAAGTCTTATACCCTTCCTGCATCGATATAATCTCATGATCTATAATGTGTATGCCTAAAAATTTTGCACATAAATAATAATATGCACAAATATGTATTTCGTGTTATAGAAAAAGGAAGCATTTAAGCTGACAATTTTGGCTTCGGAAGAGTTATGTTCTTCATCAAATGTGTAAGTTACCTTTTGTTCTGTTGCATAACTCACATTCACACAAATCACCGCGTACGAGAAGAAAACATACAGAACTGTACTCTAATGTCCAGTGTGCAAATCTCTACGTCTTATTTTTTAACTATTTATAATTAATCAAAACTCTACAACTTCCTTTGTCAGTTAACCCCTTAACTGCCGCAGGCGTATATATACGCCTTGCTCAGCCGATGCGTTAACTGCCCCGGACGTATATATACGCCCTTCCGAAGAGGACACTATTTCAGAGAAGGGGGAAAAACCTGGAGAAGGGAATGTTTCTGGAACGGTGCAAGTAATGACTGCCCAATTATTAGTCATGTTTCTGTTTGAGTAAAACGTATTTTTATTGCGTGTCTTCCGTTTTCGTTTACTGTTTGTAATAGGTGCTTTTTTATGAATATGTACGACAGTGAAATAGATGATTACTTTCCGTCATCTTAAGGATCGGACATCTCAGAATATGATATTACATCAGATGAAGAGAACTGTGACTATTTTTTGAAAGATGCTCGACGTTAGGTACTATGATATGAAAAACTACATATTTGTTATACTTAGGTTGATATGAAAAACTGGCCTATGCCGCCTCCACGCTTTCCATTTAGGTACACTGATTTTGCGAGGTATAACACTGAAACCTGATACCTGGTTTAAAAATAAAGTGATCGAAACTTCATTTTTTTGGGGACGTTTTTTATTACACAAACATCGTTTTATTATACTTTCATCTTTTTCATTATACTGTTACTCTAAACATTAAATTTTGTATTTTAATTTTTTCTTAAGTAAGTAAATAGGTTTTAGACAACAACACTTGCACTTATTTCCCCCATAATACATCGCATAACTACGCGCGCCTGTGTAAAAAACGGTGGCACTGGGGAGTGAATCTTGTGCGTTTTCCGCGGCAGTTAAGGGGTTAAGGCGATTACAGTGAGCCTCAATTCATTTCGAAATACAAGTTCGATTTAAATCTTTAGGCTCAGTTTAAGAGCTCTGAACTAAGCTCGAAGCTTTGCCCTTTACCGTCCTAGCTCAGAAATAAGCATTCTCACTTCACTAAGATTAAAAAGGAACCAGAAGATATACTGAAGTTTGATTGCCTCTCGTCCGTGTTATCGGGGAATTAGTATGTAAGAAATGTTAGAACGCAGTTTGTAGTATGTAGAATGTAGAGAGTAATATGGTAAGTTGTATGTAAGAATAAGTTGAAATATCTGAAAATATATTATGCTTATGAATGATGTTAAATAGATTAATACATGTATAATATAATTTCACGATTTTTAGTATCTTTTACGATTCGCTCCTTCTCTTTCGAGGATTCGTGTGTTATATTCGCTCAGAGGCTAGGCCTGAGCGAAGATCCCAGCGAGCACTCAAGCTGATACCATAACGGAACCAGTTATTCAACTTGTCCAGTGTTCTTTCCAATACAGTACAATCTGTGTAAAAGGAAATTAAATACATAGAAACAAATAAAGCATAACATGTAATTCAATTCCAAACACGACCAGCATGTTTGATTGTTTCAGTATTTCATACCAAAAGTTCGAAATTTATACTCAGTTATTGAGAATTTTGCACTATGGAAATTGCGTCAGTAAGCTTGTCAACTATTGATTTATCAAATAAACTAACAAATAACGGAGTGATATAAGGTTTCAAACTTTAACCGAAGTCAAAATACTCGTTTTCTACAAATTTGACGATTTGGAATCTACGTAAAAATTTAATTTAGGCAGGAAAGCAATGTATGAAATTAAATTGCATCTCTAGTAGCATGGTTTAATATGATACATGCTGATGCAGTATTATTGATTTGAACTTTATAAAGTTTGTTCTAATTCACCAAACTGAGGCAAATATTTTTGTATTGTTAGAACCAAATATCATTTTAAAGTATTTCAAGTATCTGCTTGAATTTTGCGTTTACCTTTATACATCTCAAATAATCGGACTTGACAAAGGATGTATTAGATAACGAATAAGATACGAGCTCTGAGAAATCCTTTACGACTTATAATAATTGCATTTGTTTACAACTGATTAAAAAACGTCTCATCTTTCAATTTTGTGTCAAATTATAAATATAACACCTACTGAATATAGTACATAATATGACTATGATTGTCTGTTAAGATATGAGGAAGAAAAAGACTTTATTATCATGATTAACTTGTATTCGTCCAAAGGTAGAAACTCCTTCGCACCAAGCTGAAATTAATTCACGTAGGAAATATAATCTAATTGGTAATTTAGCAGATATTACTCGAATGACGCTTTGTTATTTACGAAAAATATCTAATCAAATTCCTCACGGGATATTAAAATATTTTCTTTTACAAAATAATAAATACTTTATTTTTGGATATTCAATTTAAAGCTGCCTTTTAAAAGCATCGCTTTAGTTCAGGCTTACTTTGTCAGAAATCATTATTAACTAAACAAATCCAACTTCAGAATAAATAACTGCAGAAGACAAATAATTTTAAGTCGTTCTCTAAAAGACTTCGCTTATGTTTGTATTACTATTATTTGACGATTGGTAGACTAATTACGTAAATGAATACTTGCATTTAAAACATGGCATTTATTCTTTAACAAGCGAATTTATTTATTTCATTAATAGTAGATTCGTTGCAGCTTGACAAAGGACTTCATTTCTGATTGTTGAAGAAAATCAAGTTTATACCAGATCACTAAAATATGCAAATCCCTGTGAGTTTATTTTTCTGTTTATTGGTGCAATTTGTATTTATGAAGCTCTTAAAAGTTTGTCCATTTCGAAGGAGAAAATGCGATATATAACATTTAAAGCTGTGATTATTTAAATACTATAGATTTTTAACTTCGTAACTTTTTAACTTTTTTTATTTACATATTTAGAGGCAACATCTGTTTTAAAAAAAACTATAAGAAGTTTCAAGATTAGATTTAAGTCATTTTAGTGAATAAATAAAGGAAATAAAAGGAAGAACTTTTACGAAGAGGCAGTAATTTATTGAAACGTGTTTTGTAATCTTCTAATCTTTTCAGAATTGCAACTGTATCCGCAAGACTGCCGCAACAAAAGTCATTGGAATATGAACAGAGATTAGCAATTATCATACTTATTGCTTGAGTTAAAACTGTCTGTCACGTTGCGAGCATTAAGGTTTTTACAGAATAAACGAAGTTATGAGAAGTGGAAGGATTTTAATTTCTGTTTTTTTTTCAAAGAATTTCAAATTCCTGTAAGCCAAATAGCTTGCCATTAAATTATTTGATATAAATACTAATTCCAATTTATTTGAATAACATTTATCCACTGGAAGTTGAAACATTTCTGTTGACTCTGTCGGCGGCCTCTGAATGCTGGTTTTACCAGATTTCGACTGCTGATGAGAGGACTAGTGCATTAGAGCTTTCATAGTTTTTAACCCTCTGACGAAAGAGGTTTAATTAAGAAGCCCAAATTTCCAAAAGCTGCTATAAGAAACAAATATTTTCTTGATTTTAATGCCAACATGACCCTGGTGCTTATATCCAGATTCATTGACTTTTACTATATTGTTTTAACTTCTCGAATATACTTCAAGATGCGCGTATATATGCTGTTCTAACAGACATCAACAAATATATTCTAGACCGTACATATACGGTCTTGCCGGATTACGTGTAATTGGAATATGAGCGAATGTTTCCCATGAAAGCCTCCCTTCTCTTTAGTCAACGTGTGTTTTGTTCTTATCAACAAGCCAAGGGATTATTTTTTTCTCTGTTAGAACTGAATAAAAATATTCTTTTGTGAAGCCTGGAAACTATAAGCGGCTCCTACCTTTGTATCTAAGGTATCTAAGGTACCTTTTTAATCCTTTGTATCTATTTTCTGCTAGAGGATCATAATAGCAAATTTTGAAAAGTGCAGTAGGCTGATTTTTTATCGCTGGTAAATTTTAAATGCATCTTAAATAAATGGAGGTGAAATATTAATATAAATCGGGTAATTTTAAGAGTAGTTAATTATTTTTAACCAATTTTGACTTATTGGGAATTGATTTCTTAATAAGAACCTTACCAATTTTATGTTTTACATAACAACAAACAAAGTTAACAAAAACAAAATGGCTTTAAAAGTACGTGCTTTTTCTCTTTATTTTATGAATATTTTCTGTTTTCTCGTAACTTTACAAAGATCTACTTTCTCGTTATTTTATACAGAAAGAAAGAATTTGTTAAAATGGTGGAAAATACTATTTCGTGTAAAACACGAAATATAACCTTTTTGTCATAATCTAGATTATTCATCAGAAACTTCCATGCACATCCTCTTAATTTCATTTTTATATATTTAATATATCATAGCCAAATGATAAAGGACACGCCGAATATGAGCGAAATTTATGTACATTTTAGTGATTAAAACAGCGAAGCATCTGCGTTTAAAATAAAGCTTATAATTTTGCAAAAAATTATCTTTTTTACTGAGATTTATTTCGTGTGTATAGGAGGTAATACTTGCAGCTTTTGCAATAATTGCATTGTTTGATGTTTGTAGGGGAAGTTGTAATTGGAATTGTCGGATGGTGCAATGTAGTGCAGCCGAAGCTGTAGTCTGAGAATTTAAAATACGCATTCCACTCATTTACAATCGTAAAGTGTGCTACCATCACCTCATAGAGAGAATTAGAGGGTTTTTCTGCATCAGTTATTCCCTTGGTTATGAGTCATGGTTTCAAAAATGGCCTTGAATTACTTACCCTAAACTATAGACTGACTATAGTTATTTGATTGAGCTCTTTTATGTTTAATCAAATTTAGATCTGAAAATGATGACTTGCTTTTCAAAAATCCGTGTTTTACAACTGCAACATGGTTCCCTACAAATTTTCCTCTTCGGATAAAATAAGATCGCCAACAAGGTCTTTTCTCGAGATTACTGAAATCCAAGTTTCTGTGTTCGAAATTTGCTTAACTTTCTGTAATCGAAATTGATAATTTTAGTTTTACCTCAGGATCATGAGCAAAATTTGATCTCCAGTCAAAATTTGTTCAAAAAATTGTAGAACTGATGTCTGCCGATTGGATCAAATTGCAGAAATACGACTTTTTTATTTTGTGATCAATATGTGAGGGAACAAAACTAAGATAATTTTTTTTCTTTTTTAAGATTTTTTCCAGCAATTTTGTGAGCATTGTTTTTACTGATATTAAGTTCATCAGCTATCATTCGAAGAGAAATATAATAATTTTCAGTAACAACTATAAACTTTTTTGAGACTGCATACAACAAATACTGCAGCTTCTATCATCAACCTCTTCACGTTGTATCAACGAATAACTGATGTTGAAGATGAAGATGAAGCATGGACGAAAGATGAAACATCGGAGATGAAGCATGAACACTTTTTTTATCAGCATTACAGTAAAACATTATTGCTGTGTTTTGCTTAGCTTTCGAATCCAGAACAGCAGTTGTTCATTGGATCAAAGCAAAGGTTAACTGCGTAGAAAGTTTTGCCCGCAAGCAATTTTACAAAAGGCAAGTTGAGATATAATAGTAATAAACGTTATCAACTACCCTTTGTCAGATTTGCTGAATTTGTTAGAAAATGCCTAATACTTTGCAGCTGTACTGTGTAAATGGCACAAGGACTATCGGATTTATTTTGCATCCTAAAATATTTACTGTCAATCGATGTTAAGTGAATCAGTGTATTATTGATTCATGTAACTGGGTTAATATACGTAATGTCCATGTTATAATGATATTGTAAACGGGAAAATACTAGGCAAGAAACTCATTACTCATTTTATGACTGTCTGGGGAAACATTACTTTTATTCTCCTTATTTTCGTTTCCAGAATTATTGCTGCTATTAATTCCTACGAGGTTGCCTGGCACCTCTCAGGAAATAAATAATACTTTTTTGTGTAATTTTGTAATAAATCAAAATAAACTGCATATATCATTCTCCACATCTCTAGAGAATAAATAAGGCTGATGTTTTCCTCTTTCTTGCTTTAAATTATTTTATTCGCTTTGGATGAAAAGGGAAAAAATCAAGAATTTGAGTAATTCTTAGAGGTATATAATAATATTTACGAATAAAAAATGGATGAGTAAATGTATATGAATTTAGATTTAACTTAATAAGTAAGAAACATTCTTTCTTAGGAGTTTGAAGATTAACAGATAGTCAGCAAGAGAAACATTATTCCAATTTGCTAGATACTAAGAAAATACATACAATATTTATAGACTGAAACGCGTATACTAGTGCCTCAAATCTTTTGGGTATAATGATTTAATTAATTTAAAATATTCGTATATTTCTTGCCCAATATACAATACACAATGGCTTTCTACTTTACTGAATGACTGCTGGAAATGTCAATACCCGGATGTAAAAATATTTCTTAATTTTCTAGTTTTAAATTGCGGAACTTTGCATAGATATTTTTAGGATTATTAATGAGTTCAAAAATTTATTAATTTTTAATTCTTTCTTTCAAATGAAGCCTACTGCTTATTTTCGAGACAAATAATGAGATCTGTCTGAGTATAATATAGCTTTTAATAACGGCGAGTGTCCTACAGACATTAAAAAAATGTTTTTTTTAAAGAAACTCAATGTTTTTCACTTTAAATAGTTGCTATTTAATTTTGCAAAATTTAAATTGAATGAAACTGAAATTGAAGTTATCTACAATAATTTTCTGTAATGAATTTCCCGGAATCCAAAAGAAATTTAATTAGCTACAGTAATTCTGAGCCAAGCGGCAATTGATTTTAATTAATCTGTAGCGACCTTAAGGATTTTGCTTTGGAGCAGGAGACTCGAAAAATATGCAGTCTCTAGCTGGGCCTCGAATTTGAGAAATTGCGACGCTAGGCGAAAGTGCTTTTCAGCTACACCATGAAAGCACGCGGTAAAAAGGGAGAGATCCTTAGGAGTTTCTGATATTTATAGTAAGAAATATTCTTTAATATGATTTAAATTTTTTATGCATATAAGTCAGCTCATCACCAATACGTAAGCCTATTATATTTTTGAAAACAAAGCTAAAAAGGCAACAAAAGTGTAATACACAATTGTTTTATAATAAATATTTCCTTTTTGTCTTAAATAAGCTGATTTGAATGTATATGTCAGAGTGTCCTAAAAGAAATTCATTCTCGAGTCGAAAGTAAGCAATACATATCAAACAATATATCTTTACGAATACATAGCAGAAAACGAATAGTTTACGAGGTAAGAAGACGTTGAATACTAGTGATAAGAGGTTGCAAAGGATAACTTCTTGCTCCGTGGGGATCAGTTGGGCAAAGTCTTTATGCTATTAAAATTCGTAAAAAAATAAATAAAATGCGTATTCAGATTTTGATACTTCATACAACGCATCAGAATCTCATTCCTTCATACTTTCAGAAAAGAAAAATTCATTCCTCATTTAAAATTAAAATATTTTTTATGCAACATACCTTAGGTTGCTGGATCATTTGAAGAGAAATATTATGAACTTTATATGGCCTACAAAAAATTAATTTGTAGTCTAGGTAACTGGAGTTCTTGATATTAGTGCACATTATTAGAATTATATTTCAAAAAGAAATTCGTGTTACTTATAGAATTAATATGTAAGCTAAATTAACATTACTTATCTCGCTTCCCAATTTATGTGACTAGTACGATACATTTTATAGTTTTAAAATATTCGCTTAGATGTTGGAGGAACCTTAGTGCTGTATATAATCAGTTTCGGCGCCCAGGCAGTATAGTGGTTAGGGAAGCCTACTGCGATACTGAAGGGCTCGGGTTCGAATCCCGGAGAAGGCATGTATGTTTATAAATGTATAGTGTATGTACAGTATGGGACACTCTAAATAGGCGACGAGCTGAAAGTCCTCTCGAGAGGTTGCTAGTATTTATTGAGGAGAGAAGTGGGAGACCCTCGAACCCGTCGCCCCGGGTGCTTTCCTCCAAAATTGAAGGTGGAACTGAGGGAAGTCGCACTGTCACCTGTATGGTGCTCAAGGCCCTTGCAAACGGCAGGCGCAATCTTGCTTTCCTTGCCACGATAAAGTCACAACACAACACATAATCAGTTGTAAAATTATGACAATAATTTGAAGTTTAGATTTTGATTATTAATTAAAGTAGCTTACTATAAAAATGAACCAGAGAAATTCGTAATAGTATTTAAAATGTCACATGCGAAATAGAATATTTTTTTTAAAATATTTATTAAAGCTGGCTCATCTTTTAAAATGAATGAAATTTGCAGTAAAAAAATGAAAAAACCCTAGTAATTAGCATGTTCCGATCACTGTACAGTCAAAATTAGCTACCCATTTATGCAGTATACGCCTCAATAAATAATAAAATAAGCCGAAAACTGAACTTTGATATTTCAGTAATTGATTAACAAATTAAAACACCAATGAGTAACTACATTCTGTTGTTAATAAGATGGGTGTTAATTTAAGAAAACGAGCTCAAAACCTAATGTTTAATGAAAACTGCGATATTTCTTCTAAAGGATTTAATATTCTCAGTGAAATATTTTTTCACTAGGATTTCTTCTAAATTAACAGTTATACTAAATGATTCGGAGTTATTTGATAAATTAACTTTCAACTTATTAAAAGTATTAACGTTACAAAGAATATTTTATAAAAAAAAATACGAATTTGAAATTATTGGATTACTTTTCCAGATTTATTACATTAGATTCTAACTGATAAATAAAAACTGCGATTTACTTCATTTTGGTTGTGATTTATTGATATAAAGTCATCTTTAGTTTTAGAAGAAAAATTTTTAATGTCACACTCACGCTAAAATACTTACTTCCAATTCAATTCCTTTTTTTATATGCCTTAAAGCTTGTAACCTACAGCACGCAAATGAGTCTAGTGGCAGCAAGATAATAAGCCCTTAAGCCACGTCAAAACCAGCAGTAACTGCTAAACAGAAGTCTGCGTATAAGCACACACGGCAACTTTCCCGGACTTTCTCTTTCTCTACTGGAACGTCGATGTTTAACTCATTCTTCCACTGGTAGAATTTGCATTTCTTACGCGCGCTACCAAATTTAAATATTCTGGCACTGACAATTAGGGGAATGAAGGCTTATAGGAAAGTAACTTAAAATTAAAATTAACTGGTTATTTAAAATAAATGTAAATCCCTACAAGATGAATTTGATTTTCTGTTAACAGAACAGTATTGGTTTTATAATTTTCATTTCAGTCTTGATTTCAACATAAGGGCAGACTATACATATTTATTTTTTATACACTCACGTTTGTGAAAATTGCAACACCAAGAAGGAATCGTCATAATTGAATGCAATTTAATACACAGTTGAGTGGTAGTGGTACAAATAAATGATTAAATGTTCAAAGCAAACAAACAAGAACAAGAGATCAGAATCAGTATTTTGTGTGGCCACCACGCGCCGCAATAAGTGCTGCTACACGACGTGGCATGGAGTCAAACAAAGTTTGAATGTCTGACTGAGGAAGAGCATTCCATATCGTTTGTATGCGTACCCAAAGTTCGTCTGCAGGCGCAACAGGACGAGGATCACGAGCAAGACGCCGACCAATGACATCCCACACATGTTCAATTGGCGACATATCCGGGGAACACGCAGGCCAAGGAAGAAGCTGTACCTGCTGCGCTGCAAAGAAGGATTTAACAATCCGAGCAGTATGAGGGCGGGCATTGTCCTGTTGAAATACAGCGCCTGGCAAGCTTTGAAGGAAGGGAACAGCTTCGGGCTGTAGAACTTCACGGATATACCGGTTGCTGTTCAGATTGCCCACAATTCGTAGCAATTGAGATCGTCTATGATATGCTATGGCGCCCCAGACCATAACTCCGGGTGTTCGTCCACTGTGGCGTTCGATAATGCACTCCGGAAGGTGGCGTTCACCGGCATAGCGTCTGACACGAATGCGGCCATCATGGTACCACAAATTAAAGCGGGATTCGTCAGAAAACACGACATGCTGCCAATCAGCACGCCAGTCTCTATGCTGATTGGCCCATTGTAGCCGCAGGCGGCGATGGTCGTGCGTTAGGGGGATCCTGTATAAAGGAGTCCGTGCGCGCAGTCCACACTGCAGCAGACGTCTACGAATTGATGAAGCACACAATGAAACACCTGTAGCTATTGACCACAGTGCTGCCAATTGTCTAGAGGAAGCTGTACGGTCCGTCCGCGCCATGCGGACCAGGTGTCTATCATCGCGAGCTGACGTCACATTTCGGGGTCCACTCCCGGATTTCCGAGTTGTCCGACACTCGTCCGTCCACTGCTTCCAAACGCGCATCACTGTGCTGCTGTTACGCTGCACACGAGAGGCTACTGCACGATACGACAATCCAGCTTCACGAAGGCCGATGATTCTCCCTCGTTCAAACTCTGTAAGTTGTTCAAATCTCGCTCTCTTTCGTCGACGAGGCATAAGTACAGATTGAGTTAACGTTTACCACTAGCAGATAACCACCGATAACCATACACGCCTCGCTACAGCCGTCTATTTATTCGGATCCATCAGCCGTTCAGAGGGCGCTGCTCAGCATACGCATGCGCTACGGATTTGCAATTCTAATCATTTGCATATCATGCGCTACTTTGCATTTCCTGAAAATTTCAGCTCACTCGCGTAAGTCCTTCATGGTGTTGCAATTTTCACAAACGTGAGTGTAATTATCTATAAATATGCATTTAGCTCAAGTGTTATTGCATAAATAAAATTTGTGGATAGGTAACTTAAGAGGAATAATAAATGGGGTCAACATTTTATTAGCAATTTCACCCACTGAATTTTGACATTTCTGGATCAGAATTTTAATACTGCACTTATTTATATAAACATATTCTAAGAAAACAAAAACTAAGTTTTTCTTAGCTTGTTTTGTTTAAACATAAATCAATTTGTAGTTAAATAATAAAAAAAACTAAAATGACCATCGATGACTTTAAAATTCGGTGTCCGCGGAAAACATCGCGGACGAAAATGTCGCGGAGATAACAAGGCAAGGCGAAAACGTCGTGACACAAAACATCGTGGTAGAAAAGAAACCAAAGAGAAAACATCCCAGGTCTAAAACATCATGGTGCAAAATATCGCGGTCGAAAATAAAGCGGTTCAAAAACTTCGCAGTTTAAAAACATCGTTGTCGAAAATATCATGGTAAAAAATAAAGTACCTAAAAATCATTGCGTGACGATGACATCGCACACATGCGTTTTCAAATTTTAAAAGCGATAAATGCTTGTTCGCATAATGATTTGGGAGCGCAAGAAGGAAGGAGGGATTCATTTAATTCTATGTTTCATATTTTTGAATGAATTAATAAATTTTTGCTGAAAAAATAAGGTAACGTAAGCATTTAAAAATTGAAAATGAGTAGAAAATTAATGCAACTTATAGAACTTAATAGAATTTTAAATTTACATAATTAATTAACAAGGGTCATTAATAAATTAACCTTTTTTTATAAAGTGATAATTTTTTATGAAAAATGCAGTTTAAAAATGCTTAGAAAAAGAAAGATAAATAACTGCATGAGGTTACCTATAAAGAAATTGCTTAGTCAATTATCAAATTATTTTCTTTCACATTTGTTAATCTGATATTGTTTTGATGAAAATTATATTTTGCTTTTTTCCGTTTATTCTTAAGTGGTCGTTAACATTTTCAAGTATAGCGTGTAATCAGTTTTTTGGATGTCGATTAGTGAGTTATGACGAAAGTGAGTTACATAACATGTGAGTATGGGATTTAAAAAACGCATGTGGGCGATGTTGTCTTCATGCGATGATTTGCAAGTACCTTATTTTTTACCACGATATTTTCAAAGACGATATTTTTAACCTGCGAAGTTTTTGAACCGCTTTATTTCCGACCACGATGTTTTAGAACTGCGATGTTTTCTTTTTGCTTTATTTTCTCCCACGATGTTTTGTACCGCCTTGCGTTGTTCCGTCAGCGATGTTTTCGGCTGTAACCCGGAATTCAGAGTTTTAAAATTTATAATAATTAACATGGTAAACATTTTTAAACCAAAAGTAATATAAATTAATTTTAAATAAAATGTTAATTATTTTATTGGTATGTTTCTCTCAAAAGACTTAGATTCCTCGTTGAATGCTATAATTCGGATATAGTTATCTAATTATCAAAATTCCATCCTTTTGCATGCGAAAACATGGAAAAGTTTTTGCTTGCTGTGATCAATAATTCGGTTAATGTTTTCAAAATGTTGCGGAATAAATTTTTTAAACTGAATAAATAAATAAAATCTAGTTAAAAATTAATTGTAAAATCATATTTAAATAAAAGATAAAATCGTTGAATAAGGCCTAAATATCGTACAGAATTTTTCAAATGACAGAAACATATTGCCGAATAAGGAGATAAGTAAGCAAAATTCTTCATATTGATTTCAGGAAACATTTAAGTCTTGAGAAAATAATAAAGTCAGAAAATATAATAGCTTTTAATAAATGATGAAACTAAGGAAGCTGGATAATTAAACTGCTTCAGTTAACATGAATTGCGAGGAGTTGAAAGTTTGGGCAGATATTGACGAGAAAATTCAAGTTACAACATCAATGACAGAAAAATATATTTGCCAGTTGCTCTCTGAAGCAAATTTCCATAAGCATTATAGTCAATACAAACAGTTTATAAAAGGTATGTTCTCCCTCTTTTCCGCATGCCTTCGTGGTGTAACACTCGGGGGGTATTCGAGAGGTCTAGATTTGAGTCCCTGCCAGGACATTGCACATTTCTCATGTTTCCTACTTTAAAAAAAAAAAAAATCCTGATGGCTCTACAGTGGCGTCCAAACTAAAAGGTGGCGAACAAACTAAAAGGCGATGATAAAACTAAAGGCGTCCAAATTAAAAGGTGGTGATAATTCATCAACACCAGAATTCGGCGATTGTGTCCCTTCATCCCCAGTTACTCTTTAAAAGAGGGAGTATATAAGGTTTCTTCCTCTTTGCATTATGCCTTCCTAGTTTAATGGTAGCGTAATAGAGATGTTCAGGTTCGAGTCCCGGCGAGGTTATTCCTCATTTTTCAGGTGTCCAGCATAAAAAAAACCTGATTACTCTACAAGTTCATAAAGCAACTTCTGTGCTTAATAATTTTAGAATGAACTATTACTTACGTTTTTCCTAATTAAAATGCTGAGAAAGTAAGCATTTATATGTTTCTAGTTATATTAAGTTAAAGGCCTTTGAAATTTTGAATTTTGAATTTGTCATCGCTTAATCTTATCCGTTGATTAATGTTATCAGAATAGTTCTGGGAAAACGTGAGCACATTTAGCAACACCTACTCTGTGTATCTATAAAATCTTTATTTTTCCAATTACCTCTCTTTGGCTACCCATTTCTATGCACACACCTTTGAATATTTTTATCCCCGAATCGTTGTGTATAAAAATGACTTTACACTATAAGTGTGAATATTCCTGAGGTATTTCAGATTTATATGAATAGCAAATATTGCTCAAGACTCAACTTAGTTTAATAGCTTAAGAGAGAACGTTTAAGCGCTAATAGCAGTCTTTGATGAAATATAATACTGTGAATCTATCAAAAATCTCTTTCCGCATAGCTAGGTTGCCAGTCAGTGCTTGTTGTAAGTCTAACTTTTCTCGGTTTCTGAAGACAAATCTCTGCTAGAAGAAAATTTTTAAGTAGAGAAGTGAAAGTTTGCACAGAGAGAAAGTTGCTCCAAAAATTGTTGTATGGGATGTAATCTTTAGCCAGGAAAGGTGATGGATAGCGTTTGGGCTGATATCGTTTAGAGTTATAATTTTGATGATTATTTTTATGATGTAGTTATAATTTTGGGGGATTCCATCTAAAATAAAAACTAGAAGGCACAGCAATGTGTCAATTAATTAGATGATTTAAAAATTAGGTATATCTTTGGTTCTTGTTTGATTTTCCTCTTATAAGTGTAAATAGATTCTTATAAACGCTGTTATAGGTAAGTTTGATGCAGATTTTATTTTAAACCTAAACATTTAGTTTGAAATACAGAAATGAGTCAAAATCAATAAAATAACGCCAGTCTCTTCTTTCAATTCGAAATGTTCACATATGTTGTATGAGATTTTTTTAACCTGGGAAACTTTTGAATGTCTCCGGGTTTAGTTTCTTGCTTTTGGAGAATGTATTTACTTCTTAACATTCAAAAGCTGGCAATAAATGTATAAAATGTATTTATATCACAGCTAAATACCTTCAGACGAATATGCTACGCATTTCAATGGAACAGAACAAAGCATTTTATTACTTTAATGTGCTGTGAGTTCTTTATAAAATTTGAAAAGAAGATATATCTAATTATTTTTAGAAAATTAAATTAAACTGATAAATTTTTTTTCCAATCAAACTTTAGAAATACTGAAAATTTGCAAATATTCGACTGCAGTTTAAAAATAATAGTAAATTAAAATTGAATGGAAATAGGAAAATATTCTCCCGTACACGTCTTTAGGTCATACCTTAAATTTAATATTAAATATAATATTAAATATTGCCTTACATTAATCAGATATTTTAGTGCGAAGTAAAATTAAAATAACAATAAACATATTAATAAAAACAGTTCTGCAGACAATAAATGATTAGACAGCGAGAAAGGCAAGTACAATTTGATTAAAACTAAAACATCAGTAGAAGAAAAGAATTTTTGGTTATGTATCTTGGTACGAAATCATTTCATTATGCATACTGCCTCTTAAATTCTCTGAGCTAATTAAAATTAAGAATTTCATTTGTGACAAAATACTGCCTGTTTTTCCTAAATCATTTTAAGAAACTTGTCTTTGTTTCTTTTGTAGAAGCAACTTCATGTGCGTCATTGACCATAACTGAATCTGAAGGTACTGTTCTAAAACCCTTTATTAACTTTAAAACGCGAAAATTCAAATCATTCCCACAGAATCATGTAATATTTTTAGATCAAAAAAACATTCCTTTGCCGTTAAATAAGCTATTAAATATAGATTTGTTTCAAAACTAGATTTTCACGTCATTGCAAGTAATTATAACAATTTGAAACTACTAATTAGTTTGAAAAATGAAAACATAAAATAGTTTTTCTCCTCTTTCCATTTGTGTTGCACAAGATCTTACAAATAAAAGCACATCCAAAACTTCTCGTAAAACAAGCTGATATAATTTGTGCTGAAACAGGCAGGCTTTCTATTTTTTACAGTAGTATTGCAAAGACCACAGTGCAGTATGTAACACATATGTCCGTTTAATATGTACTCTAATAAAAGCAGCGTTAAACTGGAATTCGTTTTAGGTACACTTTTAGTTTTAACAATGTATATACGGAGCAACATTTTCTTGTTTCAACCTTAAGTTTATCAGTTTCCAGGCCAATATTATATATGCTTATGAAAAATCTGATGAAATTATACGTAAAGAGAAAATGCACCTGTATTTCAGTTAAATGTGATAATATTAATTGCTAAATCTGTTTCTATGTTAGTTTTATCACTAGCAGTCTTTTAAATATTTTAAATATAAATAAAATTAAATAAGATTGATTGCAACGATCAATTTTTAAATTTCTTTCAAGAAAAGCAAGCACATTATGAAACGAAATTTGGGAAAAAGTATTTATAAAATCGAAAAATGACTGCACAGTCATTAGGTTTTTTTTTTTTTTTTTTTTTAAATTTTTTTTTTTTAAAGCTGGAGACGTGAAAAATGTGCAGTGCCCTCGCCGGGACTCGAACACTGGATATCTCGAATACGTGTCGAGTATGCTTCCTATTACATCACAAAGGCATGAGGAAACGATGGAAAAAATACCTTGTATGTCAACAACATTTTACATTTATGCTTCTTTATGATTATTTTATTTAACGAAAAAGTCTTCTTTTTTCCTGCGTTTCGAAATTTTATTCTAATTGTTTCAAAATTATGACTTTTCTCTGTTGACCGAAGCTTCTTTTTTTTCATTCCGAATTAAAAGTATATAAGATTTTGCAGATTGCTTTATAGAGCTACTTCCCCGACAAAAAAGTATAAGCCATACAACAACCATTTTCTTACGCCTTTATTTGTTTGTGATCTCTTAACTCTTGGTTTGGCAACGTTTGCTGGTATTTTCATAATCAAGCAGAAAGCATCGGACACTATTTCACTTTTAACATATTGGTATGGCTGCTTTTATGTAAGATATTATAGACATCAGAAATACACGTATCACATAAAGCTAAGTTATACCCTAGCCATATAGAGATTCACATGAGGACATGCTTGAGCTATTGAGCCCACATAACATTACACTAAATTTGAATGTATAATGTCCCAACCTCATAATTCTTTTCCCATCTAGTAGCGATCTATAGTTGGACTTAAAGAGAAATTCACTCGCAGCTTTGTAATACGCCTATCTGTCTACTGAAACTCTATAATCCTTCTAGGAAGGAAGATTTACTAGCGCATCATACATAGTGCTATTACTGTTTATATCAGTATTATATTTTAATCGTGACGTTACTATTTCATGTTGTACTTAATAACTATTGCGTGATATGTAGAAACCTCTACCTGGCGTAGGTAGGAGAAGCATCGCCAACTATTGATAAGGACCGTTTTGAATTCTATGTGAAATTTTTATTGGACAAGGGTCGTGTCATAAATAAATTTTCCAGATATATTCCTAACTTAAATTCTCAAACTAAGTTCTTGAAAATGAGACTTTCATATTAGATGGCGCGTAAACTGCAAGTTCTTTTGTTTGATTTGTTACAGGGTTAAACAGAGGGTCTCTTCAAAGTCCTGGATTCGTTATCACCATGGAACTGGGGGGGGGGGAAAGGGGCGACTTACTTAAATACAAAACGCACAGGAGACTAGAGGAGAGGTGAGAGATCAAGAAGAAATCTTTTTCTTTCTTCCTGACTTTTGCCTGTTCCCCCTACACACTTCTCGTTGCACCGGCCTCAGGCTGTGCAGCCTTGGCCTTGAAAGGGAACATAGGAAACTCCGCATGTAAACAGGATTCTCACATGCCAACTTCTATTTAAGCGTAAATAAACTTTTTTTTCCAAAATAATAATAATAATAATAATAATAATAATAATAATAATTGATTATCTAATTATTTAACATATAAGCATTTTACGGTATATTAAAAAAGTCTCTGAAGTCGCAAAAAGCAGCATAAGAAAACGATGGAGGTGGCAAAAGTTTCGCAAAATCGCAAATGCTAAATTTTAGTAGCACAAGTGTGTCAAAAGTCGCAAATTTACGAAAAATCGCAGGATCTGGCAGCACTGTTTGGGACAATGCTCATTCGATGCAGATGTTTTAAGAGACAATCATGGCCAGTAACAAGACGAGAAATAGCAATTGATATATTAATGGACCATAAAGCAATATCGAAATTTCATATTAATTCTTGTAATTGACTATAAAGTTAGATTCACTCGTGCTTTAAAAATAGCTCTTGTCAAACATACGAACGTATTGCTAGTAACAGAAAAAGGACACATAAGATAAATAAATAGCGAAACAAATCGAATATCAATGTTCTAAACACAAAAGCTACACTAATTCCTATTGAAAACGAAGGTTATTCCTACAACGCAACTTATCCTTAAAGTGAAATAAAAATGGGGCAGGGGGATATTTACACTTGACAAGTTTGTTTTTACATAAAAATACAAGCATAAAGTTGTAATACTTATTGTAACTAACATTTTGGTCCAATTGATACTGAACAAATTAAAATTAATGAACCTGATAATAAGCATGATAATCCAGCATGAAGATTTATAAAGTAAAAATTGCATGGGTAAAATATTTGGTATTTGGGACTATTTCCGAAACTTTAGCCGTTTATTTTGTATATTATTCAATAGCTTTAATTTAAAAATTTAGGAAGTTATAAAGCATTTATTTTAAAAGTGCATGATACATATATCAAACTTTCTAATCCCAGGCTATAAGAAAAAGTGATAAAACTTTTTATTGTTTTCAGATACATTTTATTTATTTATTTAGGTTACGTTTAAAGCCTCTTAGGCTATTCGTGTTTCCCCATGCGTAGCGTAAATACGAGTCAGTCTTGCTTAGAAAATCCTCAACGAATTCACTTCTTATTTAAGGCAGACAGTCTTCATGTGCATTGCAGTATTCAAATATTTTAATCTACGTTTGGCTGAGAGTTCATTTCTGATATATTTTAGCTTATGCGGGGTAATATTTATGATTATTATTACAGTACAGTGTTTATTCGCTGCTTGAAAGAGATGCGTGATGTTTGCATATTCTTAACGAGACGTTAGTTGTGACAACTGATTGCTCACATTTATGATCAAATAAACGTAATTGATCAGTGTTGGTCCTTCTGTTAAATGTTCAACCTTTATGTAGTAGAAGAGAAGTAGTTAACAAATGAGAATAATATCTGTCAACAAACGTGATTTGCTCTTCAGATGCAACTAGTAGCTTGGGCACAAACTGGCTCAGATCTTCAGATTTCTTCACTTAATGGCACACTTCTAAATACGTGATAACTCGTGTAAATTTTACTGTTATAAATTTACGTTCTTCTCCGGCGAGCATCAATATTACAAAATGTGTTCTTTTATCTCAAAAAGGCAACAAATCCTAATATAGTAACACATTCACCCTTTTTAAGGTAAATTATACACCAAAAATCAGTTTGGGAAAATTTTGTTATTATTTTTGATACTGGAAATATATTGGGCATGTTTACTAAGAGTTCTTGTGATGATTATTTACAACTGCGTATTGTGTTACTTTTAAGTTAAATACTACGTTTAGTGTTATTTATACAAACCTTCATTTTATTTTTGCTTTTCTAAATAAAGTTCGAAAATAATTGATTACTATTGCTATTTTGTCCCTTTAATGATAAGAAATAAAATAAAGATCAAAGTAAACATGAAATATTAAAGCCAAAAGTGTATGGCAGCATAGGTTTTTAAATTTAATTCTTATTCCTTAAATCAATAAAGATACTAACTTTCAATTAAAAATATAATTTCTCTTTTTATATTATTGTAAAATAATCGAGAGGATCTTTCACGTCAAGCAGTTCAAGCAATCGTGTGAAAATTTTCCTATTTTATTTCCGAAAAATGAATATCAAATCTTTCGATACACTCATTTTTTCCATTTCTGAAAACTGCGTAAAATGTTAAATTAATTTACGAATGCAGGAAATTAATGAATGAAGAGTAATAAGTAAAATAAGTATCGTCAGACTTATTCGAAGGAAATTAATATGTGAGCCATTTTTTTTTATTTATACTTCTTTATTGGAAGCTTTCAAATAATCGTAATGACAAATTGCACTAATAATGCAAAAATCGTAAAAGTATTGGTCCCAAAGTCGTTTAGTATAATTAAATCTAATTTTATGGATAAAAATAAAAGTGGCGTAAGTTAGCACAGGGAATTTGCTACATATTATTCTCGTCTCATTTCCTATTTCTCGTATTCATAAGTGCCTACCGATTAACTTCTGTTGCTAAAAAAATTGTTAAATATTTTTTTTAATAAACAGATTAATTTAGAAGAAGGAGAAATATTTTTGGATTTATTGTTTGATGTTATGTAACTGCAGAATTCTTTTGGTAAACATTCTTTAAAAATTTCTCCTATGTAGGAAGTAAGTGACTCAACTAATGTTCTGTTCAAGATATTGGAGAAATCTGTCAAAATTCCTTTGGCGGGAAGTAAATAAAGCTTGAATAATGAAATCTTAGGCACTTTGAAATTAAATGCTTTTAAAAAGAAGTTAATTTACAAAAAAAAAAAAGAACAAAAGAAAAGAAAAATCTGAAAGGTTTCCGATTTTAAATTACGTCTAAAGGGGCATTTTTTTAACATTTTGTGTGCTACCTTTATTTATTAAATATCATGTTCTTCTCATTTAAACTATAAAATTCAGTTCAAGAGCAATATCGCAAAATAATTTTAAAATGAGCATATCCTTAGAATTTCTGATACACGGTCTCGCGCCATGGAGATAAAAATGTTTTTTCTGTACAATTTTCCCATTGCTCGCTTTGAAGTCCTTGAGTTTGTTCATCGAAAATTCGTTAAAGTTTTACAAAATCTGAAATCCATAATAAAGCAAATTTCAAATTTCAAATTTGGGCTTCCAGATGTCCATATTCGCAGAAGAATTACTTTATTCAAAATGTTATGGCTTTATGTACCGTTGTTTTATCATAATGCGAGAAATACATACATTTATGCAGACTGAGTATTTAATTTCTTTAAGTATAATACAGGGCGATAATATTTGGTGGTAACAATTTGAAAAGTAAAACAACGCTTTTAGTGAATCAACGGAAAATGCCAAAACGAAATTAATAGTCCTTCTGGGCACCCTTTGTACTAAAAACAGTAAACATTGCTGAACAGTTTTATTCCGTGTTTTAACACGAAAGACATCTATACGAATATTGGGTCGTTACATTACGCTACCATGCCATTTGTCATTTAGTTGACTTAGAAGGTGTTGCTACTTACTACACAAGATGTAATTTTCCTATTTGTTTTCCTTATCGCCTAGCAATTATTCAGTTTCCGGAGTGTTCCATTTGACATATCCTAAAATATTTACTTTATCTTTCAATCTTCAATTTCTTAACGAAAACATTAAAAGTATATTTTAATAATATATGTGGTTTATTATTTCTTAATAACAGATCTAATTTATGTAATTCAAAACTTTTAAACTATAATATATGAGTTAAAATTTATGCTTCATAAATTTTAACTTTTATATAATAAGTATTGCATACTTCAGTGGAGAATTATTTAACTCAAAATATCGCAATATTTGAATTATTTGATGAGTTATATGTGCCTTAACTCTTTGACAGTGAAGTCGCCCAATACGCCCGTGCAATCAGACATGGACAGGTCGTCCGAATGCCAGCTTCCCTTTTCTACCTGGTGCTTTCTAGCATCGCGTTGATGTACGGATCATTGGTTTCGGGCGTTGCTAATGATATGCCAATATTCTTTCGGAACAACTAAAAGTAGCTGTCTTATTTGAATGCACCTTCTCACTCCTTTGTTTACTATGAACGTTTAACTATTGATACTCTAAGTTGCGATCCTGTTCTAAGAGGAAACCCCACACAGTGGGTGAAACCACACAAAGATCCCAAAGGGAGAAGTAATAGCTTCACTTAAGTAGGTTAACGCTGTAACCACTTAAGTAAGTTAACGCTGTAACATTCTACTTGGGATGGGGTAAACAAATCCATTCGAAAGAAAATACGTATATACGGCATTTCAAAAGTTTCAGAGGAACATATTTTTGCCGCTATCGATGCGAAAAAGTTAAAGGAAGGATGGCTTCATGAAAGACTTTCTAAGAAAAGTTAGCTCATGTTTGCATGCACATGGAAAAAAATTTCGGAAACGCTATGCCATTCTGCCAATTTATTAGAATCTGAAGCCAGGTCCAGCAAGTAATACTAAATGATCTTATTCACTCGGTCACTTACAACCGCAAAGTATAACATAACTGCAAATACTGTGCCAAGTCTTATCGTTTTGAGTTGAGTGAACGAGAAGGGGATTACAAATTTTACTGCAAAAATATTTTCTGTTTCTCTACGCTAACGAGAATTGATTTCTTAAACATTCCATGATGTCACCTAACTTGGAAAACCAACTCAAACTAAATGAAAGCATACACACATTAATAAGCTTGAATACATAAATAATGCACACCCAGATAAGCACAATGTAAAGCAAAATATACAAAAATCACAGTAAAACAAAAGAAAACAAATAATCGAAAGGATCAAAATGAGGAACCACAATAATTCAGAATAAATGCAATGTATGAAAGAAACTATAAAATTATGTGCATTAATTTACATTCATATTGAATTTAAACGGTAAAAATTTATTTCGGTAATAATAGTTTAAATAAAATTATCGAAAATTGTTTTCATTTTGAATGCTTCTGTAACAAACCGCTTAAGCATCGTTGTAGTTTTATGGGACAAGATAATATGCAACATATTCTCTTTTCCAACATTTCCACGTTTTCCAAATGACAAAAGCAAAAAGTGCTTCGAGAAAAAATTATATAATAACTCATTCTTCTTGCACATCTCTCTCCTGAATGATAATACTATTTTACTTCAACAACTAAATAAAATAAATTTGAAAGTAACTACCAGTTCAGCTCTTATCAGGAGACAAGTTACTTAGAATTTATACAAAATTCAAAGATTCTGAGTCTGATTTTGCCTTCTCAAAAAACGTTCAGTGCTTTTTGAAAGAGATAATTGCAGGAGCCTTCTTTTTCAAGGAGCAAAAGAAAAAATTCAAGGCAATTTTCAAAGATCCTTAACTTTTGCTTAAATTTAAATAGCTAATAACTCTATGAAAAATGTTTTGTATCATGTCGTATTGTGAACAAAGTGTAAAGCCATTAGGACTTTTTGGAAGCAGGACACATGAAAAACGAGCAACGCCTTCGCCGGGAATCGAACCACGGATCTCTCTGTTACACGTCCAGCATGCTGACCACTACACCACGAAGGTATGCGAAGAAGGCGGGAGAAATACCTTATAAAAGTTTTAAAACTTAGACAGACATTAAACAGGAATATTTGCCTTGCAAGAGTCGTGACTAAAATGCACTTTTCACTGAAAATTACAAAAGAACATTTTCATTAGAATTTAGACTAAAATAATCATAGCTCGTTTAATTGTTTTAGGACACTTCAATCTTGTTTTTCTAATATTTTTCATGAATTACTTCTTTCTAGATATTTACCAGTGTATTATTTTTAACATTAAAATTTAATGTCACATCGTTATTTAAATCTAATTAATCTTGTCAGATTGCAATTTAAAAATCTTTTCAAATGTATTTTTGCAAAATTCTCTTTTAAACTTACAATAGTCACCTTTTGTTTTAATTCAGATTCATTCTAAAGTCAAATCCCCAAGTATCTCTAAATTTGTAATGAAATGTTCATGAAAGACTTTTATATTGGAAACTAAATGTTACTTATACTAAAACACTGTTATTAATACACAATCTACAAATATATTTTTATTATCTAAAATACCAGTAACTCTAGGAAAAGCTTCTGAATATAGCGTATCGGATAATTCCAGTTGTGTGAATTAACTACGATCACAGCTCATTTAAAAATCCGAATAACGGAATTGCATTTCCTTTTACATCTATTTATTATGAAACAAATGAGTTTATAATATAAATATTGCCTACGATTTTAAGCTTCACATGATGCACACATTTGTATATATAAATATATTATATTCTTAAGAGTATAAAATATAAAAGTACTGTTTTGCAGCAAGGTCGTACGTCGTAAAAGAACATATATCACATCTCTTGAGGCAGAAGCATGCTGCGGCATTATATCATAGACAAAAAGACCCAACTTTACAATGAAAGTCTCTCTTTTATATTCTTTAAAAGTAAAAACTTTTTAATAATTTAACATTAGCTTTCCCGTTACTCGATCTGAAGTAAAACACACATTCGACAAAGTCCTTAATAACCGTTGCTTGGATGACTGAAGGTCTAGTGTGTTTGATTCTGATAATCATATGTAGTATTTACGAAATTAATTAATTGTAACTAAATGTTTCATTAAGAGGTTTCAGTTAGGTTTGTATTTTTCAAAAATATTTACCTTAATAATATGAATAAATTTAGCTTCTTTTCGTAACAAAATTATTTGATCATAGTACCAAAATAAGAAAAACGTTCGCTACGTTTTGAAATGAATTTATCACACAAAATATTATTATGTATATTAATTATAGTTATTCAAATATTCGCTTCTTTTAAAATTATCTTCTTTTAAAATTAGCAAACCTCAATGGTTTCTAACGTCTAATTAATGTTTGATTTTTTCTTACTGTTATTTACTAAACTTCTTGCAATTAGAAAAGTACACACGAACATTTAAGAAATAAATAATATGCCTTTGATGCAAATGCGATCAATTTTTGTATGAACGTATTTTGATCCACGCGTAACATAAAAAGAACTCGCAGCTGTAAATTCTGTTTTATCTAACCATTTTTTGTTCCCCCTCCTTTACAAAATCGCGTATATATGACAACATTCTTTCTAAACAAATATCTTAGATTTTCCTATGAATAATAATTTTGTTAATACACGGAAAAACCAATATGGTAACAGGATCAAAAATTTTTAGGCGAACCTTTTTTTTCCTTTCTCTGGCAGCGTTATCCTTTATCAAGCCAGGCATAAAATTTGAAAAGCAATCTCATAAATATTAATAGCTGTTCTTTACGAAGTTTAAGTTTCTCAAGAGCGCAAATATGTTTTCAAAGAATATTGCGCAGTAATACCGTAACTTAATAGAGTGGATTATTCGTTATATGCTTCTGGTCTCATAAAATTGCATAAGATTCTCCAGCTAATTAACATCATGTTAGGAATGAACTGATTCAGTATTTATTCCTATTTTAAATATTCACAGCATATTAATTTAAGGAGTTTTTCGTAATACTTTAAAAAATAATCTCAGGAATAATTCCGAACTGGTAATCCACTGATGTCTTGTGGATTTAAGAATCATCACTGTAGCAAATTGGGCTGTTTACAACGCACAGCAATCGATTGTATTTATCTTTTTATTTACATTTTCTTATCACCGCTAAGGTACCTAAGTGGCCAGCAATAAATGTACCGTCTACTCTTTGGCCTACATTTTGTGATAATTGTGATGGAACTTCATCTTTACTTTACTTAACATAACGATTGTGTTCTTGCACAGTATTATACACCTTTTGTTCAGAAATAAGTATCCGATTTGAAATTTTTATTTCTCCATTTGTAATGTATGTTATGTAAATTAATCATTTATTATAACTGTTATCTTTACTATAACTTCTTCCTTTGGAAATTGTAAACTTCCTTTACTATAACTTCTTCCTTCTGAAAGCATTCCTCAGCAGTTTGCAAATTAATTTTGACAGTATTTAAGCTAGGATAGAGCTTCTGGTATTCGCTTCTTGTGTTAGGTTCTTTGCTAGCTTTGTATAAAAGTAATTTTCCCGGCTTTGACACTCTCTTGTTACTTGATACTTTCTCGCCGGTAGAATAATTGGTCCAGTATATTTGTAGTATTAGATTATGCTATGTTATCAGCTTTTGAATTCTGTTGTCTGTTATTGCTTAATGTAATTTAGTCTCTAGTGGTGGTTTTTCGTCTGTAACACAAGCTGTGCACTTCTGTTCATATTAGATTGAAATAGAGGTTATTTAAAATCTTCTCCTGTATTTATGAACATTTAAGAAGTTGAGATAATTTAATAACCTGCCTAGTACGGTCTTCAGGTATAACTTAGTCTCCAGATCAATATATCTAACCATTGATGATTGTTTGGATAAAGAGCTGGAATTTCTACTTTAAAAATAGGTGTTAAAACATATTTTTGATAGTAATCCGGATTAAATTGACATGTTTCCTACTTTACTTATTTTAAGTTTTCCGTTATAAGAGAATCCAGTAATAAGCATAAAACGCTTAGAAAAACGATCCTTCTTTTCTATGAACCAACATATTAAGTCTTTTTCTCCTCTTTTTCGGTAGTAAATCGATTATTTTTTATTGCAATCAGATAAGTATGTCCAACCCGTATCAACTGTAACTATATATTTCCATTTTTCACCTGCCAAATAATTTTCATACAGCAATCTGCACGTAGTCTTAGGCTGAGAAATATGTTTCGTCATTAGGCGATGAGCATCACGTTTTTTTTTTATTAGTTTTAAATCAGATTTTATAATTTTGTTCACAGTTCCTACTGAGATATATAAAGATTTTACAATATCTCTTTGGCGGCTGGATTTTCCTTTCAAACGTGAGACACGACTTGAATTTAAAAAGAGCTGCACGTACATTTGTTGGGTGTGCAATATTTGTCTTTTTCCCAGCCAGATGTATTTTCATGTTTCTTTACTTTCATATTAATTATGTCACCTATTTCACGTGTAGAAATATTAAAACCATGATTTTCACATCTTGTTTTAATATTTGAATAAGAGTATTTCTCTTCGGACAGCGCAAAAATATAGCCTTCGATCCATTGTTATTTTTCAGAGATATTTTTAAGAAAAGAATATTTTTAATGCTGCAGATGGTAATCAAAGCTCATTCCAATTTGATGCCAGTCACATTTGTATTTTAAAATTAATATTTAAATTCATGGATAAAATCAAAATCGTTACAAAAATGTATAAACACCTCCTGTATATGGTAACTCTTTTATTCTGTCAATCGGAACAGATGTAAAATAATTATAAACAAATAGATCAAAATAAAGCCTGTCAAATTATAGAATAATGGAAAGATTTGGTGTTAAAAATAAAGGTGATTTTTTCCTTAAAATAAATTAATTAATATTCCATTCGTTAAGAACTAATAGTGAGGACAGCTCGCTTCAAAGGCAGGAAATCTTGAAGTATCTGCAATTTATCTTAGATAAGAGACTTACATTCGTCGCACAACTAACGGAAGCAAGATACGGTACAAACAATTATAAATATTCGAATAACCTAGTACACAACACCTGGAGTTTAAAAAGGATGTTAATAAAGGAATTAAATCTTAAAGCCATAAAAATAATAATTCCAGTAAAATAATAAAACTCTTTCATAGTTTGGATGTCAGTACAGTCAGAGTGAAGGAAAAATTACTCCGGATTCAGATAATGGCTCCTCGAAAGATAATTAAAGCATTTTCAACTACATCAAAGAAAGCTTTCTCAATATTTGGTGCAGGAAAATTTTGATTAAATTTTGAAGTGAAACTGGAGAAGAATAATTATAGGCTATGGAACAGAAACAAAAGCATTAGCAGAAAGAGATAAAGCGAAGACCACAAATTCATCGATAATATCTGACTAACATCGTGACAACCAGATAATACAAAATATACTATTCAATAAGCTCATTTATAGATTAACCGACATTAAATGACATCAAATAGTGTAGAAGTGGCTTTTATTGTGTATTCGAATAGCAGTAATATATACTTCAATAGCTTTGCACTCAGTAATCGCAATGCAATGTTTCAAGCGTTTGCGCTATAACATGCTGTGCTATTTTGAAGGATATCATACCCAGAAACGTATAATTCATATACATTTAAAGATAGCCAAACTGTTACACTGAGCGTTAACAAAGTAATATCACACGCTTCGTATCATACACGTCATTAAAAATTATTACTACACATATCCTTATTTCCTCCCAATAGGATTTACCATTAAATTGCCTAAGAGACAACACATGAAGACTACAGAATGGGAAAGCAAATGAAGTAACAAAAAAAATGCTACTTATAATCTACGTAGAGGTCCTCATATCAGAAGGGACGAAAAAAGAAATACAGCATGCAATCACCAAAGAGTGGCAAGAACATTGGGAATATTGTCA
Source organism: Stegodyphus mimosarum (assembly GCA_000611955.2). Taxonomy (NCBI): domain Eukaryota; kingdom Metazoa; phylum Arthropoda; class Arachnida; order Araneae; family Eresidae; genus Stegodyphus; species Stegodyphus mimosarum. The sequence goes on from KK120927.1 coordinate 199,354, forward strand.
CACAGGTCACTTTAGTTGCATTATATTCCTTGTAGGTATGAGTTAGAAGAATAAAGCAGACCATTACGTGATTGAGATTTCACAACCATGGAAAGTTTCTAGCTCATCTACAAAAGACTTTTCCAAAAACTGGGTGTTGTCTCAAGCATCTTAACAGATGTCGCCGTCTATATCAAAAGACAGTAACTACATTAGTTGTTTCGGCAATACATAATTTCGAAGGATCTATCATCGATTAAATTTTAAATTCCTTGTGCCAAGATCGTTATTGTTAGAAAGGCATCCAGGCAATAGTCAAATTTTTAATGTAAATAGCAACATCATCTTTGTCGAATCTTAGTTTGGCTTCTTTAAGCTATTTAACACATAGAAAATAATAGGAAAACTAGAACATTCTGAACATCAAGACAAGTTGAAATAGTGCCCAAAATTATTTAGATCCCAAATTTCTTGTGCTGTTCACTGTACAGACGCAGCGATCAAAATAATAAAGAGTAGTGCTATTGTTATTAATAGTTATTATCACTATTAAACAGCATGAATACTAATTACAGGTTTAAAATCCTATCAAAATGCTCAATTACGTCATTCAACTACAAGTTAATAATTCATTTTAAAAACACAAATTATAATTACATTTTCGAAAATGAAATGAATTAATCTATAAAGAAGTGTAAAACATTTCCCTTGTAAAAACCTTTACAAATAACATAAATTTTACTAGAGCAAGTTAACAAAATATTCATTTTCATCTGTGCACACTATTATATTAAAAATATAACAGTAGTGGAAAAAATAATTACTAGTGAAAAGAAAGGTAGGAAATAATACATTATAAAGATAAACATATTGGAAAGCACATAATCTCTGGTTTAAAAAAAATGAAGAATTTAGCTTCTGTAACTGAAAGAAAATGAGTAAAAACAAATATCGGCAAAAATCTCGTAATTCTATTTTTATCCATTTACAACATGGTAAATCTGAAAGCTTTTAGAGCATATTTTTTTTAATGACAATTAATTGTTTATAAAGAAAGCGAAATTGATTAATGCTGCACACAGCAGATGGTACAGTACCGATTTCAAAATTCTATAGTGTAATGTCATTAAAATTGTCGTTAGATCACTCATAAATCACTCGTTAATGACTTCGCCGTATCCTAACTTTAACCATAACCTTCGATTCAGTTAATGGATGTGTCGCATGAGACTTGTCGCGCTAAGAAAAAGATTACTGGTTTGTTGGAAGCTTTATTTTGTAGCATGTGAAGGTGGCATGAATAAAAATATATTTGTTTAAATTAACGATCTGAGCTAATGATGTAAGGATTTAAAGGGACCCTCCCTTATACTTTTGTAATGAAACGGACAACACGTCGAAATGAAAGTTTAAAAAGGTCTCAGGTTTGGATCCGAATAAGAACACTGTAGAGTTTCACATTTTCGATGATAATAAGCGCAAGAAATTTCTAAACTGGGGACCCAAATTTGAGATAATGGACATAATTCGCCACTGATTTAAAAAATGCTGCACTGATAGCCTTTCGGCTTTCCTTCAATCATTTTTATGCGGAAGAATGTAAAAAATGAAGTCATTCTTTCCTTCTCCTTTTGTGGTATAATGGATAGCGTAATAAACAGGCACTTCAAAGATAATGAATTAATGTCCGAGCAATACAATTTTACAATTTATACAATTTTCCAGTAGCAGTTTTCCAAAGAAGTTTCTTTAAGTGATCTCTGAAAAATGTACAAAATTCCTTTTATGTTAAATATTAAAAGCAATTATATAGAAAATGAAAGTTTTAAAATTTTGAAAGGTAATAAAAATAATATTTATTTCAGTTTCTTTTATCTGACTGAATTTTGTCGTCCAATGGACATGTTAATTATGAGTGAAATGAAAGTAAGCGTGTTTACAACAAATCTTGTATAATAAATGAGAAATGTATCCGATTTTTTTAGCAATATTGCCATAGTATGTCCTATAGCACCTTGAAAAAACTCTGTGAAATGACAACTGAAAATAGAAAAATTCCGGAAACTGTTACAAAGCGGAGAATTTACAAAACTGTCACTCTGATTTAAATTTTTAACAAGTTGCCATAGAAAACATATCAGTAATAGTCTCGAAAACGAAATAGCCTGCATCTAATTTACAGTGCAAGTTCTAAGAGTAAATATTTTACACTACTTTGCGTGAATAGAACTATGGACAAACTAACATAATGCGAAAGTAACCAAATATTGTTCATAAGGAAGGAATAGGTAATCATGGTGCGTAGATTGGTTTGGTTTGGTTTTATGTGATTATGGCAAAGCATCGAGGGCTATCTGCCTAAGGGAAGGGATGCCTTCTTGGAGGACTTTCGAAGGGAAATTGGTTCATATACACGTTACACATGAGGAAAGCCATGTGAACTCCCATGCAGCCAGCCCGTTCGCGGGATTCGAAATCGGATCGAACTAGTAGTGTTCAGCGACTTTACCGCTCAGCCGCTAGTGAGTCTGATACGCGTAGAAGCTTCTTTGTTTGTAATAATAAGACTAACGTCTTTAACCAGCCATTTGGCAAGAAGGCTGATGTGCAAGAAAATACCTAATGAATGTTATGATAAGAAGAATTGAAATCCACTATAACTATTCAATGCAATTTTGATGCATTTTCGATGCCTATTGGGTACAGACATTTGTTATAAAATGATCAGGCGTTACCACTGCTTAAAATCACACTAGGTATAATCTAACGTGCGTGGGTGGAAACAGAATACCGATCTCATATCTCATATCCATTAATTGATTATACGACAAACATAATTTTAACTTTCGTGTTAATTTTATAGTTATTAAGCAGACTTGCGTTCTTTTATAATAAAACTTTTTTTAAATCCCGAAGTTATAGTTTCACAATTTTTATCGTTTTAATGATTAATTTTTATACTTAAGGAGAGCTTTTTTTAGCACTGTCATGCCAATCTCATCCTATTCCTCTTCGATCGTTTTACAAAGTCTATTCAGTGTCTTTCGATGCCGTTGAATCCCGAGGAGAAGCATCAGGTGAAGTTACAGGTATTTGATTAAATGGGATATATTTTATTCTTGTTTCTGATTCTTTCTTTCTAAACAAGCAGTAGTTGCTGAAGACTTTGTCTATATGAAGCTCGAACTTATTGATGTTCTTTTCATATCAGGCTGGAATTTCTTCTTCGAAAATTTCTTCTAAAATATTCTGCTGATAATACAGCGAATTAATTTCAGCCTTACTTGAGACATTTTTAAATTTTAGTTTAGCGTTGAAATAAAGTTCTAAAACTCGCATGAGTCTCATTGGGAACTTTTCTGTACATTGTTTCTTAGGTAATTTCTTATGGTTATTTTCATGTCTGGAGCAGCAGAAAATTTCTTTTATCTAATGCGCAACAGCAGTCTTTTTTTATTGCAATCACTTAAATAAATATATACATGCTTCATCTAATGGTATCAGAAATTTCCATTTATCAGCCGCTATGCGTTTTTTACATAATTTCTAGATTTTTTTCCACTCCACAGTTTGCTTTTGTAAAAGCAGATGAACTTTAACTGTGAAGATCTTTATCAACTTCAAATTTTTATCAGTGATCTTACTTACAGTGCCAGAAGATATTCTCAAATCTGATTCAGTGGATCTTTTAGTTGGTGGATTTTCTTTCAGGATCAAAGGCTTCATTTTCTTGATATTTATCAGCTTTCGAAAAGTCTGAGAATAGGGTTTTGTAAGCATCTTTTCAATTTTACTTTCAATTAGTCGCTTTTTAAAATTAATGTATTAAAAATGCCTTTCTTTGAAAGGCCATAACTTGGATTTTTACACCGTCTAATTTTTTTATGCAATTATTTTTTCTTATTTCATCTATGTAGTCTTAGAGCCACATGTCAATTTTAGGAGTTATTTCGAAAATGAATCTCTTATTCTGCTTTTCAGTCAAAGCAAAACGGTAACAAAAGACTATATTGAAAATGTCAAATGCGAACAACAAAATGAAAATAGAAAATAATTTCCATTAAGTGTGAACGACCTTTTGTAAATATAATTAAAATAATTTTACAGTGAGTACTCTAAAAGAATGAAAGAGCGGTGTCTTCATACAAGTATGAACAGTACTGTCCCATGAAATGAGCATATAGTATTAGCACCATATGGAATATTATCAATTCCACTGTTAGTATTGGATGACCACATAGTTTCAATAAATACCTCTTAATTATCAGTAACTGACTGATTTTCTTACATTAATAGTGTCAGTTACCAATTTTTTTTTAATTTTTAATTTCTGCGATTTCATCAGTGAAAAATTAAGAGTTTAAAAAAATGCATGTAGGAAAATTAAATTCAGATTTCTGGGATTGTTTCTTAATTATCTTTATAGTAGGGAAGAAGGAGACTTTGGTACTCTCTGATCATCTAAATCTCCACGAAAATTTCCAAGCTGGCAATTTTATGAAAATGATTTGTTTCACTATCTTTAGAACTGATACTTACCTTCATAAATAACCTGTACATACCATTTGCAAATAAAATCATTTTATGAAAAAAAGAAATTTTATGTGAGGGGGAAAAATTTAACTTTATGACATTTATTTATGTTTTTGCAGCTGGTGAATATTACTCTTCGAAATGGTAATTAAATATAGAGCGTATAATTCTAAGCGTACTCAAACTCGTGTGTGGTATACGTACGCATATGTTGACTACTGTCGCGTGTGTACTGGAAAATGCGTTAAAATATGGTAGTTATAATGAATGCAGATTGGTTTATTTAATTACGACAAAACACTGGAGGGCTGTCTGCCTAAGAAAAGGGATGCCTTCGTGGAGGGTGTTTTAAAGGAAACTGTTTGTTATATACAGGGTTTTCCACTCGAAAGAGGTCCCGGGAAAAGCCTTTTAAAAATCTTATAACAGAAGGAAATGAAACCAAATTTTTACATAACTCTGTAGAGTTAACTTTCGTGTTAGATTATTGTTTGAAATTAGACATTAGATTATTTTTTGGAAGTAGGAAAGTTGAAAAATGAGCAATACCCTCGCCCGGACTCGAACCACGGATCTCTCGAATACGCGCCGAGCGGGCTGACCACTACACCACGAAGGCATGCTAAGAAAGCGTGAGAAATACCTTATAACACCCCCTTTATGTTTGAGAAATGAAAATATATTAGAAGAGGTGCTGGAAGTTATCGCCTCCTACCTGTATACACAGCTCAACACGGTGTTGCATTTTCGTGTATGTTGCTCTCAGATTACACGTGGTAAAATGATGAACTGTGGTTCCACTTGTCAGGATACGAGAGCTAACGAAATACACGTTTATGGAGTAGTGAGAACCAGCAAGCAGCCGTTGAGAAATCCTTTCATTCACAGAAGATGGGCGTGTTTTGTGCAGTACCACAGCGGTACATCATCGGGCCAATGTTTTTACATTATTGTCACCAGTGAAGTGTACCAGGCACTTTTTCATGAATTTTTGAACCAACTGGACGATGAGGAGTTGACACTTGGCTTAGCAGCAAGATGGAGTAACACGCCACACATCTTTAGCGAATATGAACGCGGTGGAATCACTTTTCCCACATTTCCAGACTTGATCTCCCTTGACTTTTTTCTATGGGGTCTCCTCAAACGTAATGCGTACAAACACGAACCACGCACATCGGCGATTTGCGTCAGAACGTCGGTCGTGAAATCTAAGGAGTGTCGCCGGATACTCTGGCAGCAACATACGCGAAGCTGCAGAGCCATATTTAACTGTGTGTACAGGTTAATCAAGCACCTCTTCTAATTCACTTTCATTTTTCAAACATAAAGGTATGTCATGTAAAAATTTGATTTCGTTTCCGTTTATTATAAGATATTTATCACACTTTTCTAGGGGCCTCTTTCCAGTGAGACACCCTATACGTCACACATGGGAAAATCACGTAAACCCCCGTGCAGCTGACATCCGTGCTGTTTGCCAGGATTCGAAACCCGGTCGGAATTCCCAGTATTTAGCGACTTTACCGTTCTGCTGCTGGTGGACCTTAATGAATGTTTGAACCAGACCTAATAATAATCAGAAAATACATAAACGCTTCGTACATTTTCACATCATTATACATAAATCAAAATAAATTTTTAAGTATGCACACTATATATGTCTACATAAATGCAATGTATTTTACGAGCAAGGTGAATATTTTTAGCATCTCCAAATTATATTCGCTTCTCTTCACCTCGAATGTATTGCATTTCACAATTAAGATTCCCCTAGAATTGAAGGTGACCGCGGAAAGTTTCTGCTCCCAAATGTAAGTTGAGCTGATAAGCTATTCACATTCATTCCTTATATGTTATTTTCAGTTCGCAGATACACAGGAATTCAGTTCCGAATAAAAGTCATGAAATGTTTGCTAGAGGAAAATCTTCTTTCAAATAGGCGGAAAAAGAGTTTTGGCACTAGATTGCAATACTGTAACTTCTACTTGAATTTTTCAGAAACTTTTATAGAATTCAAAAGTTTTAGCATTAGTGGTTTGAAATACATTATATGTATTTCGGCATTTGTCTTAAACATTGCTATATGCAAGCTGTGTTTTGAAATAAAGTATATGTATTATTTTAGGTATTAATATTTGCCTCAAACATTGCTATATTGCCTGTTATGCAAGAGATAATTTTTAATGTTTTTACGTTGTGTCTTGTCAGCTTTGTATACTATATATGTATTTTTTCAACGACTACAGCTCCTTGTTTTTGATTAGCAGTACAAAATAGTAGGTTATAAGATATTACACGTTTTTCAATATTATAGAATTAAGAGTGCCAATAATCGTATTTAAGATATCTGCTCATGAAAAGCACTGAATATATTATTTTACCTCGGGTATATATGGAAATATCACATTCTCTAAAACTTAATGTTAGTTTTGTAGGTATTCGAGATAAGGACAACTCGGTTTTTTTTAAATAAGCATCCTAGACGTACTTCAATTAGTAAAGTGTCTTATAAAACAACTTTAAAATAACAAGGCGGGAAATAACTAAATAAAAAATGAAAAAACAGTTTTTCAGAGAACCAGTTTACTTGACCATTTCAGCTTTGCTTACCAACTAATCAATTGTCAGACGATAGATCTATATGCTAGTGGTTACAGACGAAAGATTTTCAAAAAAAGTTGAATAAATATGTACAGCTTTTATTTCTATAATTTCTGGCATCTATCTGAAAATACTGCCTGCTAAATATTTTCCCACGGAGACAAATTTCTTTTGATAGTCTTCCTGGAAAATGCATTTTCAAATCTGCTAGGTTTATTAAAACGGGTTTATGAAAATAGTTATATAGTTATATCATGTATATTAAGAAAATAGTTATAGTTTTTTGAGTGGAAGATTTCTGTAACTCTAAAATTTAAATTTATATACTCTCCGTAGGAGAAAAATTTCTATTCAGAAAATGTTCATGATTTAATGAGTTAAAAATCAGGAACTTTCCACGAATTTTGTGAGAAAATGGTTATACATTCATATCAAATACGTTAGAGCTTCGATCTGGTTGCAGATTTCATAAGAAGTTTAGAAAGTGTTTGTCTTGTTAAACTCAAGATCAAATTAAAAAAAAATAATAATGAAATAATCTAAAAAAAATGCAAAGATTATAATAGCATAATTTTCTGTAGCTACTTCCTAAAATAACTCTTAAAGCATTAAATTTAAGCCACAATTGTTAAAATTACGCAAGATAATAAATATATTGTTAAATACCCTCATTACGTATGCACGAAATAAAATATGATTACATATTTTACATATTTTACTCATAAAAATATGTGAATATTCTACAAACTAGGGAAAGCGCGTTAAACATATTTTGAAAGAGTTCAAATTTTAAAGAAAGGACGCTTTTAAAAGTCAATATGCCTTATTAATAGAAATTATTGATAGAGATGGCAGAGATGGAAAGCGAAACGTTTTATAAGATATTATATGAATATGCAAGATTAACATGGGAACATTATCGATCTTATGTATGCTTAAAATATAAAAAAATATATACTTCTATAAAAGTATTGCTTGTTTTTAATTACATATATCATGAATTAAATGCATTTTTATTTAAATCAATCAGTAATATTCTTAAGAACTACATCTTTTGCTTTTAAATAATTTAGGTTTTAAATAATAACAGCCAGACAAAATAGGAATGAATATTATGTTACGTGTTTTCGAATGACAACAGTCTCGAATAAAAAGAGAAACAACGAATTAAAGTAAAATAACGCAAAATTCTGTTTCGAGACTAGTAGCCCTTTTGGGCTAAAAAAATTAGATTTATGTTTAGAGAATCTTCCCATTCATAAAGTTGATGCCATTTTGATTTAAATTGATAACAATCTTATCTTAATTTTAAAACTTATATGACTGGAATTATTTGCTTGGAACTTATGCTTAAGAAATTAAAGCCACTATCAAACAACTTTATCAAACTCTTTGCATATATGTGCGTGTGTGAAACCGGAAGGCAGTTTCTCTGTCAACTAATCATTTAAAACCTGCATCAGTCGCCTGTGTTTTGCCTAACTTCCCATTTTGTATAAGCCTTTCTTGAAAAATATATACCAAAATCAATAAATACATGTTTTAATCCTTAAATTAGCCTCGCTCAGTTTTATTTAACAAAGTAAAGTTTTGTAAAATATTCACTGAGAAGAGCATTAATAATATACGGTTAATTACTCTAAGTATTCTTAGCTCTCAGAAAACTTCATAAATATTTCCTATATTTCACCACTTTTGTCAAAGAGACTTTAACTTTTTACCATCGAGAGAAGCCAAAATCTGTTTCCCACAAGCAAGTAAAACACACGTGTATATGTATTTCTGTTGGAATGGATTTCTTTTATCCCTGTTTAGTAGAATGCTACAGCATTAACAGTAACCTACTTAAGTGAAGTGATTACTTCCCTCTTGGGGATCTTTGTGCAGGTTCACCTACTGTATGCATTTTCTCCTTAGGACAGGATTGCAAGTGCGAGCATCGGAAGCTAAACATTGTTGCTAAACAAAGAAGAGGGAACTCGCTTCTAGAAGTACTTCTAGAAGTGCTTCGCTTTTATAGAAGTATAATTCGCATATCATTTAGCAACTTGCGAAACCAACTAGCCATGCTTATCGTGATAAAGAAAGCACTAGGTAGAAATAGACGTAGGCGTTCGTGTGACCTGACTCGGCGACTTCGCTGTGAAATTCGTTAATATCTCTGGAAAAGTATTTTTATTCTACAATGTCTGATTTCCTCGTCCTTTAGTTTTAAATGCAAGTCACTTTTCTTACAAAACCTTCCAAACATATATAGTACTTACGTATTATCGCAACTATCTTGGTAGAAACTTCCGAAGTCTCATAATGCACCAAACCCTGGAAACGAAGCAGGCTTGAAAATTCTTCAGTTCAAATCACAGACGTTGCTCTTTTTGTTGCATTCCAAATTCGATGTGATATTTTTTGTCTTGAACTAAATTTTAAGATGTGTGCTTGTGGTATTTGCTACCACTAGAAGAAACTGCAGCAAACGTTTTGCAAGAATATGGTATTTTGCCACAAAACCGTTGAGGGAAGCAGTTACTTTTCGTCTATACTTAAAGCAACCGCCAGCAAATTCTGGTAACATGTTTGCATATAATATTTTTTTTTCAATTAAAATGATAATTCTTTTTCTTCCATAAAATTCCCCGGTTACGCTAATACCTTAAATATAGAATGCATTCCTTCCTTATAGCTAGTGACCAGATAACACTTTACTTAAGTGACTGATTTACTGAACAATCTTCGCCCAATATATTAAACGTTTTCAATAAATTAAGATAAAACAAAATACTTTTGAACAGCAGCCTCAAATCTAAAATAAAAAAATTCCTTAGCTTGTTTAGGATACGAAAATACTGCACTAGTTGTGGAAACTTGGATTTGAGGGCAAGTGCCGACAGTACTTACTTCAACGCCCGATATGGGCACTAAATCCCTCCAGAATAGAAATCCAATTTGTATGCTTCAATCAGGTCTGATTAGGCTATCTCCCATCTGCAGTATGAGGAGAAAGAGAAATCTGTTGGCACTGTGCCAAAGTCTAAAGAAAAATGCTCTGCTTCTCTCAGTTTAGTGTGTGGGCTAACATTTTATTTTAAATTAGAAACATATCTTCGATTCTTTAAAAGTACGCTGGTGATACGTTAAAAAAAAATTATCTATATCTTAACTGGATGTCATCAGGGAGAGGATTATGTCTTAAATCTACCATAAAAGGATAGAGCTTTAAAAAGTACATAAATACCTTTCGATACTTTCGCTATGTTGCAAATGTTTATGAAAACGTAGTTCTATTTTCAAATAAACCAATTTGTATTTCAATTCTTCTCGTTCTATGCTAATAATTAAAGTTTTGCGAATAATACGAAACATTTTTAGAACTGCTCTACTTAGTATTTGTAAGAGGGAGATAATGCGCAAGGAGTTCCGAGTAAAGAAGAAAGAAATATAATTCTATTTTTTAAGACCAAGTATAATTCAAATATGATTAAAAACATAGATCCTCAGGAGAAGAAAAAGGAATTGTTGAATTTTAATAGTAGCATTCTTAGCACCCAGTTATTAATTAAAATTCGAAATTTAAAACTTTGTAGATGTATTATGTATTAACCTGTTTCCATCAAAAGCGAGTAATCATGTATCCATATTGTTTGTCATTTTCACTACATTATCTAGTAATTTACATCAGGTAATCCCAATTTGTTAGAGCCGCCCAAGCGGGATAGTGGTTGGCGGCGTTGACTGCCGTACCGAAGAGCCCGGGTTCGAATCGCGGAGAAGGCATAGATGTTTCAGAAATGTACAGTATCTGTGAGGCTTGGATGCACTCCTAATACGCGGCGAATGGAAAGTCCTATC
>KK120927.1:210335-236693 GCA_000611955.2 Stegodyphus mimosarum
AGAGGGGTGGGCTCTAAGACCCGTTCCTTCCGGGGTGCTCTCCATCAAAATTGGGGCGGAACTAAACTAAGCCGTACTGTCACCTGTATGGTGCTCAAGGCTCTTGCCAATGGCAGGCTAAATCATGCGCTACTTGCCACGTTGAGTTTCGTGGGCTTATTCTGATGTTACTGCCAGACAAATAACATAAGTCACAACACACAACAATTTGTTATAATATAGACATTTCACTTAAATTTCTCTCATTAAGTTTTACGTTACTTTGAGTCTTCTGTACAAATCTGAAATAAAGCTTGTTCAGTTTTTTTGTATACGCAAGTATAAGTTGTAGAGTCAGTGGATTATTTTGAAGCAGGAGAAATGAAAAATAAGGAATGCCCTTGCCGGGACTCGAATCTGGATCTCTCAAATACGCACCTAGTGTGTTACCGTTACACCACGAAGGCATGCTGGAAGAAGGGGAAAATACCTTATAAAGTATATTAGATCCATTTTCCATTTATGAAATTTTCTTTAATTATCTTCTCCGGATGTAGTATCATTCTAAACCGAAGGGCACTTGCAGATTTATACATACCAAGCCTGTATACATGTGGACGATTCTGAATTGACCTAAAGCTCTGAAGATGATAGGTGATTTCAATAAACAGCATTTATAGTATTTTGAGGCACAAGCAGAAAGAAAATGACTAACCGAAAACTTTGGTAAAAAATATGGTAAGATTATAACATCATATTTAATCTAATTATCTTAATATCAAATACAATGTGAATTCATAAGATTAACCTGAGTTGATATTTTGATCAAGTTTATCTGTCTGAAAAGAGGGACAAGTTCGTTCGAAAAAATGGATGAATTTTATATTTCATATTTATATTCTTTTTTTTTAGCAGGAACAAAATTCAAATTTCAGAAGACAGAAATTTGAAGTTAAGTCACAAAACAGAGATTAGTTTTCTTCACAATTCTATATTTACCTAATCGTTTCTGTGTCTGGTACTAAACCCACTCGTCTGCATGGTTTATATAGTAGTTGACACGGTAAAATTTTCCAGTTAGAAATCGGTTGTTTACTTATAGCACAGCAATTTCCAGGAGAGTGCAGATATTTACTTTACATGGAGAAAATTGCGAAACATCACAAGCAAAAAATTTATTTTCGTTGAAGAATTTACTCCAGGACAAAATTACTGGTATTTTCTCCCAAGAAAGAAATTGTAGCGCCTTTAGCAAATCTAAAAGAAATCCGCCATCTGAATGAATAAACTAAAATGTAATAGTCCAACATTTCTGCGCCTTTGAATCACTTTTATTCGTAAACTAATTTTTTTTTCAATTTTGATTTGTTTTTGTGAAAACCTATTTAAGCAATTTATTTTTTACTGAATAAAATATCTCAGAGGAATTTTTCGTATAAAACAAAATAAAAATGTAATGCATTTCTTGAATTGGTTTTTATTTCTTTATAAATATTTTAGATGTGGTAATGGTTTCTCTAAATTTAATGTAAACGCGTTGCAGAATTTATCATTAGACGAACCTATGATTGTCTAAGAGAGCTAGGATACTAAGGAATCAAACTTAATCATCAATGCAGCAAATATAGAACGTCGAATATCTTTTGCTGTTTTTATTTTTAATTTGAGCAAATATTATATAATTTAGCATTAAATTAATATTACACTCCTGCTCATAAAATGAGCAACAAAGGCAAAACACGCAATAAAACAGAAGCTATTAAATGAATATGCATGAAATTGAGCCAAGAAGCTGGTGTGGTATTATTAGACCACACAGCAAACAATAAAGCAAAGACATACAGAAACACACATATTACGACCATCACATCGCGAAAGACCAAATGGATCGGAAAATGTGCACTGGAAACATCACGCTAATAACGGGTACGATACACTCTAGCTGAAATTCATGCTTGACAACGGCGAGGTAAGCGGAAATAGTGTCTTTAATGGTTTGCTGTGGCAGTATCGTCCATTTCTGCATGTCTTAATGCATGTCAGAGCTCGTGGAGAGGGTCTTGCGGCCAACTGCGACCTGCTGTCCATCGTCCCAATATTCCTCACACGGGCTCTGTGGGATTACGGCAGATTTGGAATAGTTTCACTCTCCAGGTAACTACGCACTACTCGAGCTCTATGCGGGCGGATAGTATCGTCCATAAATATCACGTCGTATGATGTTGAACGTGATTCCTAAATAAATTAGATACTACAAGCATCAAAAACAATGTTTTTTATGTCCAATACTTCCTGGCCTAAAATTACGTCTAGTACATTTGCGTTGTAATTTGGTATCAAGAATAATAAAATGTTTCACTTAGTAATCAAGTCAGATTTCCTTTTAACCAAACATTTTCAGCTACTTCGTGCAATTTTTTAGGCCATCTCGCTTTCTTCTTTTTCATCCAACCAAAAACGCCATTATTATCGGAGGGCGACATGTGTGAGTCAAAAGCCCCACACACTCGCTTGAAACGTCGTCAGCAGAAAGGGAGGAAAAACCAGTTTTTCCTGTATTTATACACCCGGTAGTTCTTCGATTTCGATTAAAGTTATGATGAAGATGAACTGCATGGAGTGAGAAATTTACGTTCTCACACGTCGGTACCAATTGCAGCGAAAAGGGGCGCACAAGAGGGTGCAGCATTTCACAAGAAGGCAATAACGAACGGCTGTAACAGAACGACCAGGAATTACGTAGAGGTCGGTGCGGCTATTCGTTGCCTTCCCAGCCATATAATTAAGCCTCCTCCTCTGCCATGATCAGTTTTGACGATGTTTGGCGCCCGAGAGCATGTCCTTGCCTCTTGTCATATTATTGCTTTTCGGTAATCATTCTGGGTGTTAAATCTAGAGGCATCACTAAAAAGTACGTGTTCCCACTATTCTGTTGTCCAACTGTGGTCTTCATGAGCCCAATTAAACCGCGCCGTAATTTGCGAGGGAGATGAACTTTAGGCTGTCATAGACCACCTTCATGCAATTGACGCGAAATAGTTTGGCGGGATATGGGCTGTCCTGCAGCAGCAGAGAGATACGACGCCAGCTGTCGGCTGGTTGTGATAAACGGCGTCGTACATATAGCAACAGAAGCGATCTTTTGTCGCTGTGGTAATCCTCCGGCTTCCAGACCCACCTCTTCTACAGGAGTTCAGATCCATTTGTAACAATTCCATAACCTACTGATGATACTACGATGCACATTCTATTCTCTTGCAACAGCGGATTATCTCACCAACTTGCAACATCTCGACAACACTCCAACACATTTCATCGCGCAAACGAGGCCTTCGGCTCATGCTTTCCACTTTGGCAGTCTAAGATTATGGAACAATCGCTGCTTCGAACTGACACATAAGTCCGACATGCCTTTTTTTGACTGCTGGGTTGCGTTTTATGCTAATTTTGGTTGCCTATTTGCATTCGGCGATGCAAACTCTACCTCTTATGTAAATTGTATGCTTTAACTCTCCTTTTACATTCGTGCTTTTTCTTTTAGTATTTGTTGTTTATTATTTGCCCACCAGTGTATTTAAAAACTATAAAAATACATAATAAAAATTCTCCTATCTGTGATCTTCGGTACATGGCAGTCTAATTATAACCAATATTTGATGTTTAAAGTAAAGGAAATCTGCCGAATTTTCGGTTTGTGGGTGCATTGATATTTGTTTCTGCATCCACACATTTGCAATTCAATTTAAATATTCCAATTTATCTGTCAATTTCAATTCAACATTTACATCGGAAATTTTCATTCTTGCATATCGTTTGCTTTTAGGAGCATATCTTCTTTATGGTTTCAATTTTATGTTTAAACGTTTCAACGTTGGTGTGGAAAGCTTGCATCATTAAAAAATATTTAATCATGTAATTTACTTTTTGATTAAATAACCGAAATATAAATCTGTCTTTATACATAACAAATTATTTGAAAGTTAGAGACATGTAAATGCATATATACATATATATATATGCATTTACATGTCTCTAACTTTCAAATAATTTGTTATGTATAAAGACTCAGAACTGTAATTTTTAAAGATTATACAAAATATGTTGAGTTTGCACTCATTTCTTGGGGTAAATCAGAAGAAATTCATTATTTCATTAAATTTTTTATTAGCATGCCTTCATGGTGTAGCATGCCTTCAAGGTGTAGTGTCAGCACGCTCGGCGCGTATTCGAGAGGTCCGTGGTTCGAGTCCCGGCGAGGGCATTGTTCATTTTTATCTCTCCTGCTTTAAAAAATTACTTAATGTCTCTACAATATTGTGTTTTAAATTTAAACAATTTCCATTAGACAACTATTCGATTTTTCGAAACATCAATCATTTTAGTATGCGATGACAAAAAATTTAATTTTAACAATAATTTTTCTTAATATTAATAATGATTATTATAAGTCCAGTATGCATTCAGATCTTTTAAAATGGTGTAGATACCTGCTAATTTGCCACAAATTGCAATTATAAAACGTTATATAATATTGGAGTATAATATTGTTCATGATTGGTTCTAACTTAACTAAAAAAATCAATTGAAGAACTTTTCTCAAAACAACCATTTTCCTTCTGAATGCAAAATCCAGGTTTTATGATTGCTAGATAATTCACCGCGCAACAAAATGAGTAATGTTGAATTTAATTATCCATAGATTTGATAAAATGTTTAGAAGATTTTATGTCGCTAACTAAAATTTCCTTTAGTATATTGAAAGATCATTTTACCATAAACACGTGACGATAAAACCAGGAATCAGAACTCTTATTTTGTGAGTTGATTGGAAACAGTCTTTATATAACTACCTTGTTTGTGGCTACTGAAATGCCCGAATACCCATATAAACAGACGGGAGAAAAATTTGTTATTATTCTGGTATATTATTTTACATATATATGCCTAAGAAGGGTTACATTCAGGAAAGCAAATCTACTCCTCAGTATTTAAACAAAAACAGAAGTAAAATATATTATTTAACTAATTATTTTATAATGTATTAGCTTTGCCATCCACGTAGTATTATAACTATTATTATTTAATTTTGATTTGCACTTAAAAAGCCCCTCGTGAAGTTTTATGGGATCTGCGGTTTCCAAGGCCCGCAGAACACTAGCATAACACTAATGTAACTAGCATATAACTTTACACTAATGTAACTAGCATATTCAAACTATAGTTTGAATATGCTAGTTACATTAGTGTAAACTGAATATACTAATGTAAACTGAATATACTAATGTAAACTGAATACACTAATGTAAACTGAATACACTAATGTAAACTGAATATACTAATGTAAACTGAATACACTAATGTAAACTGAATATACTAATGTAAACTGAATACACTAATGTAAACTGAATACACTAATGTAAACTGAATATACTAATGTAAACTGAATACACTAATGTAAACTGAATACACTAATGTAAACTGAATATACTAATGTAAACTGAATACACTAATGTAAACTGAATACACTAATGTAAACTGAATATTCTAATGTAAACGCATAGAAACCATTTTGCTTTCGTATATTGATGTGAGAAACAGTAGAGACGAGATGGGTTAAACAGGCAAAACACACCAATGCTATCTGTGTAAGGAAAGGAGTGAATTTCTGACGTTTAGTGTATTTGATTATGGCAAAGTACTCGAGGGCTATCTACCTAAGATGTCTTCGTGGAGGACTATCTAAGGGAAACTGACTTCTATACAGATTATACAGAATTTGTGAAAAACATTCTAAGCTAAAATATCTTTTGTCGAAGTTTAATATATAGGGAAAATTATATACACTCCTATGCAAGGAGTCCATTGGCCAGGATCTAAATACGGGACAAATATCAGTTTCCGGAGGTCTTTTTCACTCAGCTGCTAGTAGATCGATAGGAATGTAAACTTTGGATGAACTAGAATTCTTCCGAGAAACCTTTGATAAGTATTTTGACCAGACCTTCATGAAAAGGAAATAAACCAGATTTCATCAGAAGCCTTCTGAGAAAAACATTGCTTTTCGATGTTAGAAATAATTTGTTCATAATTATATTTATAGCAATGCAGAGTTTAAAAATAATTAAATAAAATATTTGGCGAACTTCCTGTACAACGTTCTGAGTATTATCTTATCTTTTAATCGTGACAAAATTTGTAGTTTCTCACTATCACTGAACTTCCTTATTGAATTTTTATGTTTCAAATTCAGTATAGGAAACAGGGAAACGCATTTATAATGAGAAATTAATCATTCTGCGTAGTTTCAGGAAATTCTGTTACAGAAGAAGCAGTATATGTTAATCAATCAGTATTTAACTATTATTTTTCGGAACCATTTCCTGCGTTAATAAAGAAATATTTGTTTTAGATCTGTTGCTTCACATGGATGTAGTTATCACATTTTCGAAGTGCTGAAAAGGAAAATATTGAAAGAGTTACATTTCCGCAGAAAATTTTCTGCTTGATTGGAGGAAGTTTTCCTTTTCCGGTCTATAACGATTCAATTATTTAAGCAGAGAAATAATTAAGTACTGGCAACAGCAGAGAAGAATGATATTCACGCCACCTACAGAGTTAGATTACAAATGCCTCTAAGGGTACGAAAATATTTTAGTGTATTTCTTTTAATTGATGACATGGGTGAATATTGTTATGCTTGTAATCAGCAAATTTGTTAGGAGAGATTTGCAAAGATCAAATGAGTAGAACAAAATATATAATGAATTGTACTTAAAAATATTTCATTTATTCCATTCGCAATTTTTATTATCTCTTCAAGTTACATATCTTTCGTTAATATAGATTTTTAATAAACCCTGAAATCAAGATTTAACTAAAATTTTAAATTTCATTTGTAATATTTATGCGAAAATGTTTCAAAAACATTAGCAGTTTTTTCTATTAAGACTACGAATCAAGCAGAAACATTCTACGACCAGTGTCAATCTGAAAATTGATGCAATATTTGCAATATAGTACTACTTTTCTATAATATATGCAATTATAATAGATATTTGCGCGTGTATGTAATAACATAAGGAAACTGAAATCTCAGTAATCAATTGTGAAAAAAAAATCTCTCAGCTTTGCATTGAAATCATTAACACGATACTGTAATGTGCATGTTTACTTCCTTGCGCGAAGTAAAAGAAGTATTGTAATCAGGAAAATCTACTATCGAATGCAATTTAACGATGTATTTGCTTGACATCTGTACGTAAGGACAGAATAAAGGACTCTATTTCCCCAAAAGAATAATAAAGCAGATTTAAAATGGGTTCAGAAAAGAATTTTTCGCAGTGTCTGTACGTACGTACGTACGTATGTATGTATCTGGCATAATTCAAAAACGAGTAGCCTCGGAACGTTGAAATTTTGTATATAGGACTGCTATAACATGTAGATGTTCACCTCTTTTTTGGTTGCAATCGGCAGCACCAAAAATATATAAGTATATATATACCCACTCTGTTGCTCGGCTTAGTGAGCTCAGTTTTCTTATTCTTATATGCTGGTAAATTGCGCATTTTGTTCTTTAAAAATGATTAAATTATGATGTTCTCATCTTCCAGTTAAGGTTTTAATGTCTTTAGTATATCTGCATGCAATATTTGTAAAATTATCAATAATTTAAAAGTTTAAAAGTGCTGCTAAATCTAAATATTTTTACCATGTAAGGTTTTAGTTAAACTAACCAAGTTTTATTTTAAGTTAAATCTGTCTATCTCCTCTCTGCTTCAACTTCCTTCAGAAGAAGCGCGCGGTTTCAGCCTATGCTAATTATTGAAGTACAGTCAAGTACTATTTAAGCCAGAGGTAGAAACCTCTTAGTGTGTGAGAGCTTAGACTCAGATCACGGTTATTCCGCTCAACGTTCGCCTGACCAGCTAGCAGTTTAAATTTATAAGCCATAGTGCTTACTACGTGATTGCATTGTAAAACAAATTAAAGTGCGGTAGTATTTAGTATATCTTGCTACGCACCCTTTTCGGTAAAGGCCAATCTCCGCGAATTGCTCTGCGAAGCAAAGTTGATTTAATTTCTATTTTAGGTTTAGTTTTTAAAAGTTCGACCCAATGTGGGCTTTTTCTTTTTGTATCTCTCCCCAAATTGGGAAGTTTTAAAATTAATGAGATTGAATAAAAGAGGATTTCAAATCCCTTTCACGTGCAGTTATTATCCAGCCCAGCAGTTACATCAGAACATAGCGTACCTTCCGCTCCCTGTTCCAGTTCAGGACTGAATACTTTAGGTTAAGATCCCTTTACAGAATTTACCATGTTCTCCAAGAATACACACAGAATACTAAGTCCTGACAACCATAGCAGCCATATTTGTTTACGCTTGAAGCTTAGCAGAATAGTGGAATTGTTGCCAATCTAAAGAAACTGAGCTTCGCAACAACAAAAATAATGTCTTCTTTTATTACTGCGAATTACACCATTCTGGAATTTATTCGAGGAAATAAGTGTTTAAGATTTAGATATAGATATTTTAAGTTTTTATGCATTTTTGCCTTGTCGCGAAGTGAGAACTGAATTAATTGAATGCAAAATACCGAATCGTCTGTGAAAAACTATTTTTTGTTTGCTTGTTTAATTTCTTTTATACATCATTTTAGATTTATTATAGTATTTGACAGAACATGCAGCAACGACTAGATAATTCTTTACGTTTATTACATTCGTTTACGATGTTTGCACGGTGAGGACGGGCGTTGTCATCCATAAACACAAATTGTGCGCCCATGGCACCCCGAAACAAACGTATATGTTGTTCCAGAAGGACGTCCCGATAGCTTTGGCTTGTTATGGTTCCAATTTGAACATGCAGGTCAGTTCTGGAACCCAGAATAATTCCACCCCAAACGAGCACTCCTGCACCACCATAACGGTGTCGTTTTCTTGGTGGTAACGGGTATTTGGAGCACTCCATATGAAAGTCCGGCGAGAATCAGACTGCAAGCTAAACCTGGACTCGTCGGAAAACATCACACAAGCCCACTGTTGCGGTGCCCACAACACATGCTCTCTATTCCAGGCTAACCGCAGTCGACAGTGAGTTGCAGTAAGTGGAACGCATCTGACAGGTCTACGAGCATATAGACAAATATGCCGTAAGCGTCTGTACACGGTCTGCCTTGAAATTGTCGTACCAGTGGCTGAAGAGAGCTGACGAGACAGGTCTGAGGCTGTGCTCCACCTGATTCTTCTGGCAGTAACTGCCAAATACCTGTCCTCATTCGGCGTTGTAACTCTGGGGCGACCTGTGCTGTAACGCCTACTCACATTACCATCATCTCGGAATCGTTGCCGAAGCCTGGAGATGACACTCTGGGTAATTCCAAGTTCGTCTGATACTTCCAGTTAGGTACGCCCACATTCCAGACGGCCGATAATTCTACCACGTAACAAATCATCCAAATACGTTCTTTGCGTCATAACTATTCGGTTATTGCACTGAAATGCTTATAAAGCGCCTGCGAACAATTTTACTTCTTTGCCTGTATTCCTTATATACCACTCTCTTACACTCTCGTCATTGCGACGTACCATCAGTGTCATCTGATTATTTCCTGAAATTTGCACATGATTCTTGAAGATATGTCTGGTGATTTTACAGGTGATATATTTATTTTAGAGTTCGATTTCCGCGTGACTCCGAATTATCCTTAATTTATGAACATGAGTGTATTTCGTAGTGCAAAAGGCGAAGAATACGGTTATGTTCTTTTCATCTCACACAGTATGAAATATATTCAGTTTTGTGTACTTCCGACAGACAAAGAAGTTCGCTGTGAATTTTCTTATTGCATTACCAGAAGTAGTGCTTAAAGTGGTTTCACAATCAAGACAAATCAACCTACATTTCGCATTCAGTTTACATTACGAGTAATGAAAATTTACTTGATGTGCATTTGATCTTATTTTGCATTAGCAATAAATTAAATAATGCTTAGATTATTAAAGAAAATTATCCAGTCGAAATGTGCACTGCTTTTGTAGTAACTGAAATTAATGAGACCGTTTAGATTTAAGACTTTTCTTCTATTCTTCGCTTTGTATTTATGAAACGAAAACTGAAAGAGCCCAGCGACGTATACTTCCAGTCCAAAGAGTAATTAAAATATTTGTTTATTCTTAATTTTTTGTTCCATTTTGTCTTTTCGTAAGAGTTTTCTTAAAAAGTAAAATAATTAAAGCTCCAAAGTAAGGAGTTTTTATGGAGTTTCTTTTAGTTTAAAGTTAAGGTAAAAAACATAAGATTAAGCTTCATTTCCTTACTATCGTTTTATTTGCTATTAATATAACTCTACATCTAATATAATATACTATTTTATGCTTTAAATGCTATTTATTGCTCAATTTGTATTTTTCTGACTTTTGAATTAAGAGGAGTCAGTTACTTCTTAGGCTACGAAAGACCTACGAATTCTAACACCTACGAATTATTCTCTTAAGCTATAGGAATACATTTATTTATCAAGGAGACATCTTTTATCAATAAGTTTACCTTTTAGCAATAATTAATTAACACGTTTACTGCCAAAGCTTATCGGATACGGCCGTTCACATGCACCGAGATAATATCTGCATTTTTATGTTTTAAAATTATTTTATGTTGTTTTATTATTTAAATATAGATGTAACAGATTGCTTTTAGAGGTAAATAAATAAGCTTGAGTATACACGTACTTCAAAAATGAAATAATATTTTTTCTCCCTACAAAATACTTGATAATATCTAACTAAATAAACAGTACTTACATTTTCTGCGTATTCAGGTAAAACTTATGCACGTGCAATGTGTTATTTTCTGTTAAGGTCGTTTACACTAGCGTTACTTTTTCTGTTTCTAATGGCTGGCTCTAGCCGCTTATAGACGTTGGACACTAGTGAGGCCGCAAGCAGTGGCTACTTTATTATGTAAGCGCCTAACAGGTGGGGCATCATTTCCTCCTATGAATGGACAGACAAATTACATCCATGCCTTCTCCAGGATTCTAACTCAGGTTCTTCGTTACAACAGTCAGAATCAGTAATCACTTTCCAGTCTGGGCGGCACACTAGCGGTGTTTTGCATCCAAGGAACGTGCGCTAATTCAAATGCTCCGTCTAACCTACAAGGCGACCAATTTTAAAAGGGTATTTAAGTCGGCTGACGTAAGCTAAGAGATGTAAAATTGCAATTCTTAGACTTACGTCAACTGGCTCAAATTTCCTTTCAAAACTGGCCACCTGGCTGTCGAATTAGCGTAGATGGCTTGGCAGCAAAGTTACGTTAGCGTAAAGATGTCTTCAGTCTTAAACACATCATAACATTATCTTTTTTTTATAAAAAAATCAATAACTATCCCCAATACGTAAGTAATGTAATTGTATTATCTTTAAGAGTTTTAAGTTTGATATAATGTTAATGAACGAAATGTGAATGTTGCAAGAATTAACAGTCTACTCATTTAATACAAACATGGAATATATACTAATATTCTTATATATTAAGCCCACTAATAGCTGGGTTAAAAGACCAACAAGTTTAGTGATTTGTGCGGATTTTCACTTCCCTGCTATATTGGCTCTCTCACGATTTTTTCCCCAGTTCATTCCGTTTGTTTCCTTTAGAACCTTTAAAAGAAATATTTGTCTTGTTCCATCTGTTATCTTCTCCCGTCGTTTACTTTGTAACATGCCTAGCTAACAATCGGAAGATCCGCGATACGAATCCTAGGGAGGACATAGTTGACTTTTCATGATTCTCGTTCTGGTAAACTAATACATAAACAAGTTCTCGATGGAGGCATTCT
Organism: Stegodyphus mimosarum; assembly: GCA_000611955.2. Lineage (NCBI taxonomy): Eukaryota > Metazoa > Arthropoda > Arachnida > Araneae > Eresidae > Stegodyphus > Stegodyphus mimosarum. Next base: position 222,160 of record KK120927.1, read on the forward strand.
TCCTAAAGCAGATAACGATTGTGATATTTGTTATTAGATATAACTAAACAAATATTCTAAATAAGACGCTTTGGACCGTATAATGGTAAGCGCAGGCTGATTGCCAATCTGAATTCCGAGGTGCAGATTCAAATCTTAGATGTTCATATATGTCTTTCTCTTCTCGTGGATGCGGTATCTGTGTATCCTCTAGGTTGCATCTTAGGAAAGAAACGACTAAAAGACTGCTGGGTTCAGCCAGTCTCTACAAATTGCTGAAAAGCAGCCTCGCTAAAAAGATATATTCTTAATAAAGTGAATTTCCATATATGAACAATTTTAACATAATTTGCTAGTGGTTTCCTTCAAGTTTTAAATAATAAATGAAGAATATTTACGAGTAAATATTATTTGCAGAATATTTTCTAAAATATTTTCGAACCCAACTCACGACTCTTCAGTTAATCTAATTTCCATACGTTAATGACTTGAAACTGGAAACATTTTAGAAATTTTTAGAAGCTGATACAAGGATGTGAGCAAGATTGGCGAAAACCTTTATTTGCAAAATACGACTCTAAATACAGTATCTGAAAGCACAATAAATGTAAGCCCAGTTAAATTAAATATGCCTCATTTGCTGTTTTAGCAATGGTGTATAAAGTACTTCATTGAAGAAGGATGTTTTCTTTTTCTCAGTCTGTTTACCGATTATGTATATTATAATTAATTTTCAAAACTGCAATTATCTGCACAAAAGCATTTGATTTAAATCTAATAAGCAAAATAATGGAATTTAAAAAATAGCTTTTCTCAGACTGAAAATCCTGTTTAATTGCCCCAAAATGTTTCATTATTATACTTTTATTATAGCGCTTGCTTTGTAAATATCATAATATTTTAAATACTGTTTCTCTTTTAAAAGCTAACTTATGTCTTTAAGATTAAAGCTTTTAAACACTCTTAGAATCGAAATGGTTGTTTTGAACATAACGCCAAAAAATAAAATAACAAAATTAATTTCTTAATTAGTTTCTCAGTATTAATAATTTGACGCATTTCGCATGAAACTGTTGATAAGGATTTATTTCAGATATATTTGGAAAAGCAAAAACAACTTCATTTCAAGCAACAAAAAGGATAGAAATAAAATTACAGGCTTGCATTTGCATTTTAATTAAGATTTTCCTCCAAATACACACCGAAACTCTTCATTACAGGTGTTGGGAGAGAATTCATTATAAGCATTGCGTGCAACCCAATGTCTGCCCGTTGTTGCATCGAGCGGTTTTAATTCTGTCTATTTCAATAAAATGCCAGAGGGCGTCGGTGGAATAATAAGCAGGATTTGCATATTCATTCTCTAGAACGGCAGTTAAGTAACACACTCAGACATATCCGGCGAAGAAAAAGGCAAAAATTAGTTCAAATATTCGCGGATTTATTTTGAAAATTAGGCCTAATTGCCTAACCTAAATGTTTAATTTACATGGAAATGCACGCTCTCTTGTGGAGATATTGATTGACTTAGAACTAAGGTTTGACCGCTGCAAATGTTTGTATAATAAGTAGGTGGAAGAAAATTAATTTAAAGAATTTCATGTTGCTTTTATAGGAATTATTTGAATTAATTACACAGGAAAGTAAAAATAGAATGTAATTATTCATATAATAAATTAACGATGCAGATTATAGGAATATATAATCTAGAATCTACAAATATAAGTTTTATTAATAATAACAGCTGATTGGCTGTTTAGGTAACACAACATTAAGCGGAGTACCTTTAGAAATGTGCTTTGTGCTTTTAGTGCTGTATTGTAACCTAAGTTACATTTTGGGTTTCTAAATGACTATGCTACCTATTATTAAATGGCATTTGAAAACTTTTCAGAAAAGTTTGCTAAGTCTTCAGTAAGCAAGCATTGAAAAGAATACCTTGCACAGCACCGACTGTCAAACATGTGATGAAACAATCCTGCTGGCATACTCACCACCCCAGCCAGTTACAATTGTGACTTCTAGAGGCAGTTAATAAAACACAGGCAAATCATAAGCGGGCCATAGATAAATTCATGACCCTGTCTGGGAGCATTCTTCAGCAAATTACCGCAAAAACCTCAACAGAATTTCAGAATTAAGCTTCGGAAATATATACAATGTAAAGGCACATATTTGAAATTAATTAATTTAAGCAATGAAACAATACATTTCCTGATATTATATATATGCGTTCCTGATAACTATCCTAATGATGCGTGATAATATTTTGTATTCATAAGGGATCACTTATTCATATTACTAATAAATAAGTTTGCGTTAATATCGATTGATGGCATACAAAGCTCTTTCAAGTTAGTACAATCAAAGAACATGTGTATCTTCCCAGGCTTAGTTGTTTCTGTTTCACACTAAAGAATTTTTCCTGAAAACACTATAATTTTGTGAAAATTCAATTCAGTCAATATTACCTCCTTTTCATTTTTTTCGCACTGAGGCAAATTTGTAAAAATCCTCAAAATGATTTTCCTTAATATTTATTTTTATTTTTATTTTTAACAGTTTTAATATCAAACTAACGTTAGCATCAACATAATTGTTTACACTAGTCTCAGCCTCAGTTCCTCGTAAACGCGAAATAGACTTCGATTGAAAATTAGACTGAGGTTATTAGTGAGCGAATCTCTAATTTAGAGAGAAAGTTATGGCAACTAGCTAGTAAAACGCTAGTCTGAAACGCCCACCTGTAGCCCGACTTGTGTGTTTAGTAAGTGATTAATGTATTCTTTAGCGTGTAAGTTTGGAATATGTAGATACTGGAGCTAAAAGTAGTAGCTGGAAGTTATATTGAATACTGTAACTATTTACATTTAAATTTCGGAAACTCCCAAATAGAGGTGGATAACATTTCTATCATTTTGGTTGCATCTGCAAAACTTAGCTTTCTCTAAACCTTTTAGTTAAGTTTTACCTTTTGTATGTGTCTTTATAGTTTAGATTTTCATTAAATGAGAATGGGAGAATTGGTCGAAACTTGGGAAAGTCAAATGGAATTTAACTAATTATTAAGCTTAAAGAAAATTAAGTTTACTATTATAAGGGTTAATTTTAAAAAAGCTGGAGATAACATTTGTGCATTTACCTGTTCTTGAAACTTCTGCATAGTAACTTGCCTGTTATATTATTCAAACACTAATAGATTTTTTTCCGAGATTCAGCAATTTAGGGCAACATATTCTTAGAATTTTTATTTCGCAATAAAATGCAATAATATATGACAGATGATGAAGGGTTTTATGAAAAATATATGACTAGTATTCAAGAAAAAATAAAAATCAGCAAATTTTAAGTAGAATATTTTTACTGACGAAATATACTACGTTGCATGGTAAAATATATAGTAAGATTATAAAAAACTAATGAAAGGAATTAAACCAAATTTCATATACAAACTGTGGAAGGCGTGGAAAAATGAAATTGACAAAAAACCAAAAATCGCCGATAGGAAAGATTTTGGATCTGTTGGAACCGAAAACGGGTTAGTGTTTACAATAAATACGCGGAAAATGAATTACGGAAAATTTCATTAATATTTCAGTAATAAAACATGCACATACAAAAATAAATGGCGTACAGTACGAAAATCACATAATTGTTTTTCTTTTTTTCTTTTAAGTAACATAATGTTTCCGGGACCAAGTGCAACATTTTGGATGTCCTTACTATTCCCATATACAAGCTATTGCATCCAGTGTATGACTTTTCTACTGCCACAAGTAAACTCTTAGTTTGGATGTTTTTAACTGCCCATCTTACGCCTTCCCTTATTATGTTTGTATGCCTAACATAAACCATAAGAGTGAAAATTGTTCCGTTTAGTCTCAACAACCCCCACCATGCACTTTCTTTCCATGTTCTGGTCCTTCTTTCAGTATTTCTCACTTAACGTAATCAATTCTCGGAGGACACAGAACTAAGCCCTTTTTAATTTCATCGAAGGGATCCAACACCTAAACCAGTGGGCCAGCTCTGTCTATGGCGAAAGGAAAGAAAGCCCGTCTTATGTTCCCTTTTAAAGAACTCTAATTTGTAAACCCACCAGTATGCACAATGAATTTAAGGTACCGCCACAGCTAAAATCGTAAGCGGTGATGTCCGGAGATCGAGGCTGGCACTCTGTCGGAAAATATTGGTTGATAACTGTCTCATTACCAAAATGCTTAAGCGAAACCGTTCTGAGCTAAGCGAAGAATATGTGGCCGTTTTCTATCTTGCATGAAATTCTCGAGAGAAACATTGTCTGTGCTGCAATTCAGAAAGGATAAAGATTTTACAGTATTTCACAATATTTCTTATTCTGCGCAGATAACAGGACCTGTAAGAATAATACTCTCAATAAAGTGGGGGTCTTTTATGAAATTGGTGTGAATCGGTACCATACAGTTAGTTTTGCAGTGGCACTTGATGGATCACCCTCGATCATTCCTATGCCCAAATTGGAAGCTTGTGAGTATTAATGAAACCATTAAAATAAAAATGAACAGCGTCTCCTCATAATATTTTTAAGGTAGCTAAGTCTCGATTTCCGGGAAGAAACATTAGCTGGAAGAAAAGGCGCTTGTCATAATCTATCTGTCATTCTTCGGCTTTACACGCAACTTATACGAATAAAACCGCAGCATTTTTCATAAAACTTTCTGACAATGACATAAGGCATATTATGTTTGGCGAGCTATTGCAAGAATTCCTGGATCACTGCTAATCCCTGAGTCGTCGAACACTGCAATAGCAACTTCTGGTACTGCTTTTTCGTCTTCTGCCGGCTGTAATTTCTAGCGATCCAATTTCCTTGAATATTTTAATCATATTTCTCAGTGCTACAGCAGACATTGAACATTTACGTGATCATGAAGCCTTCTAAATTTCCTTAAGAACCCCCACAGCATTGGATCGTCTAGTGTCAAACAGCTTTATGAGTGAAACATGTTCAGTAAGAACGCATATAACACATAAATCAGCAGTCAGTGAAGGAAGTTCTCACTCAACATTCGCTGTCCCCTTTTTAAAAGTAATAGGTGGTACTGCTGTCACGGTGCACTAAGTAATTTGCACGTGACAACAGAACCAAAATCTCTCCATTCGGCGAATTTGGTACTAATTTTTTTTTTCTCAGAATTCATTTCTCCAAGCCTTACACAGTCTGTATATGAAATTTGTTTTCATTCCGTTCATAAATTTATTTGCAGGTGTCTTCAAATAGAAAAAATATTTTTACAATCATTCTGTGTTTAAAGTAGAACTACAAACAGCACGACGGCTAGTTTTGAAAATGAAAGTGTTACATTTATTTGCACTTTTTTATACAGTTAATTATTTTTCTTCACATGTTTTTATACATGTGCTGCATTTTGATAATTTCGATCTACTATGGTTTATAAAGTAGTCTGATTTCCTTTATACACCATTTATTTTGAATTGACAACATACAAACAATTCCTTCTCAAAATGTTTCATTTGAATTCAATTTTAAATGAAATACTCATACCTAAGAAAATATTCTTAGAATTTACAAATTAAAACAAGAATAAAATATTTTTTTTCATTATCAGCCACGTTTTGAAGTAAAATTGCTTTCAAAATGCGTTTTTCAATTACTAAAAACCTCCCGCAAAAGAAAAGAAAAATAATACTACATTAAGATAACTAGTTAGCATATTATTTTTTCATTTTAATTTGCAAAATCGATTAAAAGTTATTTCTGTTGCTAACGAACATATTGTTTTAAGCTTATAGTTCAAGCTTCACTAGAAATTAAATTGATGAGAAATGCAATATCATGATTCAGTCTGTTTATTTCAAATTATAGTGCCAAATAACTGAATCCGTCGAAACAATGATGTACCCTACAATTACTCTATTACCTGTACGAGCTGTAAGTTTTTTTTCTGATTTTCTAAGGTTGTAAAGTGAATACTAACCATTTCTACTAAAAATCTTAAAAGAAATTTTAACCCTCCTTTACAGAACCGTTTCGCGTTCTTTGCCCGAATTAGACAAATTATTGAACCAGATCTTTCGAATGAATTGCTAGAAAGAGTCTATTGCTGCAATGCAATTAATGTGCAAAAATACAGGCTATATTTCTTGTAAATCTTTTGTATTACGAAAGTAATGACGCGTTATTTTATTTTGGAGTAAGATAATTTACTTTACATATATTTTTATGTTCGTATATGAGTATAAAAGAAATACGCATATATAATCCAAATTGTAATTCAAATGTAAACTTCGGTTTGATTTGTTTGAAAACAGCATTTAGCATTCTTACTGGATTTAACATTTGAATCATCCTTTTGCTTTTCATATATACAATTTTTTTATGTTCTTTCTCCATGACATTTTTGAAAGCAGGAAAAGTGGTAAAGGCTAACTGAAAAGCTATTTCCTGTTATATTGAGAATCGTGGAATATGATGGTCGAAAATAACATGTGGAGATATATTCGGGAACTTCTAAGAGCAACGAAGAATTTCTCGAACCATGTAATTTTTACAATTAAATAACAGCTCTCTTTCAATGAATCGCCTTTGTCCTTAAAACTGTAGCTTTCGTATTTAGTGAAATCATTTTAGCAAGATCGCACAAATCACACTTTTTTCAATACATGAGAAGAAACACTCCTTTCTATTAACTACTATTGCTATTCTTTTTTATTAACTGTTGTGCATTCTGGAAAGTTTATTTTTCTACATAGCTTAGCTCTGCGGGAATGCTTAAATTTCTATTGAACACAGGAGTTTAAGGAAATTTAAAAATGGGTGTCTCGACGCCCCATCTGGTGCAAAGCTATAATTCTTATATTTCCCTTATACACATCTAAATCCCGATATTTATACTCACTTTTCTGTTATAGCCGAGATATAAAACAAAGTGAAACCATCGTTTCTCAGGAAATGGTTTTTAAGGTAAAACCCACAGTTTATATTCAAGTTACACAAGGATATATTTCGCTTTATCTCATTCCTCAAGCCTTTGCAGTTCAAAAACAGTAAAAGGAAAAAAAAACGACTGCATCCTTTAGGGTGCTTGCTTTCACAAGGGGATAATACCACTGAGTTCTTTTCCTAAATCTCCCGGCAATGAAGAAGTAGAAAATAGGTCCTCGAAAAAGATATTCTTTTATATACGCACTGTTTTCTGAGCAATTTAAATCTTTAAGTGTTGCCTCCTTACCCGGTAGTTTTTCTACTTTGAAGTGTGTAATGTTTTACCATAAGTATTTTAAGTGGTAGTGACCGGTGGCGAAATTTTGAAAAACAAAGCTTTTTTAAAATAAACTATAAATTTTCTATAAAAAATTGTGTATGGGCTATATATTCTAATTAAGCTATTATTCGACTTATGGAAACGAAATTAGGTAGTCTTTTAAAAACACCGAAGCTCAACATTCTAATAACAGAAATAATGTTGCTCAGGGCTTCTTGACTCAACTGTTGTACACCCTTCTTCTCATCACATGATAAAATGTCATTCTCCTTTTTTAAGTGATTTATTTTAAATAATTTTTAAAAACTTGGAATAGAATTTTTGACAGGTAGGATTAAATTTATGTGTTATGACGTTTAATCAATGTCTATGATTGCTATAATTATTAGTACTTAAAGCAGCATATTTAATTAAAATTAAATGAGAAAATTTTTCTGTTAAATTCATCTCACCTGCACGCTGCTAAGCGTTCCTTCGAGCACGCCTTAGTTTTAAACTTTGCTATGAGGATTTTGTTATATTCTGACTCTATTATCTGGAATTAAACGTTTCCTCTCCTAAGACTGAAATTTTCTCGTCGAAAAGGAATTTTTCACTGGTTGAGGACTCCGGGTTTAGGAAAGTGTCTTTGCTCGAAGGAAATACACATTTTTCGTAGATAACAGAATATTTAGTAGTTAAGAAGACTTTGCATCATGTTTTGAATCAAGCATTTGTAATTTTCTAAAGCTTTTATTCAGAGTTGTTCATTCGCTACTCCTTTTGATAAGATAAGAAAATCCTCCACGAAGGCATCCTTTCCCTTGGGCAAAGCTCCTTTGAGTACCTTGCCATAATCAAATAAAACAAATAAACCTTTCTGTAAGGTGGAATTTCGAGACCTTCCTTATTTGAAGGAAACTCTGTTGCGAAAGTATGCGTAAGATTTTCAAATTTTACTAAAGTACAAATGGGGGATATTTTAAAGCTAAATTAAAGTTAGCAAATGGAATTAAAATCTGCATAATCCATGAATATTTAAAGGATACTGATATTATTTTCAAGACATAATATTCTCAAGAAAGAAATATTGAAACCATCCCTAGTTGAATAAAGATTTTGGAATAGTACACTCTGCAACAAGAACACACACACACACACACAAAAAGGTAGAGGGTGCGCGAAAGTAGAATTCTGTATATCTCGTTCTACTGGACCGATCGACGAAATCTAATTTCCGTTTTTCGTGTTCTGAAAGCGCGACGTAGGATGTATATTAGTTTATATATAGCATTGATCCAGCATATGTATTTCGACACAAAATCGGAGTTGTTTTGAAATGACACACCGATTTTTTTTTTACCAAACTTAGATTCTACGATTCAAATTATACCTAAATGTTAAATTTTGTAAAATTTGCTGAGATACTTACTGAAAATTAAAAAAACAATATCTTGGCGCATTTTTCCAGTTTGCACCGAGAATAATTCACTTGACGGAATTCTTAATTTATGTTAACCTATTTTCCTTTCCCTGTGCACGAACAAGTGCATCATGCATTTTTTTAAATAATTTAAGTGCGTGTAATAAACACATTAGACGTTATTATCCCTAATTACAAATATTTGAAATTTCAAAACACGTCACTATATAAATTTACGCATATTTTGGAAAAATCTGAGCAAAGAACTGATATGCCTATGAACTTTCTGATATGCCTACAAATACATGTACTTTAAAGATGATGGTAAAAATTTAATAGGTTGTAATTCGAAAGATTTTCAAAACATTTATAAGAAATACGAATTTAAAAAACAAATCACTGAGAGGTGCTTTGTATCGAACCAAAATTTCGAACTATGAAAGAAGGAATGAAATACTTTTAATAGCAAAGAAATGTTAATAAATATGTACAAAATTCAATTAATGTTTAAGGAGCTAAAATTTTGAGAACTAATATTTTGAGATCTAATCTTTAAAATCTATTCGTGTCCTTTTTACAAAACGTGGCACTTTCGCATAATTTGAATTGTAGGACTGAATTATGGCATGTTATTTCAGAAAAAGTCTGATTTTGTGTCAGAATACCCATAATAAAATAATGCTGCATATAAATCAAATATATAACCTAAGTCGCGCTTTCAAGACATGTGAAACGCAAGTTAAGTTTCGTCATTCGGCTTAGTAAAACGGAAAATATAGAACTGCTCCATTTTTGTGCAGTTTGTACAACATTTTTTTTTAATCAAAATCATAAGAGAAGAATTATTTTCAAATAGATGAACGCTGAATGTTGCTTATTTTATCTTGGCACTTTATTTCTAAAATTTTTCAAAACGCATCTATAATCCTCACATATACTGGGAGTTCAGTGTCGCCCTTGATTGTTTCCAGATTGATTGTTATAAAAATCCGAAAACAATGATATATGTATATTCAAACAACGGTAATAATGCCTTAAATGTCTGAACTAAGATTGCGTTGTATTATATATTTGTCAGGACTGAGTGTTCGGTGCATTTTCTTGGCGAACATCTTCGTGTAAATCTTAAGTCCTGATCTTGAACAGGGAATTGAATGCAGCTATGTTCTGTGGTAGAATACTGTGAATAAGTGGTAGAAGAACTACACTTCAAAGGGATTTAAAATCCTCTTTTATTAAACCACAATTATTTACGGCCACTTCCCAACTCGGGAGGGATACAGAAAATAATGACCGCCACTTTGGTCTAAACTAAACAATCAAATCAATTTAAACTAAAACTAATTAGAAATTAAATCGTCGTTGCTCACAGAGCTAAACTAAATGGTGCGTAGCAAGATTTAACTAATACTGACGCACTTAGAATTACTTCAATAAGTAATAACGTAACAACGCTACGGCTTAGAATTTAAATGCTAGCTGGTCAGGCGAACGTCGAACAGAGTAACAGTGTCTGAGACTGAAAGCTCTCTCACACTGAAAGGTTTCTACCTTTCGTTTAAATAGAACTGGGCTCACTTCAAATTAGCATAAAGCTGAAACGCGCGCTTATTCTAACGGGAAGTTGAAATGAGAACAGATAGAAAAGGGAAAATTAAAATAAAACTTTGTTAGTTTAACTAAACCCTTACATACTATCAGTTTGAGTTTCAATCACAAAACCGTCTGTGTAATCATATTTAATAAGAAGACGTAAAACATACAAGAATAATGAAAACTATCACTCTCTTAAGAAAGAAAATAACTACGTTCCAGAAATAATGAAAAATATACAGATAAATACACAGGTGTCGTAAACTATAAAATATTACAAGTAGTGTACTATCGACGTTTTAGAAACAGCTCTGCTAGATTTTCATTATTACTCGCATTTCAGTCCAGTATTATTATTCATATATCGAATTTACTTCAGATAAATTGTATTAGTATTATATAATCTAGTTATTTGTATACAGATATTTCTCAAACATCGAGTGGTTCTCAGCAGATAATATCAGATTATTGGCATTATATAATATAAGACCTTTTCTTTGAAAATTTATTATAAGGTTATTTGTATATTAATATTAATCTATGTATCGATAAAATCATCATATTGATATTTATGAATCAAAATTATCTATTCATTCATATCACGCAATCGAAAATATCAGAAATCTTTAATTTATCGATATTACCAATACATATATATATATATATATATTGCATGCAGAATTGATATAATGTATATTAAACTTAATAAATTATTTATTCTGCATATGAAATCCAATTTATCAAAGCTTATATTTTTTGACGGGACGTGTATTCTTTCTAATTATTAACTTATTAAATTAAAAAATTAAAATGAATAATTTAACCATAAGATTTTACAGAAGCAGAGTTCCACTTCTGTTAAAAATCCTCTATGAAGGCACTTTTCGCATTAGCTTTCACATTTCCTCCTTAATCGATTAACCAATCAATTCTTATTAAATACTTTCCTTGTTTTAACTCCCAGGTTTAACAGTCAACAGTAAAAACTAATTACTTTTTTTAAAGAAATTGTAACGAATTAATTTTTGGACTTATTAAATGTTACGAGTAGTAGCACATTATAGAAACTGGCTTCAGCGGATTGTATTATCATTAAAAAATCTTACGTTTTTAGAAGTTAACTTAACCTTTTCCTGGGGGGGGGCTGGGACATTTATTTCCCACACGTTGACTATATTAAATAAGAGTAATAAAATTTAGTTTACAATAGAGATTCAAAATTTACATCTTAAAATTGGAGGGAAACCATTTTAAAAACGTTAAAGTTTCAACCCACGTATTGTAATTTCATATGAAACTACATTGAATCAAGAATATAAATCAAAATTAAAAAAACAATAAAAAGGAAAGGGATACAAGGAAACAATCTGAAAGGGTTAAGATTTTAACGATCGCTCAAAGGGATTTGTTAAGATTTTTCACTCTCTCTCTCTCTGAATTTGCAGTCTATCAATCTGCCGTTACGCTCGCTCCTGCTAACCCATTTCTCATTGTCTTTTTAGATTTATTATAAAGCATGGTTTTATTCGTACTTACGCAATATAAATTCAACAGCAAATTAACAAAAAATACTAAAAGCAGCATATCAGCATACAATTAGAATTCTCGATGCATATTATATGTTGACATACATTTTAGCATTTTTTTTCAGTCTTTTCTCAGCTCATCATATCAATATTCAATTTTCTTAGTAAGATAACTTCCAAAACCTCTCCCTCTTTTTATTACTAACATTTTGTGTGTTAACATTATTTATTAAATATAACGTTCTTCGCACCACATAAAATTCAATTCAAAAGCAAAATCACAAAATACTTAAAAATAGTATGTCTTTAAAATTCTAGATACACAGTATCGTGCCCTGGAAATAAAAATGGTTTAATCTGTGCAATGTTCTGATCGCTTTCAGATCGTTGAGACTGTTGATCAAAAGTTCATTAAAGTTTTACAAAAAATGAAATATATAATTCAAAATTCGGCTTTCAGTGTTCGGATGAAGGACTACGTTAGTCAAAAGTTGATGGTACTAGTTACCTTGGTTTTTTCACATTGACAGGTGCATCAATACATATATGTAGATTCTTCATTCTTTAATTTCTCTAAAAATTTTACTGGGTGATAATATTTGGAAGCAACAATTTGAAAAGTGATAGAGCCGTTTATAATGGACGACGCAAAATACATTTCAAAACCAATAGCCCATTTGAGCTACTAATTGTAAGGGTTTGTATTTGTAGTAACGGGGGTAGATTTTCTACTCTTTCCTTTACATTATATTTCCCCATAGAGTAATGATAAATGAAACAAAGATTATAGAAAACAAAAATCTGAAAGCTTTCAGATTTTACATTAGATCCAAAGGGGCGTTTTTTTAACGTTTTCTGTGTTACCTTTATTTATTAAGTATCATGCTCTTCGCACATAAACCATTAACTTCAACTCAACAGCAATATCGCAAAATAATTTTAAAATAAGCATCTCTTTAGAATTTCCGATACAGTCTCGGGCACTGGAGAACATTTTTTTTGGTGCCGTGTTGCCATTGCTGGCTTTGAATCTTAATCAAAAATTCGTTAAATGTTACAAAATATAAAATCGGTAATAAAACAAATTCCAATTTTCGAAATTTGGGCTTCCAGATGTTCATATTCGAAAGAGGATTAGGTTATTCAAAATCGGATGGCTCTAGGTACCGCTGTTTTATCACAATGCGAGAAACATATATACATTTATGCAGATTCTTCATTATTTAATTTCTTGAAATATAACACAGGGCGATTTTATTTGGTGACAACAGTTTGAAAAATGAATGAACTCAGAAAGAGAATCGATGAGAAATGCCAAAACAAAATTAATACCTCTGCTGAGCTAACGCTCCTTTGATCTAATAAGAAGTAAATCTACTTTTGCGTTGTTGAAAGAAGTTAATATCACCTTAAGTGAAGAAAAAGAGAGAAGAGCGTTTTTCATCTCAAAAATAGTCAACAGTAATTTTATTTTTCATCCAAGCGTAAAGGCACATGTTTGGTAACTCATCAAAATGAGTTTTCACATGGGCAGTGATAACAAGAACCAGAAACGTTGAATTGGCTGAATAATGGTACAAGCGAAATCATTACTATCTGGTAACCTATTAAGAAAGGAAAAACCAAACATAAAGAATTTTACAAAGCTCCTTTTCAAGTCCCGTAAGAGTTAAGAAGAGGCATAAGAAACTTTTGTAATGACTGAATGTATTAGCTTGTTTGAAAACATAATATGTTTGAAAGTTTTTCCATGTTATTGAGTTTTTAAGACTCGCCATAATAGTTTGAGATACTGAAATGAACGAAAACATCACAAAGTAGAATTCAGTGTAAGAATTCGCTAAAAATAAAGTTGAGAGAAATTCAGCGGATCGGTTTGGAGATGGTTAAAAATACCTAGACACAATCTCAAGTGGATTAAATGAAGAAGAATCATTCATAGATTAAAAGAAACAAAACTGTCCATTGGAGAAACTATCTGTTTTCTAAAGATATTGAAAGGAAAAGCAATATTTTTCTAGATTTAAAATTTTCGTTGAAGACGGGAATATTTTTTGGACCTCTCCTTTTCTTCGACGATTTTATAACCTAGAGGTGTCGCTTCTAATAGGCATTTATGCAAAAAAATAACTAATGACTGCAAATATTTAACTATGTTATATAAGAAATTACCTATTTAACTATTTAAGAAATAATCCATGCCTAAAATTTGTGTGATATCATATAAAAATGGTAACGAATTAAAATTTTATGAATAAAACTAATGAAAATAAGTTCAAGTGTTACTACCAAGTATACCATTATGAATTTTAAATAAGCATAGATGTAGCAGACATTTATGAGAAAGTATATCCTTATTATACATATTGTTATTATTTGATAATTAAAAAAGCAGAAGGAAATGAAAAGGAATAAAATAAAATATCTAAAAGTATTCAGAATTTAACTGTTTCCCAAAAGGAATCTTTCAAAGTTATCAGCAGAAATGGCTCCGGTGAACCAGCGAAACATTTTATAGGATATCAATACATGAATAAGCATTTGACTAGCACAGGAAGTTACGTATCTTCTGCATATTTGAGTATATATCATATATCATGTATTAAATGCATTTTTACTTCCTTTTATGAAGTAAAGGAAGTATTGTAATCTCGAAAAATTCCGGGTACCATACTTCAACGAAAATATCGATTTTGACCGCTATCGAATGCAATTTAAAGATGTTTTTGCGAGACATCTGTACGTAAAGACAGAATAGAAGACTCTTTC
>KK120927.1:236864-268041 GCA_000611955.2 Stegodyphus mimosarum
TATATATATGCGTGTGTGTGTGTGCGTGTGTGTACTTTTGGTGCGGCCGAATTGCAACCAAAAAGTAAGGCGCAGCACTACATACTGTTATAACAGTCTTATACTCACTCTGTTACTCGGCGGAGTGAGCTCAGTCTTTTTTATTTTTATAGGTTGGTAAATTATTCATTTTTTGCTTTATAAATGATTGAATTGTGTTGTTCTTAGCTTCCGGTTAAGGTGCTTATGCCTTTAATCAATTAGCATGGTTCTAGAATGATCAGCAGTTTGAAAGTTATTTAAGTGCAGCTAAGCCTAACTTTTTTACCACAGCAGCCGCATTTGTTTACATTTGAAACTTAGCAGAATAGTGAATTAATTCTTTCTGCACCTTCAGTGCCTTTTTGCCGAGATGAAAAGGAATCTTTTAGTTTCATGCATCGAAAAATCTGCCTCCTACCCTGCTGGCCGAATTGCTTGTTCTTCCGTAGAAACTGTAATTTTAATTGTAAAAATTGTTTTTTTAATTGTTTTATCTGGACTTGGCGTTTTATATTTTTCTATATCTTTTCATTTTTAATGAAAATATTTTGAATCTTTATGTATTTTTGCCTTGCCGCGAAGTGAGAACTGAATTAATTGAATAAGAAAATGTATCTCTAATGAAATTCGAGGAAATAAGTGTTTTATGTTAGCAGCAAATATTGTCGCCAGTCTTTCTCGAGCAGAGGAGAATATTTACGAATAGAACATGCTCATTAGGGAAGAGAGGCTGAATCGTTTATGAGAAACGGTTTCTTTTTTAATTGTTCGATTTTCTTTATACATCATTTTGGATTTACTATAGTACTTGAATAGAACAATGTTGCAACGATTAGATAATTCTTCAGATGCTATAATCTTTGTGCATTCTGAGTTATAAAATGAATGAGATGTAACACTGTTAAGTGAATCTAAGCGCCAGAGTGTCGCTATGGTAAATAAATAGAGTGAATTTTAAAGAGTACATTTATTCTATTGTGGTTTATGGGCTATCGACGAAACAGATTTAATTCAATTCAATAAATTAAAATGAAATGCTGCAAAAAGGCATATAATTTAATATTCCGTACAAGGATGTCATGTAGTGTACAGATCAGCGTTTTATTTAAATCAACCAGGTTGGAAAATAAAAAAAAATTCATAAAAGCTGTATGTATTGCCTTTGAGAAGCTTAGTTTGTTAATAACAAACAGATTTAATTTGGAAGATAAATATTTAATATTGTGTCGAATGGCAACAAGCTCGAATGAAAAGTAAAACAACTCATTTTCAGCAGACTATAATAGAAGTGAACCAATGAAAAATCGTATTTCGAGACTAATAGTCCTTTTGTGCTAATAATGAATTATACTAGTCTTAACAAGGTCTCAAGATTTCGGACTTCTTTGTTTGTAATATTTTCATTGCTTCCTTTGGGTTTTGCCCAAATTTGTTTTTAACTCTATCACAAAGTTTGTGGTGGTTTAAAATTTCAAAGCAAATTAAACTTTTAGGTGATTTTCTCTGCTTGCTTTTATTTATTTATTTCTGCATCTTCACATTTAATAGGTTTCGTATGATAGACGGAAGAAGCGTTTTCTCATTTCCTACATTATAGGCAATTGTTCTTTCAAATTCTTTGCGTTTTTGATAAAAGAAAGCTTCATATGTCCATAACATCGCAATTTTCTTGCTTGATCAGCGTCTTACGTATTTAAAATTTTAGAGCTATTTTTATGAGAATAATGACAAAACGCTTCATCATATTATTTAAAATTTTGTGAATGATTGTTTAGATTTTCTGTTCATTCTTTTCACTTAAATTGATACTTCAGACCTATGTAAATGTGCAGCTTAATAAAACTCATGAAGACTGCAATGCTATTGCTGTTTTAATGCCTAGATTCTAGCGCTTTCATGTTTTGATGAGTTCAGGGGTATAACGGAAGCTGAGTTATGTAAGTGGGTGAACTATGCAGAATAATATTGTTTTTTTCTTTTTCCTGTTCTGAGAGAGAATTAACTATATCTGATCGTTCTCGAAATTCTTAGGGTTTGATTAAGAAAAACTTCTTCAGTATAAGATTGGTAAGTTCCAACTGACGTGCTTCTCTTTAAGCTTCACACACGAATCTAAAAACATGCAAAAAATATGTATAAATATCGTTTGACTTGAACTTTGTCCTCAACTCATTACATAATGAAAAAGAAGGGTTATCATTGCTAATTAGAGCCAATGAATTTTAAAATGCTTAAAATGACGATCCGGTAAAACAAATTTGTATGAAAATGAATTTATAAATGAAACATTTTAATACTTACTCTTCATTTTTAACTTTATTCCTACTGGTATATCACAACCACAGTAAATCATGCAATTATGAAGAATTTTATAAATATTATAAACCCAACACTTGATAATATAATTAAATTTTGATTACGATCTGCATTAAGCTATTTGATTATTAAATGTATAACGCTGAA
This sequence comes from Stegodyphus mimosarum, assembly GCA_000611955.2. NCBI lineage: Eukaryota > Metazoa > Arthropoda > Arachnida > Araneae > Eresidae > Stegodyphus > Stegodyphus mimosarum. Next base: position 239,349 of record KK120927.1, read on the forward strand.
TACGCATTTCTAAGCCAATAGTCCTTACCCAATTTTGCCAATTAACGGAACGCTTGATGTTTAAATCATTAGAATTGAAATACATATTTTATTTTAAGATGACTTATTAAAATTGACGTATTAATTAATGACCCTTCTGAAATCTTTGAACTTAACAGCATATGTGCATATGTTAATGTTATAAGGTATATCTCCCACATTCTTAGCGTGCCTTCGTGGTGTAATGGTCAGCACACTGAGCCGGTATTTCAGAGGTCCGTGGTTCGATTCCCGGCGAAGGAATTGCTCATTTTTCATGTCTCCTGCTTGTAATTAACCTAATGTCTCTACACTGGCGCCCGAACTAAAAGTGTTGTGGATGATGACTCTCCACACCCAGGATTTGGCGACTAGGTCCCCTAAAACCCTAGTCGCCCTTTAAAAAGGGGAGTATATAAGGTATATCTCCCACATTCTTAGCGTGCCTTCGTGGTGTAATGGTCAGCACACTGAGCCGGTATTTCAGAGGTCCGTGGTTCGATTCCCGGCGAAGGAATTGCATATTTTTCATGTCTCTTGTTCCAAAAAAAAATCCTAATGTCTCTACAATGTTATGTACATTTCCTAAAAATTATCTAAACTCTTATTATTTTTAAATGACTAAACATTATTTATAGTACGAAAGAAAACCATAAAATGAAAAATAATGACCCATAAGGTTAGTAAGGTTGTGTAATGGTAATATATTGGTAAATTTCAAGTTTATTGTTGTCATCTTCATTGCTCAAATAACGCTTTTAAAGTACAGGTTTCTTTTAAAATAGAATCTCGCATTGAAAATTTAGGTGTTAGATAAATTAACATTGTCAAAGACAAACATTAAAGTGTAAAGAAAATTATCAAACAGAACTTCGTTATTGCATTTCAAACGATATGCATGTAATTTAGATATTCTAAGATTATATATTTTGGTAATGCTTTGTGAAATTCCTTTGCTAATCCCTTTCGGAATTATAAAGGATCTTCAAAGAGAATTAATGGTACATAGCCTCCCTTGTCAATCACCCGATTTCTTCTGTTCCATGATAATGGACCGTAGAATCTCCAAAAACTTTACAAATGAGTCTTAACGGTATCGCAATTTATGGCAGGACACAAGGGAATGTGTCTTTCTCTCCTTTAGATGCTGCTACAGTACATAATCTGTGTGTTCAGCCCATCCTGACCTCATCTACCCCCACTGTGAGAGACTGAGATAACCTTCCATCTGCGGCAGATGTTCCTGATGGCCCAAGAACTTAAAACGTGATTGATTAACTCTGGCTCTTTTGTAAGGAATCCTTTCTAATTTCTACTACACTGTCGCTCCTCTTTCTCCACTTTTGCTTCAGCGGTGTGAGGTGTTACGTTTCGAGGATGTTCGATTTTGTGTTATTATTTGGGAGGAGTTGCATTTTGATAAATTTGCATTTACGCGTAGCGAGAAATAGCTTTATTAATTATGCATTCTAGTGCTTTGATCACGAGTCTGGAGAAATTGAGGTACAAAGGCAAGAGTGGTACTTGTCCTAATTGTTTGCTTTTGTAAAGCCATGTACTGTGTGAAAGCGGGAACATAAAATTAAACGATCCACAATAGAAAAGGTCGCAGCCTTAAATTTAATAGAACAGCAGGACGATGATGTAGGACATATCTGGCATTTCATGCATTTTATAACACGGATAATAGGAAGTATATATTGCTAAAAGGGAGGGGAAATCTGTAGATATATAACATTATCATTCTTACTATTTCAAAGGGTAATTAGAATAGGTAATTGTAATCTCATAGTAAGTTAAATTTGAAACACAGCTATAAATTCAAGGCCCTTTTTCCAGTAATATACTGAAAACTTATTTTCAAGTTTCACCAGTTTGAAAAATTTGCAGACGAACTGCTTAGTTTAGAAATAACAAAGAAGTTTTATTATACCATGAATTACCATTTTCTGCTGTAAGATGTAAACAAAGCTATGTCAAAACGTCATACTTCTAATTAATTTTAATAACATATGTATCATACTCAGTGTTTTGTTTTATAAAAGGTAATTGATATGTTGTGCATTTTACACAGTTAAGTCGTTTGAGTACACTATCCTCTATTTGACACAGATTTATTAAAGAATCATAAGTTAGAATAACTATAAAATCTTTATTTAACAAGTTATAGCGTTTGCTTAACACAGATAGAAGACAAATAGAATACAAATCAAGGTAAACAGTCTTTAGAAACATTTAAATTGAAGTGTGGAAAAAAACAACTTACAAAAGATTAATTTTTAAGTTTTAAATAGCTTCAGGCTTACCTATTAGGCAATATTATCAGGAGTATATTCCATAAAAGAAGGTAACATGCTGAAAAGAATGAAGCACAAATACAATGCAAGTACAGAATCTTTTTAAGACTTCTGCATCTGAAAAGCAAGGTAGAATCCTCTCTCGCCAATATATCGTTTGGAGCTCGTTTGTTTCGGTTGTTGTCGAGTTTTGCTATGCAAAATGACACTAATTTATCCTAAGAGTAATACTCTATTGTACAGAGTGAGTCAAATAATCATCACTGTACACTAGTGCGCTTCACGAGAAAACCATGTCACTTTCATATTTAATGATATACTATTTAGAAAGTAAATAAATGGGTAAACTTTTAACTAATACTATAATCCTTTAAAAAATAGAAGAAACGTGTTGAATATGAATAATTGTTATGCTGTTAATGATACTTTCGTCAACATAAGTTGCTAATAGTTAAGTTATTGAGACATCAAAGTTTTATGCGTAACTTCAGTTGCCAGTGATTCTAGCTTTATGGTGCTCAAGGGCTCAATACATTTGATTTTTTCAGTCTATTACTAAACATAAAATATGTTTCGTAGTATTATCAGCAACGTTGATTGTAGAATTACATTTAATGTAACATTCATGTAATTTTATCTGACTTAATTTACTGCGGAGCAGATATATTTTAAGTAACCGGCATTACCTTATTTTTTGCCACCAAAACGGAAAACTGCTTAGCAACGCTGACTGCCATACCGAAGGTCGTGGATTCGAATCCCGGAGAAGGCATGTTTATAAATGTATAGTGTCTGTGTGGCACGGAGTCACTCAAAATATGCGGCGAACTGTCTTCTCGAGAGGTTGTGGTATGGAAAAAAGAGGTGAAAGACTCTAGGATCCGCCTCCTTGGGGTACTCTCCTTCAAACCTGAAGCGAAATTGAGCTTTAAATCGGAATGTCACCTGTATGGCGCTCAAGGCTTTCACCAAAGACAACCGCAGTCTTGCACTTCTTGCCACGATTATAATTCGTAGACTTGTTCTAATATCAGACAAGTGAGATTAATAATAACAACATAATTTTTTGAAAACTAACACATTGATAGTCGGCTGAGAAAAGTAAAATGCAATCCGTAAGTATGACCTTTTTGGATACTGTTTAGATATTGCAAATGTTTTTAAGGGTCTAACTGTATCCACTTACGGTACCATGAAAACTCGTAAAATTTGGAAAATTAAACCTAGATATATGTAATACATTCTACCATAATTATACTCAAATCCTTAATTATTTTTAATTATTCAGGGTAAGCTAAATTAAGGCTGTTCACCGACGGAATAGCGTTGTAGCTACCATTAGAATTTTGAACATCTGGTAAGTGTGTTTCACCATTATTTAACTGATATAGATGTAAAGTTGAAAACACAGGAACATTTTGATCAGTCTAAATAACTTTGAATTTGTTTTGAATACTGAACTCTGAGTAGTTCGATGATTGTAATCTGTCCAGAAGTGATGCAAACTCAGCTCTGAGATAATAGCAGTTAATACCAGATTGTAATATAGTATTTATAGATATTTGTACATATTTTTGTAAATTATTTACAGTACTTTTGGTTACATCAGTAGGAAACGATGGTGGTTAAAATATCCCTTTTTGCTACAATTAAGAGTCCTTTACTAATGACGAAGCTATTGTTAGCCCAAAGGGCGTTAGCCTAGAAAGGCTATTAATTTCGTTTTGTCATTTTGCGTTAGTTCACTATAAATGTCGGTTCATTTTTCAAATTGTTGCCACCAAATATTAGAGCTCTGTGATATATCTAAAGAAATTAAATAATGAAGAATCTACATAAGTATATGTATGTCTCTCGCATTGGGATAAAACAAGGGTACCTTGAGCCATCCAGTTTTGAATAACTTTAACTCTCCACCGAATATGGGCATCTGGAAGACCTAATTTAGAATTTTATTATCGATTTCACATTTCGCAAAACTTTAATGAATTTTGATTCAGGAACTCAAGGATTTCGAAGCTAGCAATGGCAACACTGCAGAAAGAAAAAACATTTTTGTCGCGAGACTGTGTGTCGGAAATTCTAAAGATATGCTCATTTTAAAATTATTTTGCGATATTGCTGTTGAACTGAATTTAAAGTGCAAAGAAATTTAAGTGCAAAGAAAATTATATTTAATAAATAAAGGTAACCCATGAAAGGATAAAAAACGCCCCTTTCGGCGTAATGTAAAATCTGAAAGCTTTCAGATTTTTTCTTCTTATTTTTTTAGCTTGATTTGCTTTTTTTGATTATAGCAAAACGTGGGGCATCTGTCTGCTTAAGTATAGATTTATCCCTTCGTGCATGATTTTCTAATACGTTTCTTCGTGTTATACATGAGACAAACCAATAAAACGCTTATGCAGATAGCCATTTCACCTGGATTTATATGTGGGTCGAATTAATAGTATCTAATCTATCCACTTTGTCTCCGGTTGGTTGTTAGGAATTGAATACTTACGTTGGAATACAGGAAAAGATATGCGATATAAGCTTATTGTCTATTGAAAAGTCATTGATGGGGGAGTTTACATTAACCTTTATTTTATGAAGGTGTTTTAAGATATATTCTCATACAAAATATTGAATCCAATACGTAAATAAATAAATAAAATTAAAATACATATTCTGAACAACTTATTTTTTCCGCTTCTAAGCATATTATTGTTTTTTTAATTTGAAATAGAACCACTCTTCTGATGTTTCTTGCAAGTTTTGTGGATATTACTGATAATTTTAACTACACCACAGAGCCTAAACATTTTATGATCTTCCTAAATAGAAACGTTTATGAAGCATAGTTACATGATTTTTCGAAAGAAAGGTTATAAGCTTTTTGCACTAAATTTGCATTATGTTCTGACTCTGAACACCTTTTCCCTGTAGACAGCTTTCTTTTAAAATGGAAGATAGGATTTTATGAAAAATATATTATCACCGTAAAGAGTATTTTGTGAAAAAAAATTCTGTTTTGTACGGTCTTCGCAGAACAGGTGTTCCAATCAGTAAAAAAAAACTTATAGTATTACTTTGATAAGTTTTAAAAATGGTCTTGAAGTTCTGAAGGAAAGAAATTTAAGAAAATATTTCCTATACTTGCCATTTTCCATGCTTATGAAAGATGTAAATTAAAAATTTCGAGAATAAATTTAGACAGCAAATACAAAAGTATTCTTCCTTTAAGTGATTAGAATAATAGTAATCCTAGTAAAAATATAGTTACTATTTAAGTGAGTGGCTTTCCACCAGATAGCATTTATATGTCTTCGAATTGTGCACGTAAAAGTATGGAACGTTTTTGCTGTCAATTCATCAAAGCATTGTTGTTGTTGTGACTTATCTCACTTGTCTCACAGAAACATCAGAACGAGCCCACGAAATTCATTGTGGCACGGAATGCAAGATTGCGCTTGTCATTGGCAAGAGTTTTAAGCACCATAAAGGTGACACTACGACTTTGCTCAGTTTCTCCCACAATTTTGATGGAGAGTACTCCTGGGGGACGAATTCGTGGATCTTCCACCCCTCTTCCACTTCCACTAACCTCTCGAGAGGACTTTCGGCTCCCCACATATTTAGAGTGCCCCTACGCCGCACAGACACTATACATTTACAAACACTCATGCCTTCTCAGGAATTCGAACCCGGGTTCTTCGGCATGGCAGTCAGAGTCACTAACCACTATCCCGATTGGGTGGCCTCATTAAAGCGTGTCTTTTTCTAATGGGAATTTTGCTTTAATTGACTCTGTAAAAAATGTATATTACTGTAAAATTATCTCGTTCGAGGTATTAAAACTGTCTTCGTAAAATTATCGACCTCATTTTAAAAAATTTTCAGTGTGAGTATCTGAGACGCTTAGCAAGGAATTAAGTACACAATCACCTCTCTCATGTACTCCGTGCATGTAGTTCATTTGAATTCAGTAATGCTTTCTAAAGAAAAATTAATTAATTAAGCTATCTAGAATTATTTGTATTAGAAACGATTATGAGCACCATTTCGGTGAACTTTCACATGTTTGCAAAATCATTCTTACCACATTATCAAATAGTTGGGAAATTTTAATTAATATTTGGTAGCGAAAGTTCCAACCGACATAAAGTGAGCCTAAGCAAAATAGGCACGGAAAGTAGCTGTTCTGCAGTACGCACATAAAAATAGCCGTGAGCTCATAAAAAGGCTCTTGATCTTACGCCTGACACCGCCGAAATGTTTCTATTACCAGTAGTAAGTTATAAAGATGGCGATTATTCTCTCATACCAATCGTAAAAGAGAAAGCTTCTGGCAGTATGTTCCCATTTCTCCAGAAACATGACTCAAGATGAATTACATTGTATTTTGGTCATTCCTATTTTAGTATCCAGGTAAAAACGTTTTTTGTCCTAAAATTTCTCTCTGTAAATCGCTTGTTTTGAATTCCAAATATTTTTGTATTTTCTTTTATGATGACTGTAACCTCATGTTCAACTACTGAAAAAAAAATTGAATCTAAATATTAAATATTTGATTATTTTGTTTGCGTAGTAATATGCGGTTAACGCTCATGACACATTTTTAGAAATGGAATCGCTAACTGAAGCAGCATTCAGTGGAATCCTCTTAATGCGTTGTTAACAAAGCTAGGAGAACGAACAAGTAGGAATAAAGTAGGATTACCTTAATTATGGCGTATATTTTTTGCCAAAGAAAAGTAGAATACTAATACATATTCATATATAAGAATATAACAAATACTTTTTACAATCAAATATGTGAGCTCTGGTGATGAATTTTGACAGTTAAATGACAAACTCGATTAGTGTCCTGTTTTCGTTTCCATTGAAGGAGAAGGACTCGATAGTAGGATTTCGTCTATACCTTTTCTTTTCGCCATCGACGGAACAGCTGGTTCACTGACTTAGGCGCTTTCAGCCTGTTGGATACCGTTGATGGAATTAAAAATAAATAAATATAAATAAAGAGTTTAGTACTGTGTCGTCTGGGAATTGTTTACGTTTAGAGCTAAGTGCTGTGTCCTCCGGGAGTCGGCCAAACTAAGCGAGGAGTATTTTTCACTATTATGGTACATGTTAGGTATACAGATATATTAAAGATATGGTATAGACTCGGGCACAGATAAGATATGTACTAACTATGTACTATGTAATAAGATATGTGTATAAGATAATTCTGTAAAGATGAACAAATACATTGCAAATTGTGAAATAACGTTAAATGAGTTCTGGATTAATCATAATATTAAACATAAATAAAAAAAATCTGAAAGGTGTCAGATTTTAAATTACGTCCAAAGGGGCGTTTTTTTTTAACATTTTGTGTGTTACCTTTATTTATTAAATATCATGTTCTTAGCATTTAAACCATAAAGTTCAGTTCAAGAGTAATATCGCAAAATAATTTTAAATTGAGCATATCTCTACATATAATAAAACAAAGAGTCTGTGTGTGTGTGTGTGTGTCTTTCGTTCGTGTTGCGAGTAAGCTAATAGACCCAGGACCACGAAATTTGGTACATAGGTGTATCTACACAAGAGCCAGTGCACCTCGAAGCGATTTTTTCGAAATTCGAATTCGAATTTTTTTTATTTTATGTTTTGTGACCAAATCGCGTCATTTTGAGACATAATGGGCTACAGGAAAGCGAGATTTCATTCTATACATTTCATTTTTACATCGTCGTGAAGCGTAGACACTTAGCTATTTTAGGAACTTGAAATAAATTTCGTATTTCGGTAAATCGATTCAATACGAATTTATTTAGGAAGGTAAGCTTAACACCTTTTCAGCGGAATTTAAAAAAAAAAAAAACAATAATATTTTGTATTTTTTAAAAATTTTTTAAATGAAGTTTCCGAATACACTTCTCACATCTCAGATATTTTAAAATGTAGTTTTCGCAACAATTTTCCTTTCTTATTGTTGTTGATAGATTTTTGATGAAATTGCATCATTTTGAATAGTTTCATTCTTTTAAAAATTTCAGTTTTGGCAACAATTTTTCATCGTATTTCTTATGTTACTGTTTTTAAGAGACTGAAAAGTTTAAGAAATTAAAAAGTTGTTTCTTTTTGCAACGGTGAATTGTTTAATTACTTTATTAGGATAATTAACATTTGTATCAAGGGATATTGCTTATTTCATTGTAATATTATGCTTTAATTATATATAATTTTAATTATAAAAAAGCTTTGCATGATATTTTTTAATCTGTTTAAGTTCTTAATCTGTTTATACCATTTGAGTCCTTAAGATTTTGCAAAAGGAAGTTGGTTAATTTATTTATTAGGTTAATTAATATTTGTATTAAGGGATATTGCTTATTTCGTTGTATGCTTTTTTAACTGAATTTTTTTTCCGTTGTTGTTTGTTTCTTTTTCGATAAAATTGTTCTGCAGAGTAAACTTTTGTGCAGTTTTCAAATTTAATGTTTGGTGTTCTCTTTAAGTATTTTTCTGGTACACTTAAAAGCCAGACGAAGGCTGGCCGCGCAGCGGCTAGTCTTTAATATTTCCGATACACAGTCTTACGCGCTGGAGATAAAATTGTTTTTTCTGCACAACGTTGCCATTGCTTGCTTTGAAATCCTCGAGTTTGTTAAGTTCTTTAAAGTTTTACAAAATGTGAAATCGATAATAAAAACACATTCCAAATTTCAAATTTGGGCTTCCAGATGCCCATATTCGCAGTAGGATTACGTCATTCAAAATTGGATGGCTCTAGATACCGTTGTTTTATCACAATGCGAGAAACATACATGCATTTATGCAGATTCTTCATTATTTAATTTCTTCAAATATAATACTGGGCGATAATATTGGTGGCAACAATTTCAAAAGTGAAACGGACACTCAGAGTGATTTAACACAAAATCGCAAAACGAAAACAATAGTGCTTCAGGGACAAAGCCCCTTTGGACTAACAAGACATTAAGTAAAAACAAGACATTAAGTAAATTTATATATATATACAGAGAGGGCTGCTGGCGGCACGGTGTCTAAGGAAAGAAGTCACTCCAGGCTGTCAGCAATGCTTTTAGCAATGCTCTAATGCGACTGAGAGCATATTTATTCTTAATTGTGTTCTTGAGCCATGCCGGCATATTGATTGCAGTTGGTCTTTTTAAATGTGAATTCGCTGTGTGCGGGCAATCATACAGATGGTGATTTGGATCACCAATACTGCCACAGATACATTAGTCACTGTCTCTTAGGCAAAATCTGCTAAGTTAGGATGTATATAAACCATGCCCTGTTACGTATGTCAGGATGTATATGAACTATACGGTCCTTAATTTGGAAATTTTGTCAAAATCTTAGTCACTTGATATAACGTATTCCATTACGTTTTATCACTGAGTCCAAATTCTTGCTGAAAATATCTGTAGGAACCTACTTGTGCTTCACATTTTTGAAACAAATGTTTCCTCATCTACATGAATTTTTATGCTGTGGAAATTCCTAGCAGTCCTTTTGGCAAGACTTCAATAGTAAATTTTTGTTATTTCTTCAATATCCTGTTAGCCGTCCAGACTGTATAGTGGTTAGGCGAGTCAACTGCAATACCAAAGAGTCCGAGTTCGAAATCCCAGAGTAGGCGTGGTTGTAATTGCTCGTCCCTTCATAGGAGGAAAAGATGGCCCACCTATTGGATGCCTTCATAGTAAAGTGATCAACGCTTATGGCCTTATTAGGGGCCAATGTCTATAATGACTAGTTCCCGCCACTGAAAAAAAATGTATCCTGACATTCATATTCTGCTATATCAATTCTGTTACTAATGTTCTGAGTTATACTCAGAGTTTGGTTAACAATGAAATGTTCTTATTCAAATGCTAAATACATCTGCAATTATATAATTTCCAACCCCGTTTAATGAGTTTTCATGGTTAGAAAATACTCTGTGCTCAAAATAAGGAAATCTTCGGATAGTTCATCTATTTAGTTACCATTTGCAGATAGGTGAGTTTTTCCTATAACTTTAATACGAATAAATCAGTTCGACAATGATAAATAAACGTACATCTAACACTTGGTATAGAGTATACCTGCATTATAATGAATCGACATAAAACTTCAACTGTTATGACGAAATGTTTGAGTTAAATTGAAACAACCTTAAAAGAAGATCTTTGCGAATAACGCTCCACAGAGTTACTAATTTCTGCAACGAAGCGTTTTAACGGTACTCGAATGTTTTCTGTATTAGAAAGTTCGTTCCCCAATTATATTTTCGTGTGTAGATCATAAATACAGAAGTAGAATTTAGGTAATAGATATAATTTATATAATTAAATAATGGTTTTAATTAATTTCCTTTATTCATAATTTTGAATTTCTATGGATCTCTCAAATGCCATTTAAGACAAAGAATGTAGACACAATATATATAGTATATGTAGATATATATAGGGAGAGAGATTGAGAGAGATTACCGTCTATAGAGATGAGTTAGATTTTAGATTTAGTTTCCATGTCCTCAGTTGTTCAAGAATTTAAAGATTTCTTCAAGAGCTTGTTACAAACTATAAGTCCGAGATCAACAACTCAGAAGTAGGACACGGAGCTGCGCTATTGATCCAGACGAAAGCACTGAACTTTTACAGCTAACTCTTTGAAGCGATAACTTTTAAACTTTCGGGAGAAGTTTGCCTTCAACTTGAATTGAACTACTGGAATTCTACTTCTACTGGAATTACTGCAATGTATGTCATAGTAATTTATTGTTGCCTTGAGATGCCTTAGAGGTCAGACGTCCCCTTCTTTAATTACTAATTTCAATATTTTCCATATGTTTGAAGATAAAATCAAATCGGAAAGAAATTATTTAAAAAATACCATATTATACAGTTTTTTCACATATCAATTTGGGGACTTGCATTACACTTTATTACATACATAACTGTCTCATCATTTATGACTTAAAAGTTTTACATATTACGAAAATTTTCCTTAAAAGCGCTGAATTTAAGTTTATAACCTGAGTAATTATTTTTTTGCTGAGTTGGTGTTTTGGAATTTATTTAACCTCCTGCGTGTTTTGGAATTTATTGACCCTTCGTGATTCATTTGAAATACGTACTACATTAAGCTATTAGAACTGAAAATACTTATATCTACATGTTTTCGAATTAATGGATTTCTAAAGCTGTGCTCATGACATTTCTTTAAAACCACAGCACACATTTACAGAATTTTTAAGAAATAATTCGGTAAGCATTACATAGATTTTCCTTAAGTTTTCAATCAGTATATAATTATTACTTCACCGATTTTTAGATTACGTTTTGGCAACACTCATATTTTGTTAGTTGTTAATGAGATACATTCCAGTGACCTCAGAAGTCCTGTCACTTGATTTATATATAGCTAATATAAACAAAGAATGCAGATGATTTCTGAGATCACGTGGCTTATATATATAGCTAAATGTAAACAAACAAGTTTTTCCTTCCTCTTTCTCTTTCAAAACATATCTCATTCAACACTGAATAAAATATGAATTTTGCAAGTAATTAAAAGGAATTAACATTTTTAAACTAGCAGAAATCAAGTTTTAATCTTTGTAATAACAATAGTAGCAAGTCTTTCTTTCAAGGACATCTAAAAAGGTTATTATCGTTTTGCCTATGCCATGATAGTTCTTGGCTTCTTGATGGCCAGAAAGTTTGGCCGTCAAGAAGCCCGAGAAGGAAAGATTTCAACCCGTTCTACCTGAAAAGAAACCACGCCGGCCGGAAAAGGTCAACCGTATTACTTGGTTCAAAACATATCAGGATGTGAAATGCACACGAATAAACATTTCTCCGCTTAAAACATGATTTGGTGTTTATTTCTTGCAAATATGCATTCACGCGTTTCTACTAAACTCATTTAACCACCTAAGACTTCAATAAAGTTAACTTTTCCGCATTTATAAGCTAAGACTTTATGATGAATTAAGGTAAAATACGTTTTTCTGAACTCCCATTTCAAATATTTGTCAGCAATTTCCAAAATAAATACTACACTTAGCAATTTCCTGAAGGAAATGGTGGTTGCTAATGGGTTATTCTGAATGGTGACTATTTTGTATTTTTATCATGAAGCGTAAAAAATGAGACAAAACTTACCCAAATATTCAGGAAATGAAGCTTCTTTCTGATTCCTGCCTTTGAATTAATTTCTTTAAAACGTGGATTTTTCGTCCACTGTAGATTAAGAAGGAAGTCACTTTCATGGTGGCTGAGTAAATTAAAGCCTTTTCATTTTCTCTTTAGCGTTAAAAGAGACACTGGTTTTCCCCAACCAGTAATTGTTGATGAAATCCAATTTCCAAGCAAAGCGCATTGAAAATGGAAAAATAATATTGCTTTTTTGTTACTTTCTCTTCAGGAAAACATATAATCAGTTTATTTCTTAAAAAAGCAAAATGAAAAGGAGATTTTCTTCTTCATTAGAAGGAATTTAAAAAAAATATTAAATTAAATAAAGAAATTATTATAAACATATATTATTAATTTTCAAATCGAGGATGACAGTTAAGAACAGATTCCTCAAACTTTTGCAACATTAATATTTTTATATTTTGAACAATACTTTCTATACCATCTTTTTTTATGCACATTATATATAAACTTCTCTTAGTTTCCTAGCAGCACATTATCACATATATACGTCACACTGAATGTTTCATACTTTACAGCAGTGAAACTTAATTAATTGTAATCTAAAGTTTCAGACAGCAATTTTTCGCCCAAAAGGGCGTTAACCATAAAGGGTTATTAGCCTGGAAACGGGATTTTGCATCATCTACTATAAACGGCTATGTCTCTCTTTAAATTGTTGCTTACAGATATTATCGCCGCGTATTATTTTTACAGATATTAACTAATGAAAAATCTGCATGTAAGTATGTATTTTCCTCGCATTATAAAAGAACGACGGTACTTACAGCCATCAAATTTTGAATAATGTAGTTCTTTAGTCGAATATGTGCGCTTGAAGCCCGAATTTTGAATTTTATGTATCATACTTTGTGAAACTTCAATGTATTTTTGATAAACAAGCTGATCGATTTGAAAGCGTGAGGTAGCAATACGGTGCGGAGTGAAACATTTTTATTATCTCCAGCGCGCGAAACTGTACAGAGGGTGTTTACATACTTTTATAAGGATTTTGATTTTCTCCATGAATTTAAATATTAATTTTAAAATACAAACGTGACTGGCATCTAATTAGAATAAGGTTGCATTATCATCTGCAGCATTAAAACTACTCATTTCTACAAAATGTTGCTGAAAAATAAACAATGGATCGAAGGCTATATTTTTGCCTTGTCCGAAGAGAAATACTCTTATTAAAAAAAGATGTGAAAAGCATAGTTTTAATATTTCTACAGCTAAAATAAGTGACGTAATTAATATGAAAGGAAAGAAACGTCAGAGATTACATCTGACTGGAAAAAAGGCCAAAAATTCATAGCCAACAAAAGTACGTTACAGTTCTAATTAAATCTAAATTCGTGTCCCATGTTTGAATGGAAAATCCAGCCCCTAAAGAGCTATTGCAAAATTTTTGAATATCTCTGTAGGAACTGTGAATAAAATTATTAAATCTGATTTGAAGCTAATAAAAACAAAACAATAAAAAAACATGATGTTTACCGTCTAACACCAAAACATGTTTCTAAGCGGAAGACTATGTGCAGATTGCTGTATGAAAATTATCTTGCAGGTGAAAAATGGAAATATATAGTTACAGTTGATGAGGCTTGGATATATTTATCTGATTGCAATAGAAAGTGATCGATTTTCTACCGGAAAAAGAGCAGAAAAAGAATTTGATATTTTGGTTCAGAGCAAACAAGGAAAGTTCTTCTAAATGTTTCATGGTTATTATTGGATCTCTATTATTATATTCCCTTATAACGGAAAACTTAAAATAAGAAAAGCAGGAAAAATGTTAAAATTTAATTCGGATTGCACTCAGAAATAGGTTTTAACATCTACTTTTAAAGAAGAAATACCATATCTTTATCCAAATAGTCTTCACTGTGTTAAGTTTCAATATGGTAAGACTCCAAGTCATATCTCTAAATCCACTGCTCTATTTTTTGAAAACAAAATGAGAAATGAAACCGAAATTGAAGCTATTGCCCTTACATGCTTCCCATTTAAGTCTCCTAATGTGTCTCCTATGGATTACTGTACATCTGTACTTTTAAAACAAGATCTTTATAAGCGACATCCCGAAAAATTGGATGGACTGTGGAAAATCGAGAAGGAGGAGTAGAATAAAATCAACCTTGATGTTTAAAAGAAAAAGACTCTTGGAAATCAAGGCGTAATGTGATAGTTCAGCAAAAGGGTTATCAGAGTGAACATATTAGAAAATAACATTCCAAGGCGTATTTTTATATATAAATATTTGAAAATTGTTACAAAAATGTATGAATACCCTCTGTATATCTGAAACTCTAAAGATATGCTGTTTGTAAAATAGTTTATGTTTTTGCTGCTTCGTAGAATTTTATGTGGCTTACGTGCAAAGAACATGATTATTTAATTAATAGATTTAACACACAAAACGTTTGTAATAAAAAGACAAAATTGATTTTGCAAGCCATCTATCTTACTAAGAAAATTGAATACTGATATGATAAACTGAGAAAAAGAAAAAAAAACCTGGAAAGTGAATGCCAACATATAACATTGCATCAGAAATTCTAAACATGTGCTGCTTTTAAACGTTTTGTAATTTTGCTGTTGAATTTTATTTGGCGTAAGTGCGAAGAAAATTATGTTTTATAAAAAAAGCTAAAATAAAAAAGAAATGGGTTAAACCCTTTTGGGCGACCGTTAAAATCTGAACACTTTCAGTCAGATTTCTCTTTTCTTTTTTTAATCCATTATTATTTTATTTTACATTTCTGAATTATTCCATATTTCCGGTGAATATATTACGAAAGCTTCTCTGCTTACAAAAGGGCGACCACTTTTATATTCTTTTAAAATACATTGAGCTATTACGTAAATCTAACATTATAATAAATGTTCCCCTTTATTATCGCGTGCGCTTTGTGGTGTGATTGGAAGCATATTTGTCCGGGAGATCCGGAATTCGAACTCCAGCGAGAGCACGGTTGATAATTTCATATTCCTTAGTTTTAAAATTATTCACTTTTCAGGTAAATGCCGTTTTCTAAATGTATAACATAGCAGTAGGCGAATAAAACCAAATAAAACCAAACGAATATGTGTTTAAGGTCTATGCTTCAACAGGTATGATATAACAAGTCTTGCAGAACTAATATACCAAAAACATCTCTAAAATTTAGATAAAGGTCTTTTATTTAATTAGTTTGAAGCAACATATTCCATGCCATTAGTTTAACACGCGATGCGAGCATTAGATAAAAAAAATGAACATTTCTCCGGAGATTAGTGCTATAATCAAGTCATGGTAAAAAAGTTAGCCTTTTCCTAAGGCTACTAATTAATTTAATTTTTCTGTTATTATTAATGCATTTTGTCAAAAGACCAAAGGTATTTTGCTTTAAAATGGATTCATAGTTTACAACAACGAGTGATCTGCTTTCGTTATATCAGGCAACTTTCAAAACATGGCATTTCATTTGTTAAAATCATAGTCTAATAAGAAATAAATTAAAAGTTGTAGATGGTTTTTAATCATGACAAGGTAGTTACGGACTATGTGTAAAAAAAGAGGAATTTTGAAGGAAACTGGATTATACGAAGATGTTTAAGAGAAACTTAATAGCTAACTAAGCGTTCTTGTCATGGATCTACGGTTCAAGTTTAAGAACTGTATCTAATTAAGTAATTTTTCAGGTTTCCGAAGTTTTGCATTATATATTTTAGTAAAACTACACAAAAGTTGTAGAGTCATTAGGACTTTTGTTTTGGGTTGGGGAAGCAGAAGAATGAAAAATGAGCAGCGCCTTCGCCGGGAATCGAACCACGGACCTCTCGGTTACGCATCGAGTGTGCTGACTACTACACCACGAAGGCGTGTGAAGAAGGCGAGTAAAATATCTTATAATATACTCCGCCTTGTAAAGGGCGACTGGGGATTAGGGGTCCCAATCGCCAAATCGTGGGGGTGCAGAATCATCATCCACTACCTTTCAGTTCGAGCGCCATTTGTAGAGTCATTAGGATTTTTTGGGGAAGCAGAAGAAGACAAATCAGCAGCGCCTTTGCCGGGAATCGAACCATGGACCTCTCGGTTACGCGCCGAGTGTGCTGACCATTGCACCACGAAGGCATGCGAAGAAGGCGAGAGAAACACCTTATAAAGTTACATATTTTGTCGGATATAACAATTCCTCATGCTTAGTCTTATTATTATCAAAACTAAACCCTGGGGGTTTGGGTAAGGTTTCGCTTTCTTCTGATTTGCATCAACTAAACTAATAAAAAATACTCAATGTTTAGCTGTAAATTATAATGTATATTTGAAATTAGTAGCTTGCAAAGTAAAAACTCGAAACTTAATCTCCACTACTTACAAGGCACAACATAATAACGTGAAATTTAATTTGAAAATTTTCAATGATCCGAACAACAGAACTTAAATCTAAAGAATAACTAAATCTCACTAGTAACCTAGTACTGCTGCTATTACTGATTAGTGGTAGGACAAACTGACGACTTAAAGCACAGGCCTATTATCTGACCATTGCTAGACACTGTATCTCTAGCTAATTGTACAAACAGCGCCCGTTTACTGCTCTGCACTAAAATTTGCTTCGCTGGAAGAATTAAGGTGAAGCATTCCATGAAATTAAAGCTTTGTTACGTCAAATATAACCTTTCTCTTAATTTTAAAGGTACAAAAGCATGTAAATAAATGCAATATTGAAAAACTTCCTAGTAACAAACAAGATAAGAGGTCTTGAAACTAAGGTCTTAAACTTGATAAGAGGTCTTAAGTATACTAATCTGTAAAAAACTGATCAGTTATTAATAGCGAATATTTTCACGACCGTAAAGTACAGCATGTCATGCATACGTTAATTATAAACGGTGCTTTAAGAGTAGTTCTAACTGGTAAATTTGTTCTTACCATGTTAAAAGTTATTTAAGAAGGAAATCAGTTTCATTACATGCAAAATGGGAGCTAAAAATTGTGAAAATCGGGTAGTACAAAACTACTTTAAGCTATTGAAAGCAACGTCAAAAATATTGGTTTTGAGATGCCATAAAATGAACGTTTTTAGATAAAATTTTAGGAATTTAAGTTTTCTACTAAATTCAATAACAAATGCTTAGCATTTTCTGTCACATCATTAGACACAATTTCTGTGACATCAATAACTTGGCAGTAATATTGCAACTATACATATTCAGAAAATTATAAAAGTAAATAAATCATACAGCGATTTCGGTAAATTAATTAAAATACTCCACATCAGTTAAGTACAATATCACAATTATAAATATTTTCATAGCCTAAGACATATCTAAGACTTCAAGACTCGGGCATAAAACTCCAGGTATGTGGTAGCGGATTTAGAAGACTTCTTAAAATTTCTCATTTTTTTTTTTTTTTTGTTGTTCTTATAAAAATAAGGAACTTGTGCTTCGAAAGCCCTTGAAAAAATTCTGTAACTAGCTTGCAGGAATTTTTGTTTTCATTTGCAAATTTTTATTGCTTCTCATAAACAAATCTTATAAAAGCTAATAATTTTCCTGCAAAACTTTTCGAATGTGTTTTAAAATCAACCCACTAGCACAAAGATATTTTTAAGATGCATATATCTCCTTGAATAAAATACAAATGCACACACGGTTGCGTTCTTATTTCAAACGAAATTCACAAATATTTTACATTAAACCATCAGTGATCTCAATACTATATTTTATTTACTTTAAAATTTCACATATTTCGTTGCAAATCAGTAAATCCATCCGGAGACCCGAAAATTATCCATCCAGACGAGCGTTCATTATTCCATTCTATCCTTCTTTCTCAGCTATGTCACACCAGCCATCGATATCGGATTCCATTAAATACAGATGAGATACTACAAAGAGTCCATTAACGCCATTTTAGTCAGTTCTGCCATCAGAATAAGTCTTTTGTCTCCAGGCAACACATCCCGCCCATCCAATACCAGAAGACAACGAGACACAATATCTCGCAGGGAATTCGCTTCACAACGAAAGAAAAA
Source organism: Stegodyphus mimosarum (assembly GCA_000611955.2). Taxonomy (NCBI): domain Eukaryota; kingdom Metazoa; phylum Arthropoda; class Arachnida; order Araneae; family Eresidae; genus Stegodyphus; species Stegodyphus mimosarum. Next base: position 257,883 of record KK120927.1, read on the forward strand.
AAAAGGTTCTGGAAGAATACTTTTTTTCAATGCTTTGGCAGAATTAAAAAGATATCAATGACTCTTTGCAAAGTATGTCTGTCTATATCTTTCCCTCTATCTGCACTGAGGGAAAGAAGACTCAGTAGATGTATGACAGGAACAGATGATACTTTTCGAGAGATGTTACTCTTGGGATACCAACATAGAAGTTTACCGGTACCATTTGCTATAAATGGATACAAGTTACAAATGGAAACATTCCTCCCCAATCAAAATCTGGGCATTCTTCTTCCGACTGGGATCTAATGCTACATGAAGACTTATATATATATTTCGTTTCTGTTCCCACAAGTTTTATTCTCACATTCGTGGTTTTAGATAACGTCGTCTTTTAAGATAGAATAAATGATGAGGAAAAAGAAAAACCATCTAAGAATTAAGATATGTAATCATTTGTGCTCTTTAAACTCAAACTAGTTAAGGTAGGATTTGAACAAATAAATATTTTTCGAACATACTAAATATTTTGTGGACATTATTATCAATAATTTATAATTATTATAGTTTTTATACTAATATTTTGCGATAAACATACTCTAAATTGTTTTCGGTAATGGTATAATGGTAAATATTCAAATATTTTACGTCTAGGGAATTTTGCTTCTTCACAAATGAAGAGAAGATGTTTATGTTACTAAAAAGAAATATTTAGCTTATCACCTGCATCACTCTTTCGTTATTAATTGTATTTTTGAATTATGAAGGTTGAACCCACTTGGCTGAAAATAAGAATTTCTTTCTTTAATTTTATGTGATGGCACTTAAGATATGTAGATAATCATAAAAATGGTATGTGTAAATAACAGTCAAAATACTGAATGGAAGCCTGTATTCAAACAGGAGATACTTTAAAACAATCCTGTTTTCTTTGAGAGGATGGATGCTTTTAAAGTATAATATGAATTATTTTTTCATTCAATAAATAACATAGATTTGCATTTGGATTAGTACACAAAGAAAAAGAGTTATTCGGTAAAAATATTTATTAAAATTTAAGTCTGATATTCTGACTGCAGTCTAAAAGCAGGAGAATATTCCATATTAATTAACGATAGATATAATATTATGCATTTATACGCTTATGTATTTTTGCTATTAAATTTCAAATAATTCCTTGGAGACTCCAAAAACGTAAGCATTCTTCAATCAAAGTAAGGGAAGACTACTTTTTTAATAAGACTGATAAATAATTATGCAGCTAAAAATAATTTTCTAATATTTAAAAAAAATTACTGAAATAATTAATTGATGTCTTTGTTGTGAAACATCGGTAGTTTTGAATTATGCAACGTACGTATTAATAACAATGCAAACAAAACTCACGAAAATGTTAACTGAATGTAATCACACGCATGCTGTGCATACGCAAATGAGTATTCTCAAGTTTGGGCAGATGAAAGTTATACTTACAATCACATAAATATGTCTTTAAAAATAAGTTCAAATAATAAGATACAATGCCCTGTAAAACTGACACAATACGTTTATAAAATAATTTCGAAATATATATTTAAGGCTTAAATATAATTGTAAATTTATACATAATTAGCCATTTTAAAATTCATCGAGTAAGTATATTTACACAAATTAAAACACATTTACAATGTAAACTCAATTTCATGTTAAACGTTTAAATGATACAAAAATTGCAGTAGTGTATCCGGTGTTATCATCTAAAAATTGTACACCTCCTTCATAAAGTAAACATAAGTATGCAATGCAAATTAATTTTCAAAGGAGTAAGTTTAATCTAATCAGTTGAAAATTGCTTATAAATTTATGAAACCTCAGTCTTGTTTGATGAAATTTTCGTGTTTTAGCGATGCATAAATAAGGGTTTTAAAACTCATTTACAAATTCCGTATTTACTTTTCCCTGATAGAAAATATACATTTCATAGTTTTTTGTTCGCAAACGTACGCGTTCAGCTGTCTTAGGCAGTATTTGTACCTCCAAATTTTAATTTGATAATTTTGTCCTGATACTTTAAATTATATGAGGATTTTTTAAACTGAACTGTTTAGTTGTACAAATTTCTGAAAAGTTGCAGACAGCATAGCTCTAATAGGACATTATCCAAGAAAAATATAATAAATTTTTCCTCCCAAAAATGTATGTTTGTTTTCAGAAATACACTGCCTGGATTATAGGTGAATGCATTGGAAAATGAAATAACGAGCGCAAATCTCCACGTCAAGAACAGTACCTATTGAAAAAGGAATGGAAATTGAGATACGAATCAAAACAAACGGTATTGAAAATCAACGATAGTTTTCACAATAAAACAGCAAGCACTCGTGCCAAGCCTAATTTGCCTAAGAGCCCGTTAAAGAGAAAAAATAACTTCAAAGTCAATACGTCAACTGAGATCTGCTTATTGACCAATAAATATATAGACGTATTTAAAAATCACGTACATAGGATCAAACGTTTATTCACAAATGATCTCACTTTCCTTCTAATCATAAACAGTAAATTATCAAACATTTTATCTACATTGATCCAAAGTTTTTTTTTTCAAACGGCGGGTTCTAGTCGTTTCTATAGGTGTTGGTTATTATTACGTCCGAAAGCGAAGGCTATTTTATTGTGGAAAGACATAATAGGTGGGGCCTCTTGCTTAGTATGAGGGAACAGACAAATTACATCCATGACTTCTCCGGGATCCGAACCTGGGCCTTTAGGTACATAAATCAGATTCACTAACCACCTTTCCGTCTGGGCGACGATTGATCCAAACTAACTCGGATTTTAGGAAAATCACTAACGACAACAACGAAAACACTTTGAGGTTTTTATTTATAATAGTGTCCATGCAATTTCAAGAACACAACTGTTTGAATAGTAATAATTTTTCGTATCACGAAAATGCATATTTCGCTTTCACCACTGGTTATCAATTTGTAAGATTTGTTTGCATACTAAAACTAAAAGTGCACAGTAAATGACGTTAATTTCCTTTCAATAATTAGTAAGAATCAAAAGCTGTCTTCTACAGGTTTCAAAGATAGAAAACAGCTGAAGTTTAATTTCTGTAGAAATACCTGCTAATTTCTAATTGTAGTAGTAGACAAAGAATGGCCGAAGAAAAAGTTTAAAACTAGATCTTTTCTACGATTTTGGAACCACTTCTGCAGTATCTAAAGGCATAAAGAATACTTTGATCCAGATTTTAAAGAAAATGTGAAGTCGCAAAAAATTCCAGAAATCATTGCGAGCATTGTCAAATATCTCAAATAACTGTCTAACAACCAATGAGACCCAGCGCAATAAAATGAAAGGTTGTCGTGCATTCTTCGATGTCAATAGCCACACCATGTGACCTCGCAGTTACTTTGACAGCTACCCGCTTATTCGACAGTTAAGGATTTCAAGAAGTTACAATTCCTTAAGCATCTAAGACTGGCTTTTCCTTCCTGCACCACTGGGATTGTGGTAAGAAAAATGTCAATGAATCTTCTTTAGTTTTCTAGAAATGCAACAATTCTGTTAAAAACGTACAAAAATGTTGTAACTTTTAAGTGTTACTCTATATCAGTTTGCTAATAGCTAACTCTAGAACATTGAATTTAGTATATTGTAGAGACATTAGGTTATTTCGAAGCAGGAGACATGAAAAATGAGCAACGCCTTCGCCGGGAATAGAACAAAATTTCAAAAGTGATTTAGAAATAGGATTTAATATTATTCTTTAACTGGATTTTATAAAACTCGAAATTTTACTAGAATAAATTTTCTTTTAATTCCTCTTTTGTTAGAATTTTTTTAGATGTTGTAGAAATATGGACTACAGTCTTTTCTGTTTTCCTAAATAGCAACATATTTAAAAGAGATAATATTGTTACCTGTACTTAGCTTAAAATCTTGAAGGTTTAAATTTTTCTTGAAAACTTTTTAATATATTTTTGCGACTCCCAGTAGTTTCAAGATGACCGCCAGACTGCTGTGATTTTAAGAAATCCAGATCCATACAATGTGCTTTACTGATGTGATTAAACGTGGCATTTCTGTTTACGCAATAGGATGTTGAAATTTGCGAATAAATTAAAGAGTTTTGTAGTTTAAGAAGAAATAAAGCTTTCCACATATCCTATCTGTTTAATTTCACAAATTCATGACATGAACGTCAAAAAATAATATTTAACAAACTCGCAATGTCAAAACGAGAGATTATATCCTCAGGCTATGCGTGATTCCATTATCTGAAATTGCAATTTCTGTTATTTTAGTCTTTTTCTTCTCGTCTTGGTTCTTTAGGATTACCTGCTTATGTTATGTTGTTATTTAACGGAGAATAATCCTGTAACATTTATACTTTTTAGTTAATTGAATTATCCGCATTTTAATTCCGTTATTATTCAAACTAATTCTTTTATTCAAAAAGACCTAGTTTTGTGCATTTTGTCATTGCTATAATTGAATATTAAATTCAGCTTTTGAAACGTTATATGCTTTGACAATTACAAGTATCTCTTAGTTATGCACATAAACATATCAATATCATAATAAAAAAGTTAATTCAGTCATTTAAATATGAGTTAAATTTAAGTCATATGCAGCGTTTAAATTTGATTGCAGCACTAGGAGATTTCGGACTCTTGTAAGTGTTTTTAAACAAGGCAGAATGAATCTTATGTCAATTTTAAAAATATTTGAAAGTGAAAAATCTGGTCGGGTGAAACAGGAAAATATTTCGCTTAAACAGCTGAATTTTTTTGATATTTTAATTTATATTATTTCTATTAAATAACGTAACACAAAAATATAAAAAATTAAAGTCTAGAAGCTTTCAGATTTTATATTTAGTCCAAACATTTTTCGTTTGTAGACACATACACATTTCGATAGCGTTTGGGCTAAGGCCACATTGAGCTTAAAATATTTAAAAACAGCATGTCCTTAGAATTTTCGATAGACAGTCTCATGCGCCGGAGATAAAAATGATTTATTCCCTTCAGTGTTGCCACTGCTCATCTTGAAAGTGTTGAGATTTTAATCAAAAATTCGTTAAAGTTGTACAAAATATGAGATATACAATAAAAGAAATTCAAAATTTCAATTTCGGGCTTCCAGGTGCCCATGTTCGGGTGGAAGACTATGTTATTCAGAACTTGGTAACTCTAGGTGCCGCTGTTTTTTCGCAATTCGAGAAACATACCTATATGGATTCTTCATTATTTAATTTCTTTAAATATCATACAGGGCGATAAGATTTGGTGACAACAATCTGAAAAGTGATTCGATACAAAATGCCGCTTTGATACCAATAGCCCTTCTGGGATAATAATTAAATATTCCAGTTACTTTTTGTGCCCTTGATGTTAAATATTTTCTGTATTTAATCTGAACGAAATTTCTGTACTGTGCGTAAGATCTATGGTGCATGAGTGAAAACCAAAGATAAATTTCACTTCTCAAGTCAAATAAAATGACAAATTTACTGTCAAATATTTTATAAAATTAAACTAATCTTGTGCCCATTAACAAAGTTTTGAAATTTATATTTCTGCTATATTTGCTCTCCTAGTTATTAAAATTGACATTTATTAATCTCTCCCAGTCATTAAATTGGTTCATTATCGCATCTACTTAATCTCCGACATACTGCGTAAACTCTTTTTTATACGTAATAAGCAATAAGGCATCAATAGGTAACTGAAGTAATATCTTATATTTAGAAGATTCTTACCACAGTCGAAATCACAAAACTCAAAATTAGACAAAAAAGCCACTATCTGGCGGAGGGAAGGGATGCCTTCGTGGAGTCTTTCTAAGGGAAACTGTCTCGTATTCATGGTGTGCACAGGCGGCCACAAAAATGAACCGTGGAGCCAGCCAGTTCGCCTCGAATTAAACTCTTCAGTAGTCGGTGGTCTTAACCATACGGCACTGGTGGAGAGGAATAGATCTTGAAGAAAAGTTGCATTTCTTTCGACATGTCAGCCATCAGGAACAGGTCAAGAGATACCCTTTAGGAGAATAGCAAATTGCGAATTGATTCATAAGCAATCAGATTTGTATCAAATAACCATCGAAAGAGGCAGAGTTCGTTCAAAATTTACGCTAAGTTGTGGTTTATTTTTTGCCTAAGTTTAAATTTTATACTGGCGTGTTTCTTTCTTCCATTTGACGAAACTTTTCCAGTAATCTTTTCTGAATTATTAAGTTATCACATATATTTTGCTAGATAAAAATGTTTGGCACATGTTGTTTTGTATCGGAAAGTATCCGAAATAAGAATGTAATATTTCGAGAGAATTGTGATGAATCTAATTTTTGCAACGGGTAAAATTTATTTTCTAACGACATCTTTGAGAAAATAAAATTGCTAATCAATTAAAAAAAAGCTGATTAGCATTCTCAACTGTAATGGCTATGTTCATTATCCCGAAATCCACCAGCGGCCGAGTGGTAAAGTCACTGAATGCTGATAGTTTGATCCGAGGTTCGAATCCCGCGAAAGGCTGGCTGCATGGGCGTGTTTGGTGCTTTTCACGTGTGTAACGTATATACGAGCCAGTTTCCCTTAAAAGGTAATCCACGAAGTCATCCCTCCTCTCAGGCAGATAGCCCTCAAGGCTTTGCGGTAATCGCATAGTCCAAACCGAAGTTTTGTTATTCGGGCATTATTTGATCTTTTTTTTGTATAAGATAATTTTTTTGATACAGGACCAATAAAGAAATTTTTTGTTTGGAAGAAAAATTTTCTTTTATATTCCGAGGCTTGTGAGGCAAAATATAAATTATAGTGCGCTTAAGTCTAAATGAAATATGAACGTTTTTTCTTCCCGAACATATAAATGTGGTTGTGTTTTAAACTTGAATTCTATTAATTACCTAGTTACGTCATTTGGTATTGATTTGTTAGTAATTTAATTGTACACTTTCACCTTTCATTCATCAGCCTTTGAGCAGTGATTCCAAATAGGTGCAATTAAAATCGCTGAGTGCTTTCTAGTTCTCCTCCATTTTTAACACATTTCAAAGTTGTACCTCATGTATGTAACCTTATGTATGTTGGGATTTTATTCTGTGCTCTAGAATGAAGAGAATAGAATAACCAACTGTAAAAAAATAATTACTTTAACTATCATGTTGCAAATGATGCACAAAGCGATGCAAATATAAAATAATGCTCAAATGTAAAATGCAAATCTGTGTCATTTAGATAATATATTGTGTAATTATGAGCAATTATATTATTATCTTTTCTGCCATCATAACAGCATGCAATTTGAACTATGATGTAAAGGCCTTTTTGTTTTAATTTTCCAGACTTTTCGTTTCAGTGTTATAGTTAGGCTCCAAATTACATAATTTTCTTCATAAAAAATTTAAGTGTTATTTCTTTTACTGTCTTCTCAATGATATGTTCTTCTGTAGGCGTAATCATATTTTTACGCAGTTTTATTATTTTAAGTATATAATGGCTTTGTCCTTTTTTAAGATAAGAATGCTTAATCAATTTCTACATTATACGCATACTAAATAAAGTACACCAAATATTAAATGTATCTTATTTTCAAATACTGACTATACTTTCTTATTTTTTCTTAAAGTAAATTTATTAGTGTGTCAATCTTTGTGATTAATTTATAGCAGATTTATAATGCAATTTTTTATGGGGAATAACTAACGAATCTTTAATAAAATGTTAATTCAGTCCTTTTCTCTAGGAGATAATTTAGTTTTTAGTGTAAATATTTTAAACGCAAAACAAGCTCATGCCACCGAATAACAAGATATTCCAGTTAAATTAAATTTATGTGCTAGTGTTTATATTTTAAATACATTTAGTATTATCCTTATTATTTTTATTGTCATACTGATTATTATTTTTTCTCTTTATAGGTAAGTTAAAGATTCTTATGAATAATTTCCAGAAACTAGTGAAAAATGTCAGGGTGAGTTATTATTTACTCATGGTGACTGCAAATAATGTAGAATATGTCATAAAATATATCAAGAGACAATAAAGTATTGAAATGCAACGTGGCTGAAAATGAATTCTTTTCTTTGATATGCAGAAAATCGAACGATTAGAGACATAGTAGAATTGATCAAATACGAACGAGCCTTTTTTCTATCACAAAATTTATGCTCTGAGGAAGATCTACATTTCTACAAATTATTTTTCTACTTAGTCTTTTGATTTTATGACATACTTTCTTGATATTTATGTAGGTGTTTCATTCTTTCTTGTGTCAGGAAACTTTAAACTGGTATTTAACTTGTTGCATACGAATGTTTCCACTTAATCACTGGTCTCAAATTGAGTACCCCCAAATACTGGATTTTTACATCATCCCCCCAAATACTTGAGGGATGATGTAAAAATCCAGTACCAAAACCCATGACCAACATGTCCCCTGCAGACAATCAGGTTTAGGGTTTGTCCATCTCTCGTCTCAGATGATGCTTTAATGCAAAAATCTTTTCCTCCTTCTTCAGGAAAACAATTCAGAAATGCGAACTCGTGTAACATTTTAATCATTATTCAGCGAGGACAACGGGAATAAATTTGATTTGCAATACTTTCTTGCTCGAATTCATTGCACCAAACCTTCCCTCTTGACCACAAAAGTCTGAACTGAGCCTGCAACCTTAGATAAATCTCGCCCAGTTTCGCATTTTCAAGGGGAAGAGCTTTATAATCATGCTTCGCTAAGCAGGGATGAACACACACTTCCTCACTCAACGCTATGGCTACTAAATGAAGCACGGAAGAGGCCGGCTGGTTTATGTTGTGAAAAGAAAAATTTGCGGGTTTTACTAATAATTTTTAATTTTAACTTGCATACTCAACCTCTCTTGGTGCCGTGACAAACTAAAAACAAACACTAAGAAAATACTCATAAAAATATAATGAGTTCAATGAAATCATAATCCTAGAGACTGGTGTTTGAAAACAAATTAATTAATTCTTCAAGCTATATTAAATTTTCATAAATCCTCAACACAGTAAATTAAGTTTTATCATATAAACTCTCAACTCTGAAGTTCAATAAGAAATGGAAATATCCTCCCTGGTGTTTTGTTAAAATCAAAAGATTATTAATCATTTAAAATGCATTACTGACACAAAGTCATCAACATGCTATCTCTTACTAAAACTAACTAATAAGCTTTGCTTACTGTAAACACATAAATTTCAATAAAACCTTAGAGATAGCCACACACACTTAAAGGTAAAACACAGAACAAATTAAAACACCAGGAAAAGATAAATCTCACACTAAGAACCAGTTCAGTTAAATTAATAACTCTGATCGTATAGTGTTAACACTCATTAAATTCTTCTACGCCAAGCAATAAACTACCATTCTAACGATCGAAAGGAAGTTTAACCATGTTTTCCGAAAGGATCACATGAGTAACCTATAGTAGACCACAAGATAAAAAACACACAAAAAAACACACAATAGTATAAATCAATAAAAAACATTTGTTTAATATTCCAAAAGATTATCCATTCAGAATAGCTGGCCAGACTACCCCTACAAACATTTAACAAAAATTACATGCGACTATCTGTACCATGATCAATATTGTATCCAAAATTATTAGTTATATACCTTACAATAATTTCGTAATTATCGCTTAACCATACTTAAGTAGCCTGAAACATTTTTATATTCTTTAAATATTTCCAAATCTTACCAAAATCTTAATGAAACAATTTACAATTTCTACTAATTTCAGAAGGTTACTCAAGCATTTAAACTCACACTACATATACAAATATTTTAAATCTGTTTTCGTTAAAGTGAAAGACGAAGCTTTTTTCCTAATAATCAATTTCACAAAATCCTAAATTAGTTAAGGGCAATACGTTTGAGGACACATAGTGATATAGAATTAAATATAAAATCCAAAAATAATCAACTCACGGTGGAGAAAGGATTGCAGTCCAGATTTCGTGTTCCTATTTGTGTACGAAACGCACGTAAAAGAAGTTCAAAAATTTTTCCTTCATCAATGCTGCACCAATTTGTCAATTCACCTGTTGGGAAAAACTTCCTCATGGATACAGTCCTTCTGCATGCAAGGAGGTGTAACTTAACACGAATGTCCACCAACATATCGATAATGTTCTCAACAAAGATAAGTGCAAGCC
>KK120927.1:268893-289080 GCA_000611955.2 Stegodyphus mimosarum
TAATTTAAAATACATCTCTAACATGAACATTAAAATTTTACTATTCACTGTAAATTAATAAAATTAATAAGCACTGTAAAATAGTAATTAATAAATCTACACAACATTTAGATCCCTTAATCTAGGCAACCCCAACCTAACGAGCTCAAATACCATTTACATAGAAATACACTAATTGACGCTTTGCCAATAATCATTCTTTCATATTTGATCGCTTTACGAATTATCACCATATTATGCTATTTAAAAGTTTTTAATATATTCCTTGCATTAACTGTTTACTTACCTGAAAATATAATTCTGTTATTTATTACATATATGTTAAACATTTTCATTTATTTTAATACTTTGCGTATTTTCGTATCTCCGCTTGCCCAATGTTTTCTTAGCCTATAAGCTGACAAATAGGTAAACATATATAAAAGTGCTTATTTCCTTTTTTTCAACTAAAGCATATTGAAAAGAATATGAACGAGCTCTTAGGAGTTTTTTAAACATAGCAGTTGTATAATTACGATTTTGCTATTTACATAAAAATATATGCACTTAAAATTTAACCCCTAAAGGAATCAGCTAATCTGTACTTTTCTTTGAAAATTTCAATGAACTTGGTTGCAAACGAAATAAGTATTTTTTCTTAAGGTGTAGTAAATTTTCGAATGAAAAAATTTCCCGTTGGTATACAAACTTAAGTAGTGACCTAAGCCACCTACAGCAAATGAAGGCTTAGCCAGCCATTTTGGTTTATTAAAAAAGACTGCTGGAAACGTTTAGACAAAAGTGCGCCCAAATATTATTCTATAACAAGATGGGAAAAACTGGAACAACATCAGAGCAATCTAACTTGAGGTCCAACCTACATCGATACAGATATATAATTAAGAATATTTCATATTTTGCTTATGTTTTAGGAACAGGCTTTGAGTACTTGAAAGAAAATAGCATTTGATGATAAAAATTGCCCTCATTGTCAATACATGGAACTCTTGCTTCAAAATTTGGAGATGTATCGATAAACTCCATTATGCTCCGTGAATGGCACTTAGCATTCAAAGGAATATCTATTGGTTGAAAAAGTCACCTCTTCAGCGAGTATACAGTTTAGTAATTTACAAAACTCTGGTTACCTTATAAGTGAATTTCCCTGACAGAAGGAGCGCTTCAAATGATCAGCTGCTGTCTTTAAATGTAACAAAATTCAAATTTCATTATTGAGAGACTATCAAGGATTACAGTTATTATTTGGGACAAATTGTGCAGATTGTTTAACATATTGAAACTGGAAGGAAAAATACACAAGAAAATGTATAAAATAGTTATTTACTTTATTCTAACTTTTTCTTCTTCATGCATATGTGCAATGTGGGTACAAGCCAGTTTCTCATAGGAAATCATGCACAGAGGTATCGCTTAGACAAATAGCCTTAGTGTTCTTTGGCATAATCCAAACCAAACCTCATCCAAGTATATTAAATTACGTACTGAAGAAGCCTGGTATTGTAATTTACTAACTAGGCTGCCATTGATAGAATTACCCTCTGCCTTACAGTTATATCTATATATATATATAGTACATATAGTACATTATATCTATATATAGTACACACTGGTGTGCAAACATTAAGGACGAAGTCGAAAAATTAGCATATCAGCTGAACGAAGAGGCAGAGCGGACAGAAAGACCAATCAGGAGATTAAGTAAGGTGATGTACGGTAGCACATGCGCAGATATGCAGGTAGATGTAATAGGGGAGTGTCTGAGTAGTATAAAGCATGTTGTCGGTGTAAGATCAGTATTTCTGGCAAAGAGATTGCACGCCGTATGTTAAAATCACACCGAGTTGCTGCCTCAGCGAGAAATGGAGAATAATCAATCTGTTAGACGACATCTGGATGCTTTTACCCGAGGTTGAATCATTGGGAAGTTGGAGGAAGGCCGTAGTGTTACAAGTGTGGCTGCAGAGTTCGGAATTGCTCACAGCACCGTTTCACGACTTTGGAGACAATTTCAAACTACAGGAACAACTGTCCGGGGGTTTAGTAGTGGTCGTCCACGAGGAATCACACCCGCAGATGACAGGTATATTGCCTTACAGGCCAGACGAAACAGGCGACAGACAGCGGGAGAAATCGCTAGACACACGACACAGGCGACTGGACGACCGATATCGCGTTTTACTGGGGCCAGAAGACTGCACGGTGGTGGTCTGTTTGCACGACGCCCTGAACGGTGAGTACCTCTAACGCCTGCCCATCGGAGAAGGCGTTCTCTGTGGTGGCGGGAACACCGGAATTGGAGAGACAATGAATGGGGACGAGTACTCTTTACAGATGAGAGCAGATTTATTCTGAGTTGTGATTCTAGACACACACACATCTGGACAGAGCGGGGAACACGCAAAAATTCCTTCAACATCATCAAAAGGGACTGTTTTGGAGGTCGCGGAGTTCTCGTTCGAGCAGACATAATGCTTGGTAGCCGGACCGACCTTCATATCTCCCAAGGAGGTTCGTCACCTGGGACTGCTATTGTAACGAGGTTCTTCTTCCTTACATGCGTCTTTTCACAAGGGCTATGGGTCCTCAGTTCCTCTTCATGGACGACAACGCTCCACCTCATCGCACAGTTACTGTCGAAGAGCTGTTGGAGAGTGAAGATATTGAACACATGGATTGGTCGGCAAGGTCTCTGGATCTAAATCCCGCCAAGCATGTACGGAACTTACTAGGGAGACCCGTGGCAGCACGTAACTTATCACCAGTAACGATTCCGAAACTGCGATTGGTGCTACAAGAGGAACGAGCAACAGTGTCTCAACAGCTCATTAACAACCACATATCCAGCATGCACAAATGATGTGAAACCTGCCTAGCAGTCAGGGGAGATCATATCCCCTATTAAAGACCGGATGTTTCTTGCTGGACACCCATCACAGGGATGTTTCGGCCTTCAGTCGCATTGCGCTCCATGCTACTTTTTCAATAAAGCTTCTTTTTATCCCTCTGATTTCTCTTTCAGTAAGTGTTGCTTACATTACACATGTCCTTACGTATTGGGGATATTACGGTATTAAATGTGTTTATTTGGAACGCTTTTGTACAAAGTTAAAAACCGTCTCGTCCTTAATTTTTGCACACCAGTGTATATGTACCTATGTATGGATGTGTAACAGTAATATTTTGTTTTATATTGGCTGTAACAGTTTTACGAAATACTTTCAAGACAAGGACTATAAAATTTACATTATGGAATTTAAGCAAGATTTGCAGGAACTGTGCATATTCTCAATTGTTTCATGAAAATCTAGGACAACAAATTTAGAACACTTGTTTTATAATATTTGCTGAGAACATTTCGGGAGCTTTAAAAAACTTACATTTTTGGAGAACTGCAAATTAGATTACGCCTTTGGCTTCTACATTATATACCATTTTCGTTATAATATTTCTAAAGTTCATTTTATATGCCTTTTTATATGTTCAGACGAAAGAAAGCTCATGAAACAAAATGACGGGGCATAGTGAAAACTAAAGGCTATGTCTTTGATTAAACTAATTTACTTTCTCGTTGAAAAACTATATATATTATACAGAATTCGTCTTCATTTTCTGTTGCTCTAATGCTTTTTTCTGAAAAGGTTTTTCTTCTACAAAGTCTTTTTCTCTTTGAAGGGATATTTATGTAAAATAATATAAAACTCAAAATTACTAATTTTAATTTGGAAACTTGATCTCTACTCTAAAAATAGTAATAGCATTTTATAAACTGCGGCGCTGAAAATCAAGCCTGCATTAATGTCATCTGCATTGCGTAGATCCAGTATGGCAGCTTACTAAGAGTAAGACTTTGTTTGAATTAGCTACGCTATCATTATTATGTAAACGTCACACGATAGATTAACCTAGAAATGAAGCAGTCCAGGAAAAGTTATTATAATGTTTAGAATAGAGAGCGGAATTACGCAAATTAAAATGAGGAATAAAGGGGCAACTGCAAAATTAAAATTAATAATTTGCTTTTATACTTTATTGAACTTAACTGTACGCTTGGGATTAGTGCTAACTTTTATTGCAAATTAATACGAATATATTGAGTAAGATGATTTCTAAATATCCACATACGATCTGATTTACTGCAATGTATTTTGCAAACGATATTCTTATATTTTCTTTTTTAAATGTTCTGGCAACATTTCTAATTTATCGCATTTAGTCTTCTGCTGACTAAATATCCATACTTATTTCAGCGCATAATCACAGTACATGCAGTAATGAACCATTTCTATGGAGGCGCCTATTACCTTTCTACGCTCCGAAATTAGTGTCAATGCATTATTTCTCAGCAATAATCACGGATTCATTCATCACTTGTCTCGCACTTGGTGCAAAACAGACGACGTGAGTTGTCTCTGACACTTGCGGGTGACCAAGCGAGACAGCATACGTGTCAATTAATCTCACGCTGCCTACTGACGCAAAGACGTCGTCATTTGTTTAATTATGTCTTGCGACCATAATCTTTAATGTGAATTGAGCTTAATGCTAGTTCCTTTTCTGTGCGTTTATTCCTTCATTCATAATTGTGTATCTTCCAATGCTTTCTGAAGCCTGAATTCCAAGGGGAACCAGATTTATAATAAACTTGATTACCACAGTTTCTCCCGATGCTGTTTAAGAAATGTTGTTTAAGTATTTGACCAGAAAGTTTTTTCTTTGACAGAGTATTTCAGAAACATTCTGAGAAATAATATCCATTGAATGATCACCTATAAGTGCCAATTTTCGGTTTATGAAATGAAACGAATAAGATAGATTTTCATAATGAGTAATACATGTTTTAATTTATACATGTAGTAATCTTGAAATTCGGAAATTTTCCAATTGGTAAAATTAGATTTCATATGATACCTAAATGCATTGTTTTTTAAGCAAATGATATAATTCTAATAATCTTTTGGATTTTGTTTCTACGGGACAGGAAACAACATATTAAATGCAAACATTTTCCATATAGAGGCAGTTTAAAAATTCAAATTTATATAATTTTTCTAAAAGATATCTCACAATTAAAACTATCGTGAGCTGTTTTACATTATTTAACTGTGAGGTCTACATGGTTTGAAGCCGTCTAACCTGTATAACGGTTAGCGACAGTTATTAACTAAAAGTGCTAAATCAAATGGCCATTTCTGATCACATATCAGGGCTTTTCCTGCACACAGCTTATATTTCCCTTCTGGAAAGTTGTGCACAATGCTTTTCAGTTTCCAAAATCTATTGAAAATGTGTCATTTAGATATCAGTGAACCCTCAAAATCAGTGATGAAATCATTATGTTTCATATCTGATAGTTCAAAATATTCTTTGAATTCTCTTTAATTTAACCCTATTCCTTTAATTTTATTCAAGCGCTTTGCAACTAAAATCGTAACATGCTTCTAATCTAGAAATGTAGCGTATTTCGTCCACGTAGAGACATTTCATACACTGTAGAACAATACTTTAGAAGAGAACAAACAACCTAAAAATCTTTCAAACATTGGCCGCTGTCTTTTGCATCGATATCAAACAACTGTTTTCAAATATAAAAAAGTTTTCAAAAAATTAGAAATTCAAAAGTAGAATAATTATGTGTATACATATACATATACATGTATATATATAAAGAGAGAGAGAGAGAGTATTTACACTCATGTCCATAAATTAAGGATAATTCGGAGTCACGCGGAAATCGAAATCTAAAATAAATATATAACTTGTAAAATCACTACACACACACTTCAAGAATCATATGCAAATTTCAGGAAGTAACCAGATGACAGCGATGGTACGTTACAATGACGACAATGACGACAGTGATATGTAAGGAATAAAGGCAAAGAAGTAAAATTGTTCGCAGGCGCTTTATAAGCATTTCAGTGCAATAACCCAATAGTTATGACACAAATAACGCTTTTGCATGATTTTTTACGTGGTTGAATTATCGGCCGTCTGGAATGTGAGCGTACCCAACTAGAAGTATCAGACGAACTTGGAATTGCCCAGAGTGTCAGAAGTGAAATGCAGGTTCAAATTGGAACCATGGCAAGCCAAATCTATCGGGACGTCATTCTGGAACAACATGTACGTTTGTTTCGGGGCGCCATGGGCGCACAATTTGTGTTTATGGATGACAACGCCCGTCCTCACCGTGCAAACATCGTAAGCGAATGCCTTCAATCGGAGGATATAACCCGTATGGACTGGCCAGTATTCTCACCGGACTTAAATCCAGTAGAGCACGTGTGGGACATGCTTGGCCGACGAGTTACAGCCCGTGAACCTCCTCCTACATGTCTACTGAACTTCGGAGAGCATTGCTTTTTGAGTGGTGTAATATCCCCTAAGATAAGATCGATAATTTGATACTCAGCATGCCTAGGCGTTGTACGGACTGTATTGCATCGTCTGGGAGACATACAATGTATTAACGATCATACCAATCATGTAATATTGGTTTTTTGTAAATAGGTTTTTTTTGTAATTTGCTCCAGGGAGAAAAAATCGCTAATTTTTTTAATAATATCAAACATATAGCATCTTTTTTTGCTCTTTACCTTTTGTTTAATAAATAAGCTTTAGAAATAAGTCAAATTTGTTTTGCTTCTAACTCTACGCAGTAAGTATTCCATTGTCTTAAATCCCAATTAGCGAAGTAATTTTCGATCATCTTTTGCATAGTCATAGGTTTGATCATAGAATTCATATATTTTACACAGTAATAATTAATAAATAATTTCGTTTTGGCATTTTGCGTCGAATCGCTATAAACGGCGTATCACGTTTCGAATTGTTCTCACCAAATGTTAGAGCCCTTCATTATATTTAAAGAAATTAAATAAAAGAATCTGCATAAATGTACGCATATTTCTCCAAATGTGATAAAACGACGGTACCTAGAGCCATCCAGTTTTGAATAGCGTACGTTTCCACCCGAATATGCGATCTGGAAGTCCGAATTTGGAATTTGTTTTATTATCTATTTCATATTTTGTAGAACTTTAACGGATTTTTGATGATCAAACTCAAACAATTTAAAAGCGAGCAATGGCAACACTCTACGGGGAAAATAGCTCTTTTTATCTAAAGCGCGCGGAACTGTGTATCAGAAATTCTAAAGATATACGCATTTAAAACTTTTTTGCGATATTGCTGTTGAACTGAATTTTAAATGCGAAGAACATTATATTTAATAAATAACGGTAGCATACAAAACGTTAAAAAACGCCCCTTTGGACGTAATTTAAAATCTGAAACCTTTCAGATTTTTATTTATTTATTTACTTATTTTTTGCATTTGTAAATTCAAGAGACTACTCGCCATAAGTACTCACCTACGGTGTTGTAGAAACTGAGCTTACCAAACTACTGGGAGTTTTGGGTCCATAATCCTCAAGCTCCTGAACAACATATACTGAGAAAAAAAAAGAGGGGACAGTTCTGTATCTCTCGTTCTACTCGTCCGATTGACGAAATTCAAATTGTGCTTTCCATGTCTCGAAAGAGCGACTTAGGATATTTATTAGATTTATACGTAGCATTCTTCTATTATAGGTACAAAATCGGACTTTTTCTGACATGACATGCGATTTTTTTCCACATTTCGCTTCTACGACTCAAAGTATGCCAAACTGCTAAATGTTGTAAAAATCGCACGAGTAGTTTTTAAAACATTAGCTCCTCAATGTTAATTTAATTTGGTATATATTTATTAATATCTGTTTTTTATTACACTTACTTGATTTCTTCTTTCACAGTTCGAAATGTAGGTTCACTC
Organism: Stegodyphus mimosarum; assembly: GCA_000611955.2. NCBI lineage: Eukaryota > Metazoa > Arthropoda > Arachnida > Araneae > Eresidae > Stegodyphus > Stegodyphus mimosarum. The sequence goes on from KK120927.1 coordinate 276,710, forward strand.
CAAACAAAATTCACCCATTTTTTATGATTTATATTAAAAATTTGTATTTTTAAATAATTTTTATATATTTTTTGAAAAAATTTTGAAATATAAGTTATAAGATTTTTACCATCAACTTGAAGTAGATGTATTTCTAACTATACCTACAAAAAATTAGAGCTTTTTATTTACAATTTTCGAAGATATACGTGAATTTATATATTAGCGCGTTTTCAAATTTGACATATCTGTTGAAAGCGATAATAAGATCTAATGTGGTTAACGCACTTTGCTGAAAGTATTTGAAAGAAGATTGATGTGAGTTTTGTTTTTCGCTTATGCACAATGTAAAAAGGTAGGAAAGACGTGCCTTTTTATCCGCTCCATTACAATGGAAGGGATAGGAGAATAGGTTGCCACGTATTAAAAGTTCGCCAAGTGAATTATTCTTGGCGCAACTGAAAAAAATTCGCCAAAGTAAATTTTTCAATTTCTCCTAAATTTCGCACCAAATTTTACAAAATTTAATATTTAGGCATAATTTGAGTAGTAGAATCAAAATATGGAAAAAAATTGATATGTTATTTCAGAAAAAAGCCCATTTTGTGATAAAATACCTATGTTAGAATAATGCTATATATAAATCTAATATATATCCTAAGTTGCGCTTTCGAAACATGTAAAACGGAATTTGAATTTCGTCAATCGGCCCAAGGGAAGATATAGAACTGTTTTTTTTTTCGCAGTGTACGTCGTTGTCCCTACACTGCGCCTAAGTGGACCCTGGAGAGAGTAGTGTAAGCAGCACAAAGCCTTTTCTGAAAAGCAGTATACTTTGTTTCCGAAAGAATAAGTTCATCATTATCATATTCATCATCATCTTCATTTTTATAGATCTATGCTTTTAATATGAATCAATTTTGTATGATCAGTGAGGATGTGAGTTATGTTGGATATGCAAGAATATAGCAAAAGTAAGCTATTAACAGATCCTATTCAAATGAACAGAAAACACTGTCAAAATCCAACTATAAGTAGAATCTTTTACTTACTGATATCAAAATCATTCTCTATAAAATGGCATAGTTTTATGCATCTAAAACTTCTTCTTTCTTTAGATAATATCCTGTCTCTCCCACCTGTATAACCAAATGGGCATCTTGGTATTATCACTTCAGATTCTAATTGAAGAATGTTGCAGAAGAATCTTCCAGTTTGAAAAAAAATACTCATTATTAAACAAAATAATAAAATAACTGTAGAAATTACTAAGTAATAATTATGTTGTAATTACCCAAATGGACTTATTGTGTTTCTTAACGTTTAATTTATTTCTGAAGATTAAAATTTTATCCGAAATATTTGTTGTCAATGTTTCAATATATCAGTGCCCCGATAAGTACTTTCAAAACTAAGCTGTATACTGAGTTTCCCTCTAATATGTAAACTGTGATATTATGGTAGATAAATACTTTTCTGCAATTCGGTTGGTGATTAGAAATATTTTCCGAATTTAATATAGAAAATTTAATGTAAGAAAAAACTAAATGATCTTGAATAGCAAATAAAAGCCATTCATCTAATGAAGCATTCATCCTTAAGCTATTTTTTATTCTTATAAAACTGCCCGTAAGTAAAACCAATACTTTTAAATAAGAAGATCGTATATCTGAGTAAAGTACTACCGAAAAAGTATAGCGTAATTGATTAAAAGCAGCAGCCCCATATCCGGTATAAATGTTTGCGTTTCCGACATATTTGCCAAGCGCAAATCTAAAAGGATCGTCAATTATTGGACTGAAAGGGTTACTTTGTTAGAGGACCTTTTATATCCTATGTAAACATTTTCAGTCATTGTGGTCTACTTTAATTGGAAAATGGATCTCAGAATCTTTCAAACATGAGAGTAAGAGACAATGGTGAGTGGTTGCAATTTGATCCTTTTACATTCCAATCCGGCTGGAACGACAGATTTAAAGAAGTCAGATGTTAGTGTGTTTAGCTTAAAGCTTAGCAAATATCCTTTCATATTTTCTTTTGCAAATTCAGATCTTAAGATTTTCATTTGTTTGCTCTTTTTCTTTACCCTTTTTAACTTCAGGAAAGAAATACTTTTGGTCGGATCTTTATTAAGTATTTCAGACACTATGCAAATACTTCATTTTGTAGGATTAAAACAAAGACACCGAGCAAAGTTAAAACTAATTCATTTCTTTATTTTATTAACAAAAGCTCAATGTTGTTTATATTTTTGCAAATTGTAATATCATTTAAGGTTTATATTACTTTCTTTTGTTTCATATTTTTTTAAATTACAATAGAACAATCCTTTGCTTTCTCAGGGCCCCTTACGTGCACGAAAATACAATATTCATTCTCTGTAAAAAGTTATTTCATTTTTATTTGCATGTTTTTGTAATATATGTGTTCCAACTTGATAGCTTCTTAATTTGACAACCAAGGAGGACTCAGCTGATTTTTCGCTTCCTGTTCCTAAGCATCACAATAATCTTTATAGTGGAGTTAAAACTAAAAGGTGACAGATAATAAACAATTCATAACTTCGACCAGTTTCGTATCTATCTAATTGCTTTAAGTTGAAGAAGGAAATTTCTGATTGTAACGAAAGTTTTTCGCCCAAAACCTTCCTAATAAAGTTAGAAGAAATGAAAGCAGTACTTTCAGTGCGGGTAGTAGTCACTATCCAAATCTACGCATTTTTGCCAACGTTTTTGGTAGCTATGCAATGCCTTCGGCCCAGAAACTTGGTGGCCGCGAGTGCAAAATCAGTTCAACCTCATTTCGGACGTCCTGTGCAGAATTGAAGATAGTACTAGAAAGATGTAGTTGAAGATGTGAAAAAAAGTAGAAGTTCGAAGGAGAGATGTCGGGGCTATATGGTGGATGTGGCAAAAGATCCCATTCGAATACGCACAGAGTTCAGCCGGTGAATGCAGAAACATGTCTTGCATTATTTGATGTGACATTACCTTTTTGCACCAGAACTCAGTTCAACGTTTTTCCAAGATAGCAGAGTCAACACGGACCAGCATCCCGCTGTACATCTTACTGTCAATGGTTTTACCTTTGTGGATACTCTTTGCGGATAGTACCACGGCAGTCCCACCAGATACAGCATGATATTTTTGTTAGTCAAATTGCCCTTTGCGACTCTGCCGACGGGCTCACCGGGGGCAGACCAATCCCCCTTTTAGGCCTGTGTTGATGAAGTAAATCCACGTTTCGTCTCAAGTGACGATCTGGACGGCCAGAATTTTGTGCTTGCGTTTACATTCGAGCAGATTAATGCAGGCTCGAACACGTATGTTTTTATCTGCTCGAGTCAGCTCATGCGGCACCCAGCGATTGAAATTGTACGTCAAGTTTATGCGGTGCATAGTGCGACTATTGGGCATGTCACTAACGTCTATTTCCTTAGCAAACTCTCGAGCGGTTGCATACTGATCTTCTTCAAGTTCTTGCAGGCGGGCCTCATCAACATCAGTAGGCCGACCTGAACGGTCTGCTTCTTGAATATCATAGTCCTTGTTTTTAACTTTCGGTGCTAAACATTCAAAGTTCATATCATACAACATCGGTACCTGTACACAGGATTTGGTGACGTTCTGTAGCTGATTTTTTGGAACAGAACTGGAAGTATCTGATGGTTCTAATCTGGTGGCTTAATAGTTCCATTTCAGACACCTTGCATTTAATGATAACGATACTTTTTTACAAATTTCACACCACAGTATTCTAAAGTCTCTTTCTTTCAAATGATAAAAATCGTTTGACAAAATATGATTAAACAGGCTAACGCGAACTGCTTGCGCAGATGATATTTGTGATGGCGGGACACGTTCGTTAAAACCAGATATAAAGAATTATTTCATTACTCCATGCATGCTGTCGTGGTTTAGTGATTTGCAAGACCTGCTGGCAACTGGACTCCCACTGCTTAGTACATATACTTTCATCGCTTCCTGCTCCGTAAAAGCCTAATAATTTCTACGTCTTTTGCGCATGTTTTTTTATTTATAAGCTATTAAACGTAATAGTATTTTTAACTAATGGTCTAGCTTTCCCAAGTCTAGAGATGTATGTGGTGATTTGTTTTTAATTCAATCCTTCATAATTAATTAATAATATGAAAATGTGCAGAAATATATAAAATTAAAAATCATTTGCTATGGGTCTGCTACAGGCAGATTTTTTTTGCTCCTACAGAAGATGGACCTGTGTCTGATCGCCCTCGAAATCGAGTAGAGTATATTACTTTGAGCGTAGCTAAATGTTTCGTAATAATTATAGCATAATCCCAGTTTGAATCTAAATGCTGAAAATACATTTCTATTTCCTTAGTATTTGCATGTCGTCCATGGAGTAATATTTGATCATGTAAATAATATTTGTAAATGTTCAACGATATATAGAATCCAAAAATCTTCTTTTAAAATGTTTGGCTTATGAAAACTTATTAAATTCATATATATGTATATATTCTGATTTTCTTTCAAATCAAATAAATTTAAAAAAGAAATACTTTCACTAAGATATCGAAGTATATCCAAAGGATTTTTCTGAAGTTTTAGCATAACAAATTGTATCAAATAGCTTGCTGGATGTAAAATTGCTTGTTTCCCGAATGGCAACATTGAAAGAGATAGCGAGATATATAAAGGTTTATAGTAACCCATTTTGACAAAAGTACAAAGACATGAAACGAGCCGTTTCCTGTTTAGACCGAACCCACTGAATGGTAGAAAGAACTCGGCAGTCATTTTTAACTTCATTGAATAAGCTATTAACTAATGCAGGAAGAATTCCATTTATCTACTTGATTCAACTCTGCTTAGCCATTTTTTTTCCTTGTCTCATACTCTTTATTCTGACGCAGTGACTGCTGACTTTGGGTCACTGCCAATCATTTGTAAAGATTGCTTTCTCGGCAGACGATTTCTTTTCCTACGTCATCGACTCTGCTAAGCATTAATTCTCAAGGTCGTTGCATGTAAATGTTGAAGTGATGGGATATATCTGAATTATTTTCGAATCAGATTAATGAAAGAAAACTGCCTTTATATGTAACCAAATTAATTTATAAAAATAAACAGGATTTCTTTTAAAAAGGAAATTTATTATTAATGATAAGCTCATGATTAAAACATAGCTATCAAATGAGTACTGATTAATCTCTAAGGGATCAAAGAGCAAATTTTATTATTTGGAACTAATGCATTTCGTTAAATAAATTATTTGAAAACATTAAATTTAGAATTAAGTTGGATAATAAAAAAATGATAGACTTTATGGTAAGCAAATTTGCAAATAATATTGTGAAAATTATGTGTGAGATGGAAACCGAATTTATGGGGCTTCCGGCATTAGTTCGGTTTGCGGCTATGGAGCAGTATGATGATCGAGTTGGTAATACTGTCCAACTGTTACTTCGGTGTCCTTAAGGATAGTAAATTAATTTAGGCATCGAACTGAGCTATGAGTCGGAAAAGTCAAACATCATACGTCCATTTCCAAAACTGCTCTTCAGCCTTCGTTGCCGATATTTGGCACACCGCAAACCGAGCGCACCAGATGAGTGAAACTGAAACGTTTCATTTACGGATCCGTGTAAAACACAAACTGTAAAAATAATACTTGTTCAAGATCGTATTACCTCAAAGAGTGGTTAACCTAAAAGGGCTATTAGTCTCGAAATAGCATTTTGCATCGAAATGCTCATCATCAGTTTTCAGCATCAGTTTTCAAATTTTTGTCACCAAATATTATCGCCCTATATTATATTTAAAGAAATTAAATAATGTAGAATCTACATGTATGTATGTATGTTTTTCGCATTCTAAAAAAACGATGGTACCTATGTCAGGTATTTCTCCCGCCTTCCTGCCATACCTTCGTGGTACAGTGGTCAGCACGCTCGGCGCGTATTCCAGAGGTTCGTGGCTCGAATCCTTGCGAGGGCATTTCTCATTTTTCATCTCTCCAGCTTCGAAATAACCTAATTTCTCTAGACCTAGAGACATCGAATTTTAAATAACATAGTCCTCCACCTGAATATGGGCACCTGGAAGTCCGAGTTTGGAATTTCGAATTTATTTCATTATCTTTTTCATATTTTGTAAAATTTTAACCAATTTTTGATTAGCAAATTCAACAATTTCCAAGCAAGCAGTGGCAACACTGTACGGAATAAAACATTTTTATCTCCAGCGCGCATGACTATCTATCGTTCTAAAGAAACGCAATTTTTAAATATTTTTAGCCCAAAGGGGCGTTAGGTGAAATAGTCTCGAAACGTGTGTGTAAATGAAACAAAAACGACCGTTTGGAAGCATTATAAAATCTGAAAGCTTTCAGTTTCTTTTTTTTAAAAATAAAATTGAAGTGATAAAGCTACTGGTTACACTTAAATTAATATGCCTTGCTTACTAAACCACATTATTGTGGGAAAATCATTTAGTTACATATGACACAATTCAAATGTTTACCTTCTTTTGCTATTGTCTGTATTCCCGGTTATTTCGGTTAGCACTGCATCTGTCAGCGCTTCAGAAGCTCTTGTATACAATCTTAAGCTATATGTTTTGTATTTTAAAAGTTAACATGATCGTTTGAATAATTATGAGGAACTTCAAACTACTTTAAATCTAAACCTTCCTAAATTTATTACAGTAATTTATCACACAATGTTCGCGTCACGTAACCAAAAACTTCAAAAAACTACTATTTTATTATTACTATTACTTTTTACAACCCCAGTGTTGCCATTCTAGAAGACAATATCCTTAAATATGAAAAGACTCGAAGAAAATGCATAAAGTTACAAAGTACTGAAAAGTATAACTTACATAAAATAAAAAAAAATATACCAAACACAATCACATTGTAAAGTATTTTCTCCCTCCTTTCTGCATGCTATCGTGTTATAACGGTAGCACACTCGGCGAGTGTTAGAGATGTCCAGGTTCGCATCGAGTCCCGGTGAGGGCATTGCTCATTTTTAAATCTAATGACTCTACAGTGGCGCCCGAACTAAAACTTTCGTGGACAATAATTCGTCACCACCGGTATTTGGCGACTGAGTCCCCTAGTCCGCCTTTAAAAGGGGGAGTATATAAGGTATCAGAAGTGAGTGCAGCCCATCCCACCAAACCAAGCAAGTTGGTCTTATAGTCATAACAGTCCACGCCAGAGTATATAAGGTAGTTTCTTCCTCTTCGTGGTATCACGGTAACACAACTCGGAGCGTATTCCAGAGATCCAGGTTCGAGTCCTGGCAAGAGTATTGCGCACTTTTCATGTCTCCTTCTTCAAAAATATCTAATGATTCTAAAAAATTGTTAAAAAAGTGTAGATAAATTGTCTGTTACTGCCCAGTACGGGTCAAAAATAGTTTTACATAAGAGGACATGATAATAAACTATGACTAGAATCTGTAATTATACTACTTGTGAAAAGGAAATACAACAAAGAAGAATACTGATGTGATTCAGATGTGGTGGAAGGCAATGACAGCATTTGACCATCTTGAAAGCAGCAACAGTCATTTCTCTCGGGATATCAGAAAGCGGAGTGATAGTATCTCTTCAAGGTTTGTCTTTAACATGTTCTTACATACGTATGTGCTGTGTCTCAACAGTGCTTAATTGCTTTTAAATAGCATTAAGAGAAATAAGAATTATTATTTTGTGCCTCCTTGTGATACAGAAACTAAACAGGAATTGCATAAGTTGGAAATACATAAACTGAATTTCAGTGAAGTATAAACAGTAGAAAATTATATAAATACTTCTTTTTTTTTAATCAAAACACAGCGAAAATAGTTAACAACCATTATTTACTTAGCCACTTTAGACTCAAAATAAGCAAACATAATTACTAGTTTTTGCAATGATAAATTCATTTCAAGAAGTACTTCTATTTTAAAATTTTGGCTACAGTATTCTACTATTATTAACTATACTGTTAAAATCTGTGTACGTCTGTCTGTTTGTTTGCATCATCATCTCCTCCAGAATCTCCTCCGGAACGGCGGGAAGTTGAGTTTCGAGAGAGGTACTTCCGGATTCCAAAAATTCGTGGGAAGCCATTTTGACCATTCTTTTCGTACGAATTTAATCAGCCTAGCTATTAAATAAAAACTATGAAAACGCTAATTTTCGCCCTCATTTTTCCTCGTGGCAACAGTCTGGCACGCTGGAGATAAAAGCTTGCTTTATTTCGAAAGGTGTTGCCACTGCTCGCTTTGAAATCGTAGAGTTTGTCAGTAAAAAAATTGTAAATTTTACAAAATATGAAATAAAAATATCATTGTCAAACATTAAATATATTATTATTTTATAAGGTCATATTCTGACGCCGAACAAAGAACGAGATTTCATGTGAGGTCACTGTATGTCGAAAATGTTACGTTAACGTCGGCATTTTAAATAAATAGCTGATGTTAGACACTTTTTTGTTTCAGATAAAGACAATTGGCACGGCATGTTATTGCCACGTCAATTCTTTTATTCGCTTTGAGAAAAAGTTGTTAGATTACGTTAAATTTAAATCATGACGTCATACGTATACGTATTATCCTGAAATGTCTAAAGATTTTATTTCCTAGTTTGGCAAAAAAAAAATATTTGCGAATTGGTTGTTGGTTGGAAAGAATGATCTGATTTCATTTGTAATGAAATGTTTTCATGCACGTTCTTTTCAGGCATACATAGAACTTATAAATTTTGCTTTGGTCACAGCTAGCAACTTTGTATATAGTCCATTAAATTAATAGTTCATTTTATTTTCAGTTGTTCTGTACATAGAACTTATAAATATTGCTTCAGCCATAAAACGCTCATCTGACAGGTTTGCCCGTTAGTTATACTATTCTTTTATTTTGCAAATGGCAGTATACATCGAAAGTATTGCTAGGAAATTTTGAATTCTAGTTACATGTTATATGGTGTCAGCAATATTTTTCGTTGATTCCCCTCTTTTGTTGATAACATTCCTTTCAAAAAAACACGATTAAAAAGCAAAACTTGTTTTTAAAGAATTCACTTTGTTGCGTTAGTAAATAATAAAGTTTTGTATTATGAAAAATAAAAAAAGAAAAATAAAATAAGTCATATAAATCAAACATAATTTCATATTGAGCTTGGAAATGACTTGAAAGAAATGGAAACACTGATTCGTAACCGGCAAGGGCGTATATATACGACCTAGAATACTTTTGTGTTATCGGTATGAACGTATATACACGTGCATATTAAAATGTGTCAAAGAAATTAAGGCAATGTATTAAAAATACAAAGATCCAGGTGTAAAATACCAGGAGAATTTTTACATTAAAATCAAGAAAATAATTTTTTCTCATAGTAGTTTTGGGAAATTTTGCTTTTTTAGCAAAAACCCTGGCCGGTCAGACGGTTAGGTGATTGCTGATAAAGAGTCTATAATAATGCAGTTTCGCTGTTGAAGACATAAGGATAATTTAAAACACTTCGAATTTAAAAATAGATGAAATTTGAATGATATGTGGAATGAATGACATGTCGAAATATGAATATATGAATATTTACGCATAGGATTTCATTACAGTTACGATTTTTTAATTTTAACCATTTTCTCAGTTATTATGCAATTATAAAATATAATTACTTTGAGGAGAGAAACATGGGATAGTTTGATTCTACTTGGGAGTAACCACAAATGTTTCACCCCCACGCTTTCGATAATGAATTAATTTATGATGCACATGTTAAATTACAGGCGGTGGATAATTATTAAACACTCATTATGAATCTGTATTTAATTATATTTTAATTCATTTGATTTCTGTTTGACAAATCTAAAAGAAATCAAATGTTCACAAGCATCAGTTGAAATCAATAACAAATGGTAACTCATTATTTTTTGGCAGAAAAAAAATTATTTAAAAAATTAATTTCACAGAATATTAATTAAGGTAAATCAATTATTACATAAAGTCAAAATTATAACCGTACCTGAATGGTATATTAACAGTGTTCCAGTCTCGGTGGATTTTCTGATTGCACTATGGTTTCCCCACATGTATAACGTGAATAAAGTCACTTTTGCTTGAAAACTCCTCCACAAAGGCATCCCTTTCTTTAGACAAACAGCTCTCGCATGCTTAGTCATGATTCAAATAATACAATCTAAAAAAAATAATTTAACTATTTTTGCGTAAGTTTTTGTTCGGGTTTAAGCTATTAAAAATTGTAGTTATCTTAACCCCAATAAATCACAAAAAGCTGCGTAAAGAACAGCGTAATAACTTCATAAAGACCGTTATTTGAGATTAATTTATGATAATTGCTATAATTATTAATTGTTACAAATTACTGTGGTATTAAAACGTACCCTACTCTTAGGGGAAGAATTAAATATGCTATTGCTTAAATAAGCATGTCCATTTGTCATTCATAAAGGAAATAAAAAATATCATTGAAAATTGTCCATCACTTTTCATTAATTTGAATGTCAATTAAAGGCATATTTGTGATTTTGAGCGGTACTCAGCACAAATGGAATTCCTTCTCCCTTTGTTTCGCAAACTCATTTAATATTACCCGCCTTTATTTCGCCAGAAACCCGCACGGCATTCAGAAATTCTCATATTCCTTTAACTGTCAAATTCTGCTGATATCAATTTTCACTCAGGAACACAATACAGTTCCCGTCCGACAGTTCTCTCAAAATAATAAATAATTCAATCGAATGGAACAAAACGCCTTTCCGAACAATTTGTTCGCACCAGAAAACACATAACGCGAACACCGCATTCGAAATGTTCATGATGGAGCACTTCATATTTTGCGAGGAATAGTGGTATGTGTCAGCAAGAACTGCTTTGCGGAATTTTAGATTCTCGTTGATGGAAAGGTATGGGAAATTTCTTTGAGAAAAATCTATAAATTCTTCTAAAAATTGAGATCTTTGAAATGGTTACGGATTACGTTTTTCTTTCCTTCTTCTTCTTCTTTCTTTTGACCTAACAGTCATCGATGTTTGTTGAAGTTAAGAAAAACAGAAGTTCATTACAAGAGAAAAAAAATCTTAATATAATTTATAGTTTTCTTAATTTTTAGATTTTGCTTGTGAATTTCAGCTGATAAAATAGCTGAAGTTTTTTTTTCTAATTTAAATTAGATGCTTAGCATTATTTTACATTGAGGGAAGAATGGAATGTCAGTGTTTACGGAAATTATACAGCTTCATTCTTTTTTAAATACACTTTTCACAGAAACATACATCACGACAGTTCTCGAATGCCTTTGAACGAATGTTTTTCGTGATATCTGTACGTACGAACAGAATAAAGAACTTTATTTTTAAAAATGGGTTGTAAAATGGATTCGAAAGAGATTTTTTCATGACATCTGTACATAAGTACGTAGTTACGTACGTATGTACGTGTTTCGTATAATTCAAACACGATTAAACGTCAAAATGTTAAAATTTTGTATATGGGACTGCTATGACATCTAGTTGTGAATCACACTTACATATACGTATATATGTACATATAATGTATGTATGTAACCCACCCCTTCAACCGCCTTAAAAGTACTTACTTAGCGTTTATTTCTGCAATCGTTGGTCGTAGTCATAGACTTCCAGTTATAGAAGTATTTTAAATTAGGAAAATATTCCCGTTTGGCGATGTCAGATTTTAACAAAAATTTAATTTTGGACAAATAACGATATCTAACTTTTAATTCGGTCTCCCGGTTCTTATATTTGAGAAAGTTTTATAGTCAATATGAAAATAAAAATAGTAAAAAAATATGATTCCTGTACGACAAAAATTGATCTTGATACTTCATTTCAAAATTAGCAATTTTTATGCCATTTTCAACTTGCCTTGAGGGATCGATTAATTAAATTAGAATAATTCGAGGAAATAAGTTTAAATGAAGAGCAGCAAAAAACGTGTCTAATTTAATAAGCCATAAAAAGAAGTCATGTGGTGTCTACATCAGACTTTTATTGATAATTTTAAAGAAACAAAATAGTATGCAGCTGGTGATAGAAAATGGCATTAACTGACAACTGTAAAGGATCAAGAATTGAAAATTTTCCAGAATAAAATTTTCAAATGAAATATATGTTAACGGAAAGCAAATGCTTGATAGTTATACTATGTTTTCCATTCGGAAATAACTCCGGGGGGAAAAGTCAGTTGCAAGCTCCCTTTAGGAATCAAACTCTTTGATAAAAGCAAAATTAAAATATATATCAACGAATGATTTTAGTAGTTTTAAGAGATAATTAACTTGCAAAATATGCTATAAATAATTAATGATTATGTGCAGAATTTTCTTGTATGAATACCTTTATGTAAAGTGGATATGAAATAAATT
>KK120927.1:303392-326660 GCA_000611955.2 Stegodyphus mimosarum
ATTCACGTCTTATACGCCACCGTTTTTTCTATATATTTATGCGAACATATTTTATCAATGAATTTCATGTTACGTTTTACAAAATATTTTCCTTTCCTAGAAATACAAGTCGTTTTGGGATACAAATATAGTTCCAACTTGATGTTTATCAACTCTGAGGTAGAAATCCTGAGACCTTAGGCGTAAATGATAGCAAAACAAACTTTTTTGTGTGAGCAAATTTGTCTCCATGCGGAAAAAAGTCCTGCGGTTGCGAAATAATTTCTGGCGAAAAAGAGGGTTTTGTGCTTCTTGATGCTTCAGCAACCCTCAGCGTAGAACTCTTAGCAGTTAAAAAAAGGTGCATTCGATGCTTTTTCAACACAAACAGGTGTTTCTTTCAAGACCTGAGGATTCTTTTTACAAGACTTTTCTTCTGTACTGAAAGAAAATCCTTTTTTTTTCCTTTTTCCAGTTATATATAATCCACTTTTTCTAGATCAGTTGAGGTAGGCGTTTTTGAATCTTATGCGGTATGTCTGGTTTTATTTTTATTCGCACGAAAAAATAAACAAACGAATATATTGAGAATAGTGGAACTCTAACAATAAGTTTTCGTTTCCACTTGTTTTTTATGATAAAAGTACAGAAAAAAGTATGAAAAGTGAAAAAAGTACAGAAATTAAGAACACCAGTAGAATATATTCATTCTCAGTAATTTCGCTTCTATGTCATCCCTGACTATTGCAATATTTTGAGGAGAAATCTATGGCTATTCAAAGAAGAGACAGTTTCAATATGAAAGAAAATTTTAACAATTACATAATATAAACTGTTTGTTGTTCATGCGGGATAACAAAGTATGCTTATTCTTTGATCTCTATAGAATGTCAGCAGCAGCGAATTTTATGGCTTGCTCAGATTCATACATAAAGAAGCTTAGCGACTCTTACTCGATGATGAGCGAAATCTAGCATATGTCTCATCGAAAGAGGAAGAAGCTCATTTGAAAATATCCATGCGTTACTTGATTCTAGCATAACATTATAGCAATATTTATTCTCGAACTACAAAGCAGCAGCATTTAGAGGAAGAATGATCAGTTATCTTTTGTTATAACTTAACCGTTTGTTTACAAATCTTGAAACTTTAGTTGAAATTCTTCAGCAGGTCTGTGAGTAGGTCTTTTAAGGAGACATTTCACAGCAAGAACCATTATAGTCTTGACTTGATTGCCACCTAGGACCCCCAAGCCCTAAGCTTAGAGCTTTAGAATTTAGAGGACCCCACAATCATGCTATAGCACCTTAAAACTCAGTATTTCTTTCTAGACAATAAGGCAAGTGATCATTTGAGACTCTTTGAAAGACCTATGTGCCCTAGGATCCAGGCTATTTTAAACTGAATGAAAAGCAAGCAGTACATTAGAGGCTGCACATTCAGAAATTAATATGTTTTATTGATCCTAGTTTTTCTAAGTTTAGACATTTTTTTTAAAAGGTGATGATTATGTTAAACGTTTATATAGTCCTGCTTGTTCTAAAAACAAAAGAAAATTTCTGTTTGACTGTTTTCCTTGTGCATAATTACCTGACATATAATTACAATAATTACAATATGTGATTACGTCGATATGCAAAATATGTTATTATTAAATGTCAGATATGTTAGTTCACACGTAATATATCCGCATATTTTCCAATTATTCTGGATTTTATATATAAAATCATATACAAAAATAAACAAGACCGAACGCTGCAGCCATGATAACCAAGAAAATACATGTACGTTTTCATAATAACGGGAAAAGGGACAAAACTCTAGCAAGTACAACACTGCCAGGATATGCTACTAATAACTTGCCTTATCACATTCTTGCAAGGAAAGATATAATTTTATTACTTCAAGCTTTTAATAATATTCTCTTAAAAAACTCATCAATTTTCATTACTTGCGAAAGCATAATAAAAACATTTCAGGAGAAACCAAGTAAATTACAGTATGTGCAACAGTTGTTAAATGGCGAAGTCCAATAAGAAACAAAGGAAAGAATTTCACTAATTTAGTTCTAAAAAGTGAATTAATTTTTCTTTTAATGCATGATTAAATTAATTTAATAAATGTATTTTCTAATGTATAAATTTCAGAGCTTTTAAACTTATAAATATTGACTTTTATTTCCAATAAATTATTCTCGAAAGAAAAAAAAATGAGTAGAAAGTCACCGATTCGAAAAAATGTGTATTGATGATATATCTAGCATTAAATACAAGCTGGTTCTTTTGATATCATTTTAGATTTTGAGGATGACGTTTTCAAAGTAAATACCAATTACAATGCTGCCTTTTGAAGTAACCGATATTTTCCAACTTGTCTAAAAATATATTGTGTATCTTTACATTTGATAGTACTACATAACAAAGTTTAATTTAATTTGTTTGCGTTCCTTTTTTTTTCGCTTTTTATAGTAGTTTCGTTTTTGATTTGAAGCAAATTGTTAATGAATGTCTGCAAATTCTGTGTTTTTTATGATTAGTAAAAGAATGTTTAAATGAATGCCAATTCTACTGCATTATTAAAGTTTTATTTTGCATTTCTTAAAAGAAATCGAAATGTTTTGTCCGTTCTAACAAATTCTAAATTAATACTGTTTTAGCTTTAAAAATTTTGTTTCGAGCATCATAGCTTTTTTCAATTTTCTTTTTGCTTGAATTAAAAAGGAATCATTTTGTTATTATTTTTCAGTATTGTACAGACAGTTTACATATTTTATGCTATAAAACGCAAATGCCATTAAAACTCAGTTTTTAGTGCAATTGCTTAAATATAATATTCCTTGTCGTTTAAAAAATTTTTCTTCTAAATACCAAACTCATTTATTATGATACGAAAAACATCATACTTTAAACTGCATTATATATTATAATAAATGGATTTAGAGAGTATTTAGATTCTTTTTATAACATGAGGATCATATAAATGAGTCTATAAAACTTTTTTATGATTAAGAATTCCGAGTGAAGGATTAATTTTATTCAAACCTATTTAATGACTCAGCAAAAAGAAGTCAAGGATAGTCTTGTGTTTTGAAAGAAGAGGTAACTATAACAAACGACCCCTAATGGAAATTTATTTTTATGCGAATAAGAAAAATGAAGATTTTTTATGATTATTTTAAAGGATTATCAACATTAACACCTCTTCAAATTTTTTAAGGAGAAAGTATAAAAAATATGAAAATTGGTTAATATATGTTTAACATGCAATAAGAAAAAAAGAAGGAAAAGTTTCCAGTTATATTTAAGAAAAAAAATGTTTGGATGAATTTGGTATATCAGTTCTCTTCATTGAATATGCTACTAAATTAATATTTTATTACCTTCCAATTTTCGAATTATGGATGAAAACAAGTTTTTCAAACAACAGATAATAAAGCCAGCGTATAAACATAAAATAAAATTAAGTAATCTGAAGTTAATTACTTCTTATTGATATAAATTTTTCTTGCAATCAATGTTACAACTATATACATTCTGTTGCCTTACGCATGACAAAGGAATAAATAATATTCCTGGCATATAAAAAATAAATTAAATTTTTAACTGTTGAAATAAATAGTTCTATTAAAAGGCTTAAGAGCACTTTGGCTTAAAAGAGGTGCTTTAAAATTTCTTATACTGAGATTAAAATTCCACTATACCAACTAAGGGAAATAAATTTAAGTTTTGCGACTTAAATTACAAACTCTTAAAATAGCCTTCCACTATCACATTCAAACTTAGATTCATTTCCAAGAAGCAATGCGATACATGTATTAAATCACTAAATAAACAAAAGAATTATTATCATAAAATTAATATTAAGTGCATTAAAAAGAGTGCAACTTCAGGTTTACTGAGTTCTCACTGTTCAAGAGCTTATTATGAACATTTATTTTGCAAAAAATTAAAATTCTACCTTTGTAAAATCCAAACAATATCCGCATTGAAGAATTTATGCCAATGTTTAAGAGGCTTGAAAATCCTATCCCTTTAAACATTTTATGGCTTAAATGAAAAAGAAATTCTATCGGCTGCTTAATCACTTAGACATTCATTGATGAAATAATAGTGTCCTTCAAAATATACCTCAGAGATAAGAAAATACGGTGTACTCTTGCGTAATAGTAAATGAGATAAGCTGCGGATGAGACAAAATTTCTCACCTTAGCTCTAGGAACTTGCTGAAACAGTTTGAAAGGTCTAGCGGCATGCTGAAGCAAGTTCCTGTTGAAGGTACATGAAAGAGCTAAGGCGTGCGCAACTGTCAATGAATTCACCAACGTAATGGTTGCTAATACCATAGCTAGTAGTGCCCAACAGTCACCATACTATTACGTAAGTCTAAGCAAAAATGTACAGATCTGCTTTGCCCAGGTACTTTCTTGTTTCGACACTGTCTAGTTGTTCTTTCTTTTTATTCAAGTTCACATGAGCTTTATGTTAAAGTAGTAGCCCTATTTTACTAGTTTTTGACGACAGAATTAAGTGTTGATGTGAATGTAAGGTAAATTGATAGCCTCACTGACTAACCTTTCTTTCCAAAACAAAGAACGTGCAAATGGATGAATCTTAGTACTAACTGTGTATTTCTAAATATGGAGCAGAAGTTTTATGCACTGGAATAAAAAAGATGAAAAATAATTCTTCGATTCTTACTCCTTCATTTTACGGATAATGTATGCACTCATGTTGATTCTAACATATTTTTATAGGAGGGTTTGCTATCTGAATAAAAAGTAGCAAAATATAGAACAAGTCTGATGTTAAAGTTATCTGTTTGTTATAAATTAAATGTTTGATCACCAATCTTAAATGTTCAATTAAAATCTTGTTAATATGCATATTTAATATATTCTCAAATATTAAATCATGAGCAGATTTCTGTAAGTTAACTTTCAAGAATATTCGTATATAAGCTTTGATTTAATATTTTATGTATAATGAAGTTAAGAAACAATTAAACGCAGCTAACAGGTTACGACTCGGATGGGAACCCTAAACAACGGGTTGTACATAGACACGAATGATTACCTCCTTTGGATAAAAAACTCCAGTGCATAAACAGCTATACTCCAAGCTACTGAAGTTGCATATTTTTCAAGTTCACTTTGCCTAACAAGACACCAAGAAATATTTTGTTTACTGCTCATTATTTTGTATGCATTTGATGTCCAATATAAATCCTATAAGGATGGTAACTTAACCTAGCTTAACAGCAAGGGAACATAGACTGCTAACAGCACATACTCGAATCTAAGGAGACAAAATTTAATGACTAGACATTACAAATTATGTAAACAATAAAAATTAAATTCGTTCTTACTGTGAGTGCTATATTGATATATTTTAATACGTTGGGAATTTTTAGTAGGACATATTGCCATAAAATAATCTTTGAAGACATTTTACGTTTACTTTCTTATTGGTAAAAGTGGGGTACAAATGACATGTTGCAAAAGTAAAATTCATTCAGTTATGTGTTTAAAAATTTGAATTGAATAAACACTTTTAGTGTTTTAAGTAGCATCAGTATCTTTTATGACTGCTCAGCAAAAACCTGAAATTTGCTCGTGTTTCACAATTTACAGCCTACAACGCTTGTGCTGCGTACATTTAAAACTGACGTATCCTTGAACGTATCCTTGACCTAATAATTTGCTTGAGTTGATTTTAAAAAAAAATCACTTACCTTGTATAATCCATCACACCTGTCATTTTCTCCAAGGTGTGGCAAAAATTAGACTGTCGTCGGCTATCGTATAACGAAGGTTATGAATGATTTGAATATTGCAACCCGATTTTCAGAAAATCGTATTATATTATTTTGAAAACTCTTTCTTTTAGTGTTATGCGTTTCCTTCCGGTATGAAAAGTAAATAAAGTTAATTTATTTCAAATTCAGAATAATTATGAATAGGAAATGAATATCTTACCGCTAATAGAAGAGCAATAGCACATAGATCGCAAGAATGCTGTAGTTTCCAAAACTTAGTTTTAATTATTGTTTAAAAGATTTTATAAAAATTCAAAACTCTATCGTGAATCCTGATGGCAATAAATTACTCTCGACCATTGTTCAGCAGATTTCAATAATAATGGGGAGGCGACTGAACGTGCCTACTGCACAAACAATTTCGCCGATGTGGCAATGAATATGAATAACGATTTATTTGTAATTAGTATAATTTTGCTTCCTTATACGAAGTAAAGTAAATATTGTAATCCCGAAAATTTTCGGGTATCATATTTTAATGAACATATCCATTTTGACCGCTATCGAATGCAATTTAACGATGTTTTTGAGTGACATCTGTACGTAAGGACAGAGTAAAGGACTCTTTTTCCCAAAACGGGTTGCAAAAAAGATTTTAAATGGATTCAGAAGGGATTTCTTCGTGACGTCTGTACGTACGTGCTTACATGTGTATGTATGTATCTATCTCGCATAACTTGAAAACGAGTAGCCTCAGAACTGTTATAACTTGTAGTTGTGCACCTCTATTTTTGGTTGCAATCGGCCGCACCAAAAGTATGTGTATATATATGCACACTCTGTTACTTCGCTTCTTGAGCTCAGTTTTTTTTTATTCTTAGATGTTGATAAATTATGCATCTTTAAAAAATGATTGAATTTATGTTGTTTTATCTTCCAGTTAAGGTTTTTACCCCTTTAGTTAATCTGCATGGAATAGTTGTGGAATTATCAACATTTTAAAATTTTTTTAAAAGCGGCTAAACCTAATTTATTTTTACCATAGCCGCCATATTCGCTTACGCAGAACAGTGAATTGAGTCAGTTTCTGCACTTTCAGCGTCTTTTCACCGAGTGGGACCAAAGGTAAACATTCAGTTTTGTGCACAGAAAAATCTGTCTTCTTGCTCGCTGGCCGAATTGCTTGTTTTTGCGTAAAACTGTAATTTTAAATGTAAAAAGTGTTTTTTTAATTGTTTTAAGTGTATTTGATGCCTTATATTTTTAAATTTTTAATAAAGCTATTTTGAGGTTTTATGTGTTTTTGGCATGGCGCGAAGTAAGTACTGAATTAATTGAACGAGAAATATATCTTTAATAAAATTGGAGGAAATAGGTTTAAATGAAATGACGGAAAATTGTGTATAATTTAATATTCCGTTGAAGAAAGTCATGTGGTATACACATCAGACTTTTATTTGTTTATAATGTAAAACACTTTTACGATTAAAAAGTATATCCCTTAGTACGGGGGCATCTGTGATGTATCGCTTTCATCTGCATGCCACTTTAGTAGTCACTGCGATAATGAAACGATCTTTAACATATCGAAACAAATTCAGCCTACAAGTAATTTAGATAATTACGATGAGCCATGTAATAATCTTCACACTCATCAGATGAAATAAAAACTCATTTATTGAAGCAAGTTAATTGTGAAAAGAATGCCAAGACTTCGTATGGTAAGTTAATTTTAATCTGAAGCAACGTTCCTGTAATTAAAAACTTCCGATAAAGATAAATAAAACTCTTTCGATGCAACATCTTCTAGTATACGAAACAAATGACTTTTATTCTTTCGGGAAAGAAGCTTTAAAATAGAAAAAAATAATATTATAAAAAAGTATCACTGCATTTTACAACTAGACTTGCTATCAGGAAAGAACCGTTGCTCGGTTTTTAGCTGTCAAGATATCTAGCATTCCAACAGAATAATATCTTGAGTCAAATGAATGCAAGACAATCTGTCAGTAGAAGAGGCAAGGAAGGAGAATAAATGCTGAATACGATGGGGTAAATATTTGAGATCTGCATCCTAGGAGATGGATTCTACGCCCAAACTTCTTTTGACTTTTCTTTTGCATTTATTTGGTATTTGATTACTCGTCGCTGTTATTATCGCTAACATCCAAGAAAAGAAGAAGCTAGAAATGTTTCCTCCCTAACTTGGATTTGATTACTGAAGGTTGCGCTTTTCGAATTAATGGTTGTGAATGCATATTTTCTCCCCCACGCTGTTGAACTATTGTGAAATTCTGATGCATCAGCTCTGGAAAGTTAATGAAAAATAGCGAGAAGTAATTTGGAACGCGAATTTTGTTTAGAATCGGATGGGGATATTATTTCGAATAAAAGAGTCGAATGAAATAATAATCTAAATGCCTGTAATGTGTTCTCTCATTTCCTCGATGCGTTGGTTTCGTAATGAAATTCCTGCAGGAACATAGTTGGTAGTAAAAGAATTTTTCCAAGTATTTGAAATTAATATATTTACTATGAATGATTTTTTGTCTGGTTGCTTTTCATGTATTATCTCTCTCTTACGGGATTGAGTTTTATTTGCAATATTAATGAGAAATACGTAAAATGTTTCACTTTTTTATCCCTAGAGTACTGCAACTGTAACTGTAATTCCACACCTTTAGCCCTAACTTAAATATTCTATTCTTATATTTATTTAACCGATTAGAATTAGCCTACAGCATTTTCTGAAATTAAATCTGAATTAATTTGAATTTAATTTGAAATATCGTATTCTCTGAATTTCACATGTAAAGACTGCACTGAATTTTTGAAGTTATTGTGCAAAGAAAAATATTTCGCAGAGAGTGTCGCATATTTAAGGAAGTTTAAGAGAGTTTCACATATTTGAACTTGATATGTGAAAAGTGTTTTCAGAGAAAGCTAATTAAATGATCTAATTATCGTATCCTGAAGTTGAATTAAATTAATATATTTCTTTTTAATATGATGCACAAGGGGATGCTTAAATAATAATGTTAATGTAAAACTGGACGAGTATGGTTTTCAAAAAGGCACCTTAAGGAGAAAAAACGTTATTTCAAACTTGGACCGAAACGGTATTGTGTTTAATATGCACAGTCATTTAACGTGTCCAAGCAAGAAACATGAAAAATGTGCAATACCATCTCTAGGATTCGAACTCCGGAGCTCCCGACTATTAGCTGGAAGTGTTTCCAATTACACTGCGAAAACACATTTGAAAGAGAAAGAAAATACCTTATATTCTTCTGCATTTAATGGACGACTGACAAGTAAGGAGCGTAGTTGTCAAATCTAGGACGTTATCACCTGCTACATTTTAGTTCAGGCGGCACTTGCAGCAATATTTAAAATTGGGAAATATGATAAATCAGCTATGCCATCACTGGAATTTGAACTGCGGTCTGCTAGCCAGACATGCTTCCAGTTACACCACGAAGGCACTCACTAAAGAAGAGATACCTCACGCAGATTATTACACTGAAAGGACAATTTATTGTCTATCAATATTGATGATATGGAAATATGCAGTATCAAACCAGATTAAGTGCCAAGTAAAACGTATATAGGCTAAAGTACCCACTGGAAAGAACAGCAGCTATCCTGTCGAAGGTAAAGGCATATCTGTCCCATTTTCGTAAAGGCTAAATTGTAGAGTTCATGAATGTCACATTGTTTTAACGATACACACGGTGTTCTGATCAAAAAATGTAAAATCTCTTTGAAATAAAGTACGGGTATTATTTCAACTTCATGGACTTGGTTGGATTGTTTGGCTTACGAAGTGCAGATTAAGGGAAACATGTTTTTGTGGAGGACATTTTATGAGAAAATTGCTTTAATTCTTATTGCACTTAAGGGGAAAAAGAACAGAAAACTTCCATGCAGCCAATCCGTTTGCCAGGATTTTACCTCATGAAAACGGTTTTTGGATAGCAGTGTGGAAGTGGCTAGCAAAAAGAAACGGATTAAAAATTAATGAAAGGTAAAGACATTAAAATTTATAAATGCTTATGGCTGCACTATTTTCTATGTTGTAACTACTTTTACGGTATGAAGAGTACAGTAGTCAGATAATTGCCAAAAGGTCCATGAGCGACGATTTTCAATTTCCAAGAGAGAGATTTATGTCGCTTTAAAAGATGAAGGGAAATTTTCTGAAGCAGAAAGAAACATTAACTATAAAAGTGTCTACCAGCGTATACAGTTCTGCTATGCCTAGAAGTTTAACTCATAGTCCTGCAGTCCTCATTATAATAAAAATCGAATTATGGCATTAATTTAAAGCGATGATAACATGTTAAAATAACCCTTTTTTATTTAACTCTTTAAATAAAAATTTATGCTGCAGATGAACCTCCACTACTTGTGGGCATTTAACATTGCATAAGATGAAGTTGAATTTAAATTTAGGTAACGTACTCTGAGATTACACATACAATGGACTACTAAAACAAGCTCAAATAATAAATGGCGCATATTTAAGCGTTGACTAGCAAGATGGCTAGGACCAGAATAGAACTTTGACACAGCCGGCCATAGTACGTAACTGCAAGTAACGTAACTGTACGTAACTGTCAGAAGTGGGAACTCTAAAATATTTAAGCCCTCTACTTAAATACACAACTAATTTGCATTCTAGTGAGAATTAAGGACAGAAGAATTTAAACATCCTAATAACTGGTTAATTAGCATAAAATCCTACAGAAATCCTTTTACATATTCGTAAAGCTATTACAAAGTGAGATTAATGGTTCTTGGCAAAAATCCACACATGCAGCGAATCATTTCTGTACGTAGTGGAATACTGAAATTAGGCCGCCCAGTCGGTGTATTACTTAAAGGAGCCTCTTGCGATACCGAAGGGTCCGGCTTCGAATCTTGGAGAAGGCACTGATGTTTGTAAATGTATAGCGTCTGTGCGGCATGGGGACACTCGAAATGCGTAGCCGGGGTATTCCCCTTCAGAACTAGGAACGGAACTGAACGAAGTCGTACATACACTTGTATGCTGCTCAAGGCCAGTGACGGGTGCAATTTTATTCACCCTGCCATGTGTTTGTGTGTGTGTGTGTGTGTGTATATATATAATGCAAAAAAAATAAAACTAAAAATACGTTTAAAATTCGTCTCATTATCAGTTCGGAATAAATCACACTAAAAAACCAAGATAGAGAAGCACAGGGGTAAACTGCAAGGAATAGGAAGTTAAATATACCAAAATCAAAAGTGAGCCCTCCCTGCCCCCTCTGTTTCTTGCAATCGTTGGTTTTTGGATGTGGTTATTCCGAACTGAAGTATGAGATGAACTTTAAGCGTATTTTTTTAGTTTATTAGTCCAAAGGTGCTTTCTTCCTGAAGGATTATTGTTTTCGTTTTGCGATTTTGCGTTGATTCACTATAAATGTCCGATTCATTTTTCAAATTGTTGTCACCAAATGTTATAGCCCTGTATTATATTTAAAGAAATTAAATAATGATGAGTCTGATAAATGTATGTATATTTCTCGAAATGTGATAAAACAATGGTACCTACAGCCATCCAATTTTGAATAACGTACGTTTCCACCGAAATATGCGCATCTTGAAGTCCAAATTTGGAATTTTTTATTATCTATTTCTTATTTTGAAAACCTTTAACGAATTTTTGATTAACAAACTCAAGGATTTCAAAGCGAGCAATGGCAACACTCTACGAAAAAAAAATCTCCAGTTTGCAAGACTGTATCTGAAAATCTAAAGATATGCTCATTTTAAAATTATTTTACGATATTGCTGTTGAACTGAATTTTATGGTTTAAGTGCAAAGTACATGATATTTAATAAATAAAGGTAACACACAAAACATTAAAAAAACGCCCCTTTGGGCGTAATTTAAAATCTGAAACATTTCAGGTTTTTTTTTTATCATTATCATTATTATTATTATTATTATTTTGAATTATTTCCACCATTTATTACTGCTATCAGCGCGCAGTTGGATTAGGTTTTGAAGTATTTTTTACTATGTATTTTATTTACTTTTATGTGTTTATGTACGTATATATATATATATGTTTAGTTCCACTATCATGACGTTCGTAAACATTTTTAGATTTTTGCAACAATACTTTCCTAAAACTAATCGTCCTTTCAGTTTAGAAGTTTTAATCATAATTGAGCTTAACTTCTAATATGCCAATATTTTATTCATGTACAGACTAAAAAATAATGTAATTTAAGCGTTATTTGTTTTAATAAATGGCTATTTATATTAAATTGCTTTAATATCTCATTGGCCTTACTATGAAAAATTTTATTATCCGTTGATTCGCATAACCGCTTATTTTTATTATCCGTTGATTCGCATAACCTAGTTATTCTTGTTAATTAATTTTGAATTGATCTTACGATCAATAAGGATGACAACTGATAAGCAATACGATAAGAAGAACAAAGCAATGACATTATGGTATTACAGAGGATATTCTTCTGAGCTATGAAACCACCTCTCCTGCATACAATGATTCTATTTTTTTCTCTCGCTAGGATTTATAGATAAGTGCGTATAATTTTTTTTTATCCCATTTGTTTTTACGTTTAGCCATTTTTGCGCCGAATTGGCATTATAGTCCAAAGGACGTTTCTTGCAAATATAATGGAAGAATAGTTACAGAATCAAAACGTATAAATACTTTTTAGTTAGTTAATCGTTCTAAAACCATCTATATTCCGTGTGACTAAAAACCATGCAGTAAGTTGGGATTTCATAGAACACCAAAATTGAAATAATTTCATTAATTTGATGTGTTGCTGTAAATGATCAAATGCGGATAAACCACAAAATTTACCGGTTTGTCATATCGTTCACTAATGCAGTATAGCTTATTGAATGCTTATTTAAGTTGAAAATGTATCTAAATGCATGCTAGAAATTATACGCTTTTTTTACAATGGGCGTTGGTAATTGTGGTACTTATTTAAGCTGAAAATATCTGAACACGTATTAGAAATTATATGCTTTTTACAATGAGCATTGCTAATTATGGTACTTAAGTATAAACGCAACCACCCTGGCGCAGCCTGGTAATATTTGCAGATGAAAAGGCAAAAGGTATTCATCGGGTGCAAGTTGGTGGTTTTGAGGCCTCTTTTTAGAAGCATTATCAAAGTATCGATATTTATCATAAATTGGTAAATGTGATTAATATATGAAAAGGAAACATGCTTTAGCAATTCAAAATACAAATATTTATTAAATAAGGATTACATGATACATTTAAAAAATAAAACATTTAAATTCTTCTATAAAACACTTAACTTCTTCTCCAAATCTTCCTGTAATTTTTCTCCTATTCTTCTCCCGAAGTACACAACGATCTGTTTCCGCTCAAAAACTATTAGAGAACTGCGGAGATTCGGCTTCGTGTAATCGACGGCAATAGCGGCCATCACGGGAAAAAAAAAGAAAAGAAAAAACAGCTCACATTTTAATAAGCTAAAAATATCTCGATTTGTTTGCGAAAAACCGTTGAAACTTCCAATGCAAGAAAGAAAAGGGCCTACGGAAATGACAGTATTGCTTGATTGAAACACTGATATGAGCATGTTTGCCGGAGGAATGGTTACACGCATGCTTACCAAGGCCCATTCGGAAAATTTGGCGACATCTAATGAGGTGGATGCCTATTCCTATTGTTGAGTGAAAGTACCGTTATTGCAGCGGCTTGTTAATGAAAGTTAATAAAAAACTTTGTAACAATGTCCACATGATCTGGTATATTAAGCTTCCTATGTGCTGCATTTTCCCAAACTGGTAGTTTGATAAGCTCTGTTATTTGCCGTCATCTTTCAGTGGAAGCTCAAAGTATAATCAATTTCCACATTGCCTAAATTTATCCCGAATTTTAGCAATTTTTAGAATATATCGGTAAATTTTAAGGTTTGTCAGTCTCAAAATATTTTCAAACAGGCTTAAAAGTTTCTACTTAGAGGAGACAAAAATATTACAAGTAATAAATCAGTCAGCGTAAATTTATTGTTAAAATAATAAAGTCTGGTGTTCTTTGGAAGCTTAAACTACAGACTTTAAAAGATTGTAAAAGAATTATCTTCTAGTCTTGTGAGAAGAACACAAAGTTAGAAAAGGATGTATAAGACCCTTTTATTTGAACACAAAGAAATAACAATGACCCAACTTGGGTTTACATAAGCCAACACTTCTGGATTATCTTAAATAGGTAAGCTAATGTTGAGTTAATTCAAATGTAACAGATTAGCGTAACGGCTCACAGGGTAATTTTAGCACATCTTTTCTCCTCAATCTGAATAAACCCTCATTTACATTCTGGCATGAAACGCATGGGTAAAAAAAGAAAGACATATCACTGAGATCGAATTTTTTTTGCTTCTTGACTACACAGAATTATTCACTTTTGATTACCCTTTTCGGGTATCGCAGTGCCTAGAAACTTTATTTCCTGGAATAGGAGATCCGAAACTCAAATAGCAATAGAAATTTATGTTGTTACATACATGCAGATCTGGTGTGAATCTGCTTCCGTCAGCCTCGAGTATCGAAATAATTGATATTTCTTTCACATTTTCCTTAATTTTATAATGAACCAGAATCTCTATTCCGAAAATAAGGGCCACAATTGTGTATTATTGAAAAATTGAAATTATGGTTAACATAGTTTTCTGCGTTGAGAAACGCTTAGTTAGTACATTGGAAACCCAGTATTTCCCAACGTGAGGCCGACACACCATAGTGGGCAATCGATTCTTAAGGGAGGCAGTTTGAAAATGAACACGTCAAGAGTTACTGGCAGAAATGCAAAATGATGAGTGAATTAAAACTGTATTTAGCATAAAAGAAACGATGGCAAGGTTTTGTGTAGAAACCGAAACTAAATACCAAATACAATCAAATTTGCAAGAGAACTGTTTTTACATTTTCCTTCTTCATATTTAGCTTAATGCGGATTTAGTGAGGTAAATATTTAAAAACAAAGATATCGACTGGATATAACAAACCGATGAGACTTGAGACTGAAGTTAACTAATTGGAACCAAACATAAAATCTCTTTGCAGCAAGGATCAAGCCGAAGAACCTCACTAAATTTGAATAATAAATAATTATTAATAATAAAAATAATACAATAATAAAAATCGTTAATTAAAATTATTTTGTACCTGATGTTCAGTTCTCTATTATATGTTTTGAAAACTGTATTGCTCAATAATTTCCTAGTTATTACTTTGTAGGGTTTGACTCTTTAAATCTTTAGTTCTAGCTTCAAACTCCACGAACACTTTACAAGCGAATAATCGCTTAAGTGTGAACAGAACACGTAAGACTTGAGAAGGGTTTAAAACCCTTTATTATTCAATATATTTTCAATCAGTTCCGGCTTGGAACTTTACAATAAAGCCGCCACTCGGGCTTGAACTTAAATATTAATAATTTGAATTAAAATTAACTTAACTAAAGAAAATATAGCCGGAGCTATCAGAATCTAACTAGTTGGCCCCTAAGTATTAATTGAATCGACGAAGCCTAGCAAGGGCCTAGATATGGCCGAGCGTAGTAACAGCTAAGAGAGATGTGGCCAGAAGGCAAACCCGCGCTAGTCAGGAAATCAGACTCTCTCTGTTGTCACGATTAAGTCACGATTCTCATTTGCATTATCTGCGTTTCTGAATTCACAATCTGGCAGAAAATTGTAAGCTGAAATTAGAATAAGATAGGAAAGATACAAAACTTAAAATAACTATTAGAAAACGTATAATAAACCTTACACTTTACAACTTACTAAAATCTATCATTCAAGTTTCTTTTGTGAACATTTAAATTTTTGAATATTAAAAATTGTGTATATGTTAGGGGATATAAGAATTTTAGGAAGGCTTAGACGGGGCGTAAGACAAAAAAGTTGAGAAACCTTGGGCTAAATACAATTACTATGACAGATGTTGGTACGTTGGGGAACACACACGGACGTTTCTGTCATTAATTTCTAAGGAATTGACCCATTTGAAGTACCTAGATATTTTTCGATCATAAAGTGGATGAAGACTGATGGTCCTCACATTCTTAGCCATAATTAATTATAATCCAGTTATTTAACTTATATATAGTATAGAACTTAGTTAGTATAGAACTTGAAAATTAGTTATTGAACCAAATATTCAAATTAGTATTTAATTTTGGTCATTTAAGGGCTTTAGAACACCTTTTAATGGAAAATTTTAAAAATAGAACATTCGAATCTTCGAAACTCATGAATCTTGAAAAAGCTCTGAAGGCTGAAGTACTGATGTTTACTTCATCATTCCGGTCTTTCAAATAATAACGTAAAAAGTCATATAATATTTTGTCTGAAAGCTCTCAAAAGTTTTATTGACATTAGTAGAAGTGTTCAATATGAAAGACCAAGGTTATGGTAAATTCAGAGGAATTGGGTCACCTTTATCACTTCATGGTGAGGCTGACAGCCACACTTTTATTGTTTTTAAGAGATATAAAACAAGCTTAAGAAAAGATCTTAGACTGATTCATATTTTGAATAACTGGCTCAAAAATATTTTTTGCTTCCAAAAAACATAGACTTTAGTCGTGAAATCGTCTTCAAAGTCGACGAAGTCTTGTTCAAAATCTACGCCAGTCTGAAGCTGATTTATCGGTTTATTTTAAATCTTACATAGCGTATTTCGCTTCCAATTCGATTCTAGAGAGAATTCTCCTTTTTATATTTAGCGTATATTAGCATTAATTCTTGATGTAATTCGATACTTCAGCACTTTCAGTGATATAAAAAATAATCTAAAATTGCAAAATCTTGAGATCTTACCGAAGTACGTTTTTCATCAAATTATATTGAGGAGATGATCTTCAAGACTCAAGAGATTTAATTATATTCTGCACGTATTAAATACAATTTGAATCGTTTTGGTAAATATGAGTGTATTTTGCATCGTACGCTGATTAGCAATTTTGCTTTAATTAAAAACATTTAATATTAAGTTCTTACATTTCTTTTTCGTCTTTTCCTTACCTTTTATAAATGTTTCAAGAGATTCTCTCATCGATAAATTCGGAAACAACTTAGGTTTCGGATTCGAGGAAGTTCAGTTTTCATACCACGTCTGGTAAATTTGCTCTGAGAAAGATTTCCAAACTAAAGAGTTTAATTTTAAAAGAAAATTATCTAAGGTAAAGACTACGACATTACACAGATAGTTTTGTGCTTCACTGTGGAATAGGAGAAAGGAAGGATTTGATCAAGATAAATTTGAGATTTGAATGATGTTTGTAGTTGTTTTTAAAGCAAAAAGAAGACATAAATCATTTACAAATCGCTGGAAAGATAAATCTAAAAGCATTTTGGAAACACGTAGTTTTATGGAATGAGAAATGTTCAGGTATATCTGGGAGCTATAGCAGCCACTAACGTCTAGACATTCAAATGTTTACTGCCATTCATCTAAATACACTTTCATTTCGAAATGCAAAATGAAACCCCTATCATCCTCCGATTATCGAGTCTGAAAAAGGAAAACACTAACATCAAAATGAATTCCAAGTCATTTTATTTTTATGACCAAATAGCGATTTCTTTTGTCTGAAAATCGAGTGATATTTTATCTGAAGGCCTTTTTTATATTTTTTTATTTGAAAACGAAACAGAGGACGAGTGGACGGAGAACCGGAAACTTCTAACAAGATAATATTCTTGTGTTATTTCGATTCCTTGTGTTCGAAATATTGACTGAAAATATATCTTCAGGCAAATCAATTGTTTCTTATACGTTTCATTTTCAATATAAGAATGTATCAATTTTCATGAAGCACATAAGACTTATCTGATTAATGGATGGAATGCTATCAAATTATACCTAAGCAAAACTAAGTCGTAATTATGCTACAGCTTGTTCAAGGTTCCGCCTCATATTCCTGTTAGTGTATCCGTGTTAAAATTTGCCCAAAGTATTCATGTTACAGTTTGTCCAAAATTTGTTCAGTACTTTTCGCTACATCCGTAGTGTAAACCAGTGATTCTCAACCACTGTGCCATGGCACTTTTGTGTGCCACCAAATTCTTAAAATGTGCCGCCAAATTTTGAAATCGTTAAAAGTGTGCCGCGACAGAAAAAGGTCGAGAATCGCTGGTGTAAACTATTGAAACTCATGCAACTTGCCTGGTTTCCGGTATTCCAGTCAGGCACTAACGACCTGTACTTGGTTTTATACAATCGGTCATTTTTGGAAAAATTGCTGGGCAAAAGTCTTGTCATCAGTATTTTTATTTTCTTTCAGCATTTCATTTTAACGATACTGACCTAGTTTCAAAGCACTGACCTGGGCAGAAACTCTCCGCTTAGTCAACTGTATTCATAATATTCTTTACCAAAAGGCTAAGTGCTACTCTCCTGGTGAAGATCATGATTGCCACACTTGTTTCATAAAAGACTAACTGGTGCTCACACAACTCAGTATTAAGTTCTACTCATGCAAGTTTGATTAGGATTTATTACATGATTCAATTGCAAACAATACATGATAGCAAAAAAGTTTATTTTCCAGCAAATAATAAATATATTATTCCCATGACTGCCTGTTTAAATATAATGAAATTGAAGAGCTGAATCAAAGTGTATTTAATTTTATGGGATTAGAGAATGATGAATATTGAAAGCAATATGGAAACTAAACCTATTTTTTAAACTTGTTGCAGATTCTAAGTATCAGTGTGATAGATTCACAGCCAATTTATATTTAAGTATGTATTGTATATCAAGATATTATTATAAAGTTTGAGCATAGAAACGAGACGCTTTCGAGAATAAATAAACATTATGAATATAGCTCAAATATTTCTGTGCCCTATAAAATTGTAAGATGTATACTATAATTTTCTGTAGAGCATTTCTTTTGTTCAGCCTCTTGTTTTTCAAATAATCTATTTTTCAGATGTTCTCCGCTAGTAAGTGAAAATTTTCCAAGCTCTGTTTCATGCTCGTCTCGATCTTTGGACAATGTTCTTTTGTATGGCATAGTTTTACCGTACATTGTTACCCTAAGCTTGTGAATATTCAGGTATTTAATCTACCCATGAGACCGCTGAAAACTGCGCAGAAAACAGTCGCATTCTAAAATATCTGAAGAGTACCTTAAGGCCTTTCAGAAATCGTACCTTCATTTCAGAAATCATTAGAAAAACATTTGTCGAATCACAATCGCGGATTATTTACAGTATTAATATAATTAATTACAAATACAGTATTATAAAATTACATAATCACAATCGCGTATTATTTACTCAGTATGCCCCTAGCTTGTTGAAACTGTAGCCTCTCGAAGCCTGAGGTTTTGTCAACCTATTGCAGTACTAAAAAAATAGTCTTTTTCTGCTCATTTGTAAACTTTGTTATTGGAAGGGAGCAATGGCACTGGTAAAATATGTGCAATTATATACTGCATTGTTCTATAAAATAAATAAATATTTGGGTATCATTTATTGGTGTTGGTATCAGTCTCAAAGTTCTCATATTACCGTAACTTATCCGTACCTTAATACATAAAATGAATCAAGAATCAGGCTTTTATATTCATGAGAAAATCACTTATGTTTGTAATTTAGAAACATGTACACAGAGAATGTATTCCTAAACTCAAATTTTTTTCAGAAAAATGGTTTTTTTCAAAAGAAAAATTTAAAAAGTTTCTGTCAACTGAATAACATTTAAATTCATTCAAAAGAACATTCTGTCAAAAGAACAACACTAACATTAAAGTTTACGGAAAACATCGTGTGAAATCTTCTCTTAATTTAAATTAATCGCACTTATTATTCGCATAATTAATAATCACTGTTATTTAATGACATATGCATGGTATTTATAGGCTTTGAACTAACTGAATAATGTTTCAATAAGTGTTTGTAAAACCTGAACAATAATCTTTTATCTTATGCAAATATTTTCTATTTGTAAAGCTTCGGAACAAAACGCTTTTCACTCTAAATAATTATTTCCTCTTAACTGTATGTTAAA
Source organism: Stegodyphus mimosarum (assembly GCA_000611955.2). Lineage (NCBI taxonomy): Eukaryota > Metazoa > Arthropoda > Arachnida > Araneae > Eresidae > Stegodyphus > Stegodyphus mimosarum. The sequence continues at coordinate 323,203 of KK120927.1, forward strand.
TTTCCTAAACTCAAATATAAATGAAAATTTTTAGTCTTTTTTTTTCTTTTAATTCATCCGTTCCAGATAAAATTTCCTCGTTTGATATAACGAAAGATTCCTTAGTTCCACAAATTAAATGGTCAGAAAACAGATCTGAGTTTTCTTACACAAATTATGCTTTTTCTTCAATATCTTATCGCATTTATCACATATTTGATACCCCCCACCAGTAGCCGAGTGGTTAAGATCACTGAATGCTAGTAATTCCCCCCCGGTACTGAGCTCAAATGAACAGATTGCTTGAATGGTTGGTTTTCGACAATATTTCATTTTTATTTCCCATGTGATCGTAAACATGAGATATTTTCTTTTGGAAAATCGTCCACGAAGCTATCCCTTCTCTTAGGCAGACATTTCTTTCGTCTTTGTCATATTCAAATAAACTAGCTTAACCTAAGCACACTTTTGGATGTAATATTCCCTTTCCCTCTTCGTATTTACCACGCATTTATAGCTATTTTCGTCATTAAATAAGTACATTTACATTTACTTCTCGCATATGCACCTTATACTAAATTCCTGCTCACAGGAATTGCAATGCCAAGAAAATACTATCAGATAGACATGGAATATGATACACGGAATGTAAATGATAAATATTTTATCTGTGCAGTAAAATAGAATGCGTGTCCAGGATAGAAGTTGAAATTTTATTCGAAGAGTAAATTCGCAATGAAGGAACGCAAAGAGTAAATTCCGTAAAAAGGAACGTAAAGAGTAAATTCAGCCATTGTATCTGTAAAAACTACTACGCTACTTTGCGTTCTGTTAGATTTGATGATTGCCCATGATAGTACACAAATCAGTGCAATCGTCAGAAACGCAAATATGAGCAGATTTCGATAGGAGAATAACAGGGTTTAGAAAAGGTTTCTGGTACAGTGGCACTGTATGGTATTTTGGATTGTACCCTAATACAATTATACGTAAATGGATGCAATGACAGAAAATGGTTCGGCGGCGGCGCACAGGCGTGAGGGATTAAGTTACTTACAGGCAGGACAGAATAGGAAGAGAAATACCTGTTGCGCATTGTGGTGATGTACAGTGCAGCAACTTCTACAGTATTAGCTAACAATACACTACAACGACATTTTAAGCGATGTTTTTTGGCACGGTTCATCGACGATTGCTGTACCTATTATTTATACCCCAACCTTCAGTTTTGCGCATTCCAACAATCTCTTACCATCGATGTCAGCAATTTAAACGATGTAGATAACTAAGATTCTAAAACCGCGAATTGAAAATCATTTTCTCCAATTAATCTTTGTATAATTTGTGGATCTATGACCGGACCTTCGCTTAACAACCCCTTTCCCCATGAAAAGTTGTATTTCCGAGAGTTATTGTGCCTTTAGCAACGGCCTCACTGTGTAGGGTACTATGACATTTCATTCATGTTGTTACTTTTTACAAATGCAAGTATTATAAGTGGGGCTGTATTTTAACAGGATATTGCCACTACTCGTATCTCACATATTTTTCAATCATTATTGCATGACCACTGAAAATGTCAACTCTTTCTTGCATTACATAATCCCCGGATTTACTTCGAATAGAATACATGCGTAATACGATTGGTAAAGAGCTGGTCGTATGTTATCAAGCGTAGATACAGATTACGTGGTATGGACACCTTGTAAGCTCTGTATATACACTTATTTAACTTGCATCGAAAGATATGTCACGAGCAGAAATCTAAAATCTGCATCTGTTACCACCATCTGTTTTACGAGATCATTGGTTCAAAGAGAGACAGTATTTGGCATGTTTCTTATAATTTACAGTTTCGAAATTTTACTGCATCACTCCTTATGTTATATGTATTTTCTGCACTAAATATTTTCGTTATGATTCAATTCTTCTCGTGTTGCTATTCCGAGAATCCTGTATATCATGTATATTCTCTAAATATAGTATATATGGACTTATATATGAAGTTTATGCTGGTTTCTTTAAAATCACCACAACAAAGTTTGTATCACAATAAAATACATTGCTTGCATTATTTTGCTTTTCGTTTGCCAACTTTATACTCTGCATGTTGTAACTATTTTTCATTTCTTAGCATTTGTGGGCTTCGTCTAATAGCGTATTTAAATTCTCTCAAGAAACTTTCTTTGCATTTATGACAACTACTTATTTATCACAAAAGTTTTAGTTTTGGCCATTTTACACAGCTGTTGTCTAATATCAATAGTTTTTTATTTAAATAATGAGACTTCCGAGTCTGTCTTTCATTTGAAGCAATCGAGGCGTTATTAATAATCTTAGTTTCAGTATCACATTAGACAAAAGCATAAAAATTAAGAATACATTATATGCTTTGCCTAAAACTTATACAAATGGAACAAGATACATGGTAAGGACAGAAATTAGTACAGCATACAAAATTTAATAATATTAATTAAGACATGCAGATAAATGCCCTGTTACCCCTGACCATAGTAGGAACCTTATGTTGGTGAATTTCAGTACAATAATGAGGAAACTAAATACTGTAATGATTGCCAGAATTTCACACAAGAAACACAATGCAATGAGGTTAGCAAAATGGCGCTGTTTAATTGTGTTGACCTATGTTGCAGCAAAAGGTTTTCGAGTTTTAAAAAGCACATCTATCCGGGAGACACAATTAGGCAAGATAGTGTACTTCTAAAGGAAGTATTTCAGTAAATTAAACTTCAGAAATAAGGGAATACTGTCCAATTAAATTTGCATATTTAATATGTTGCTTATTCAATATTTCGCCTGTTATCACATCACTTATTTGCATCGCAGAAAGAATGACTGATTTGTATTACTAATGCAAAGCATGAGAAGTCTCTCTATTCATTGACTAATGAACGCAACTATACGGCTATACACATCCTTCCTTTGCCAGAATTTGTCATTTTCCGTCAACTAGTCAGTGTTTCTTTAGTTCAAAATATCAAGTATTTTTTATAAGAAACACATTCTTTTCGGTTGTTCTTTCAAACCAAGCAAAGTTAAAATATTTATCTATTTGTTCTTATTTATATTTGGAGAGGATCTCCAGCAGGGAGAAGAGTAGAAAATGTCTTTTTGAGTTAAAAAAATGGAGAGAATTTTGTCAGAAAAAAATGTTAGAACGATGAATCAAGCGGTGCTCCTTTGTCTTCTTTGCCAGACGTTCTATTACCACTTCATCAGAGAAGGAAATATGTTCTTCCTTGCCACTTGATCTTAGTTTGTGCGATGGGACGAACAAACAAACGAAATCGAATGAAGAATTGATTCCTGTTGGAGATGATTGAGTTGGAGATGGTACTGAGAATGATAATCACTTTTTCTGAAGTAAGCCACTCCTTGTCTGCAGTCTCATTCAGTATATAAAACCTGCATTGCTTGACCCTAAAAATGAAGCTTTATTTTGACTTATATATATATAT
>KK120927.1:326694-459435 GCA_000611955.2 Stegodyphus mimosarum
TAACTTGGCTGTATCTTTTTAAAATGGGTTTTTGTATCAAGTATGAACTTGAAAATATAATTTGCATTTATTTGAATAGAGACTTCTGGCCGATTATTATCCGCAAGCATTCTGAATTACCTATAACTGAATGATTATGATTCATTATATGTTCCAAAACGAGATTAGATATTGTTGGTATTACGTCAAATCATTAATCTGCAACACCGTAGTCTCAAGATGAATGCTTTTACCACTATAGTAAGATTAGGTGTACGACATTTATATTACATTTGTTTTCTATATTGTTACGTGCGTACGGTTTCATTATGGATTGAATGCACAAGTCTTTAAAAAAGTTAATAAAATTTATTCTCTTCACGAGAAATAGAAAAAAATGCTGAAATATTTCCTCAGAGACATTCGTACAATATCACAATATCTCAAATGTTAAACAAAACTCATTTCGAAACAGAGAATCTAATTCTATCTCACAGCGAATTCGCTACAATCAATGACAACATTAAGTAAACAAAGAGTTCGCTTAAAACAACAGCAACTGAGCTGAGGTATTTTAATTCGACTTTCATAAGCTTTTTAATTTTTCACGAAAACATTCTGGCAAAATCTATTTAAAATCTATTTTCTCGATTTTTCTGGAGAGCAACAGCAATTACGAGATATTTATTTATTAAACATTAAATGCACACGCAGCTTGGGTTTCGTTTCCTTGACACATGACTCGGTTGATCGATGCATAGATGACACCTTTTTGTTGCTTGTTTAACAATAAACTTTAATAAGAAAACAACTCTTGATGTCCTTTTGTCTCTACTTTTTTTTCTTGTTTTTTTCTTACTTCCGTCCAACAAACCACCTGGCGCTCGTCAGTGATCGTTCCGTCGAACTAATTGTTTTTTTTTTCCGCCACGCCTTTCCTTCTCCTGGGGCTATGAGCATTACATAAACATTGTAAAATACCGAAAAACAAAGAAATTTTATGGACAGAAAATAATTAAAAAAAATTAAAACATCTATATAAAATTTTTGAGTTAAAACTAATATTACTTATGTTGGAGCTTTTAATTCTTAAGAGTTTGTGTATAGGTTTTAAGTTCAATACCAAATGATAAGTCAATATTTGGATAAACAATTCTCAATAACATGAATGTGTAAAGTTTGTGACAACATGATAAACACAATATATACTGTAAAATTAGTGTTCAAATCAATCGTAAATAGTGACCATGAGCTCCAACAGAATAATTAATGTTGCGTTGTGTCATAAAACAGTAGGGTCCAGTGTTCCAAATTAAAGTGATGAAAACATTAGAAGTTAAAATTAAATATGGAATTTATTAAGATAATACTGAATTAATACTAAATTTTACATTGTTGGCGGTGGAGTGGAAAAAAAAAGTATAAACAATCATACCAATCCAAACAGGGAATTTAACATTGTAGATACAGACATCCGACAAACAAACTACACTTCTACAGAGTGAACATTATTAAGCTCATCTGCATGGGTTTTAAACCAAACTTCTTCTTCTGCTATAGCATGTTTCTTAGCTGCTACATATGTTTTGTGGTTCTGTGGTAATAACAGTCGCCTCAAATGTAAATGAAGGCCCTCAAGAAAAACAGACAGGAGTAAATCAAGTCTCTGACTTTCCACAGTGGGATCTTCCACTTTATCGACAGGTACTGTTTTACAAGAGAGTGCCTCTATTCTAGCAGCAAACTGCCTAACACTTTCTCTATTTAACGATCATTTTTCTCATTTAAACGATCAACATGTACCACCTGTCGTGTGTGTGGTTTAGTCACTAACTCTATCCTGAAGTTAACCTTTGATAACTTCTAAAACTCGGTAAGGAGCCTTGTTAAATTTACACAGCTTCCTAGCCGTTCCTGGCTGTACCACAGGAGTGTATAAGTAAACTGTATCACCTAGCTGTATGTCCTTATGAGAAGCTTTTGACTCTCTAGTAGTTTCTTGTTTCTCAGCTGCAGTAGTTAAATTTGTCTTAACTACCTGAAATGATTTTTGCAATCTGACGAGTAAATCTTTCGCATAAGTTTTAGTATCATCATAAGTCCTAAATTTATACTGAGTCAACATATCCACAGGTAACGTTAAATCTCGGCCATACAAGAGAAACGCTGGGCACTCATCTAATGCCTGATGCTTTCCAGTTCTATGTGCTAATAAAGCAAACGGTAAATGCCTGTCCCAATCTTCTTGAGTTTCAGAAACCAAGTGACTTAATGAATTAATAAGAGTTGCATTTAATCTTTCTACGACCCCATCTGATTGTGGATGATAACTTGTAGTGGTGTGTTTACAAATTCCTAATTTCTGATAAACTTCATTAATAGCCTGTGATATAAAATTGGTACCTCTGTCTGTGATTATATGTTGTGGTACCCCATGCGAAGCAATAAACAGCTCAAGTTTCTCAATTATGGTTTCAGATGAACAATTTTGTAAAGCATAAGCCTCTGGCCATCTCGTGAAATAGTCTGTGATAACCAATATATATTTATGTCCAGAAAGTGTCATGGGCAGAGGGCCTACAATGTCCATGGCTATACGTTCAATAGGTCTATTGGCTATTGGAACTCCCATTAATGAAGCTTTGTGTGAAGCCTTAAAACCACGTTTCTGTGTACAAGAATGACAAGATTTCACATAATTAAGAATTTCCTTATGCATGTTTTTCCAAAAGAATGCTTTCTGAATTCTATGAAGGGTTCTATGAAAACCAGAATGAGCAGCTACAAGTGAATCATGATTTTGTTGCAGAATTTTTGGAACTAATGTTTTAGGTAACACTATTCTGTTTTGTTTTTGCCAACGAGCCTTAGGATTTTTAAATTTACAATACAAAGTATCATTTTCAATGAAGAAGATCTGTGAAGGAGGTTTTGGAATTCTATTATTCTCTAAATCTTCTTTTATTTGCATACAATAAGGATCAACAGCTTGTTGTTCTTTAATGGTGTGTAAAAGATCAGGGGTGGTAGAAGTTTGTACTTGTTCAGCCACATTTACAGATCTGGATAAATAATCAGCAGTGGAATTTAATTTTCCTGGTTTATGAACAATTTTGTAGTCATACTGAGACAACCCCATTATCCAGCGAGCAATCCTAGATGTTGGATCTTTTAACTTTAATACATGGGAAAGTGAAGCCTGATCACAATAAACTGTAAAACTTTTGCCTAAAAGATATTGCCTAAAATGAGCAGTAGCCCATACAACAGCCAAAGCTTCCTTCTCCACAGTGCTATAATTAATTTCAGGACCCTTTAGTTTTCTACTGGCAAAACAGATAGGGTGTAAAAATTTATTCTCATCCTCCTGACCTAAAATGGCTCCTAGAGCATAATTTGAAGCGTCAGTACACAAAGCGAAGGGTTTTGTAAAATCTGGTAAAGCCAAAATAGGCTGAGTTAAAAGTTCAGCTTTTAAGTTGTCGAAAGCCTGTTGAGCCTCATCAGTCCATTTAAAGGTTACTTTATCTTTAGTCAGTTCAGTTAAAGGTAAGGCTTTGTGAGCAAAATTTTGAATAAATCTACGATAAAATCCTACCAGACCTAAAAATCTTCTAACTTCCTTTCTATTTTTAGGCACCTGAAAACTACTGATAACCTTAAGGTTTTTATCATCAGGCTGCACTTTACCTTGAGATACTTTATAACCTAGATATGTAATTTGGTCTCTGAGAAAATTGCATTTAGAAGGTTTCAGTTTTAAGTTGTGTGCAGTAAGTCTATCAAATACAATTTTTAATTTGCTTAAATGTTCCTCGAAAGTATTTGAAGCTATCACTATATCATCTATATAAATGCCTATCTGTAAAGGCGATAGATTTGCCAAAACTATTGACATCAGTCTCTGAAAGGAACTGGGCGCATTACGCATCCCGAATGGGACTCGTGTCCAATGATAATGTCCAGAAGGAGTAGTGAAACCACTTTTATAAATATCATCAGGGTGTATTTTCATTTGAAAGAAACCTGAAGTTAAATCTAATGTGGAAAAATAAGTAGCATTCCCTAAACCTTCAATCAATTCTATCATGTTAGGTAATGGAAAACTATCCTCAACTGTTTTCTCATTCAATTTCCTAAAATCTGTTACTAAACGATAACTCCCATCTTGCTTTCTAACTAAAATCACAGGAGCAGAATATGCACTATCACTTTCTTCAATAATTTTTGCCTCTAACAGCTCAGCAATCTGCTTATCTAATTCTTGCCTTAAATGATAAGGAACTCTGTAAGGTTTCTGTCTGACAGGAATGTTGTCTTTTAAATTAATGTTGTGTAAAATTGTATCACAACCAGTAAGTTCAGTGACAGAAGAAGCAAAAATGTTTTTGTACTGATCTAAAAGAATCATAAGTTCATGTCTCTGTTGTTCAGGTAAATGACTTAAGTCAAACTGACCTCCCCAGGGTTCAAACTGCTCACCAGTCTCAAGACTCGTAGAAAATACTGGCTGAATATCAGGTGTTTTAACATTAACAGGAGCCAAGGTGGCTAGTTTCATACCTTTGTTAATGTGTACAATATCAGGAGAGAAATTTGCCACTTTAATAAAAAATTCATTTGAACGTTGTTTACTATTCACTGAACGTGCTACACTGAATTTGGCGTGCTGATGGTGAGGAAGAGGTTCAATAAGTACAGAAGGTTGAGAAAAAGGTAAAAGGGAAGTTGAAACTTTTAGAATATTTTCAGAGAAAGGAGGAAGTTTATGCTTTTTCACAGAATAGCAAAAGATATCATTAGTCGAGTTATTTGGTGACATGCAATTAATTGAAGCATCAGCACTTGGCGCAGACATGTGAAGGTGCAAAGGCACCAATATGTGTGGACCTATCAAATTTGATGAACTGAAATCAATACAAAGTTTGTTTAGACTTAAAAAGTGTGTTCCTAAAAGTGCACCATATTGATCAGATAAACTATCAATAATAAGAAATTCAGTTTGAAAAATCTGATCCTGAAATTTGACAGGTAACAAAACTTTTTCCCTAACTAACACTTTGTTGCTTGAAATGCCTTTTAAATAAGTTTCACATGTTTCAATTTTTACTTTCTTGCCAAAACATTTCATATACCTAGCATTTAGTAAATTTACAGTAGCTCCTGAATCTAATAAAAATTTGAGTTTATTACCCAAAATTGAGCCATTTACTATAGGAAGAGGTGCTTCACCTAAAGAAACTGAATACACTGATGGTACCTTCAAAAGGGCTTCATGGGATGAACTGAAGGAATTGCTCTCCCTACCCCTTACTAGTTTAAATTCTGGTTAAAAACTGGAGCCTGAGGATTTAACTGAGTAGTGTTCCTCGAATTAACCTGCCCTGCAACCTGGTGTGCGTTGGGAGTTACACTAGCATTTCCTAGCTGTCGAGCATTACCATACTGTCTAGTTCTAACATTGTTGTTAGTACCCTGAGATAGATTTACCATACAATTCCTCGCTAAGTGGCCTAACCTATTACATCTATAACAACGAGGACCAACCTGTCTACTCTTAGCTGTAGACTTAGACATCAATGATTGTACTTGAGTTTGCAAGTTTCCTAACATGTTAGTTAAAGTAACTATGTTTTCCTGTTGTGCTTTAATTGCTGCTGTGAGTTCATCTTTGGAACTATTAGCCTGTGCAGCCTTAACTGTAACACCTGGAGTGGAAACTGCATTCACTTCTACAGAGTGAACATTATTAAGCTCATCTGCATGGGTTTTAAACCAAACTTCTTCTTCTGCTATAGCATGTTTCTTAGCTGCTACATATGTTTTGTGGTTCTGTGGTAATAACAGTCGCCTCAAATGTAAATGAAGGCCCTCAAGAAAAACAGACAAGAGTAAATCAAGTCTCTGACTTTCCACAGTGGGATCTTCCACTTTATCGACAGGTACTGTTTTACAAGAGAGTGCCTCTATTCTAGCAGCAAACTGCCTAACACTTTCTCTAGGCTTCTGAAAGGCTTGAATTAATGCTCTAATATTAGCATGTAAATTTTGAACAGTAGCAAATCTGTCCTTTAAAGCCTCAACCACAATTTCCAACTTAGTCTCATTCTTGAGACGAGGGTTATTGCGAATAAACGCAGCAGCTTCTCCATCTAATTTTACACGAATAGCAGTCAACTTATCAGAGTCAGCCCAGCCTACATGTGCTGCAACTAAATTGACTCTGTCCAGAAAATCATTAAGTTGAGTAGTACCTTCTGCCCCAGTAAAAGTGGGAATTGACACCAAGGGATCAGCCCCAAAAACTGAGATTCTATTTGCAGTAGGCTGAGGATTCCGACCCCCAGTTAAACGGTTAATTACAGGCATTCTAGTTGCCGCTGGAGTTAAACTCTTCCTTTTAGTAGGCATATTAACCAATTTAACTCATAAATGTGTAACACAATATAATACAATACTACTAAATTTGTGTAAATAATGTAACACTGGTAAACAGTACAGCAAAATATATATAAGCAAAATAGTGTAGCTTAATTACACAATTAACAGCACTTTTAACAGTACTCATAAAAATATTATACTATGAAATATTATTCATATCAATTATCAACATAAAGAAAATATTACCAGTAATTAATAATAACACTGCCACCACTCTTAGCAAAAGCAATTTTAAAATTTACACTGGACCAAAAATGATAAATTAGAATACATGGCACCTTTTTTGTGCATACCAAATACAAAATAAAATACAAATTGCATATAACAAAATTCGCGAGGTCACGGCACCATTTTCTTGTTGGAGCTTTTAATTCTTAAGAGTTTGTGTTTATGTTTTAAGTTCAATACCAAATGATAAGTCAATATTTGGATAAACAATTCTAAATCACATGAATATGTAAAGTTTGTGACAACATGATATACACAATATATACTGTAAAACTAGTGTTCAAATCAATCGTAAATAGTGACCATGAGCTCCAACAGAATAATTAAAGTTTGCGTTGTGGAAAAATACAGTCAGGTCCAGTGTTCTAAATTAAAAGTGAAAACATTACAAGAAAGTTAAAATTAAATATGGAATTTATTAAGATAATACTGAATTAATACAGAATTTTACATTGGTGGCGGAGGTGTGTAAAATTAAAAAGAATCTCATACCCTTCCAAACAGTGAAGTTAACATAGTAGATACATTGTAGGCTCAGACATCCGACAAGCGAACTTCGGCCACGTCACAGCGCAACCACAATTTAACGTTCCAAACAGTGAAGTTAACATAGTAGATACATTGTAGGCTCAGGCTATGGCAAGGTTACTTGTTACAGAATCATGGCAGTAGAGAGAGCCATTGCTTGCTTTCTATAAGGAGAGAAAAGAAAGTAATTAGTTAAGAAAAAGTTTAGACATTTGCGTCGCCCTCCATAGTAGCCTTCTCTCATCCATTTCTTCCGACATCGTTGGTTCCATGATAACGCTGACAGCTACTCTTCAGATAGTATTTTTCATTCGTGTCTCGCTTTCAGATCCGTCTCCTTCCGTCAATGGCTGCGTGTCTGCCTCGTGTCTGTCTCGTGTCAGTCTGCTCTCGTCGCCAGCTCCCAGGCTTTTTACTCAATTCGCCAAGACTGCTCGATTGGCGATTTTAGATGGTAGGAAAACCGCCAACAGCCCGGCAACCCCAGGGGAAAAACACGCAGGAAGGTGAATCTCCAAGTAGAATGAGCTCCAGAAATTGGCGAATATCGCTGATACACCAAGGTCAGTCACCTCTAGCCTCGACGAGGGGTCCCACTCTAGCATAGGAAAAGCCTGCGAGTAAGCAAAACACCCCGTCCCCCCTGAGTTTGCTGCAGGGTTAGTAGTGTAGAAACTAGCCTCTACCGCAGGGTGCAAACGTTACTAATGTTGACAGATGTTTCACTGACTACCGTCTAGCGGGCGAAGAAATCGAAAACAAGGTCGTAAATAATTTGGAAAGGCAACGGAAAAGTTTTTGAAAGGATAGGTGTTAATTATTGATCTTACATACAAATTAACTTCAATACTGATAAGTACTTAAATAAAAATATAATAATTTCATAGATAATTTTCTTGGGTTTATTCCAACACCAAACACGACCACCATAGTAAGGAAATAAAAATTACTTCAGTTAAAATACAATAATCAAGTATGAAAATTTTTTATATTCTCCACAACACCAAAACGACCACCATAGTCAGAAAATATGGATCCCAAATTTAGTAGAAAAGGGGGCACAATAGAAATTAAAACTTAAATTAAACTTTAAACACCAACTTGTGTAAACAAAACTTTAAAAAGATTGACCTTAAGGATCAACTTATCAAGAGATTAACATTAACAACCAAGGTTAAGAAAAAATAATTAAACAGAAATTTAAATAGTTAACCAACCAAAAGTAAAGAAGAAAAATTAATTACACAAGCAACTTAAAATCAGCGTTAACCAAAACTGTCAAGAGAACAAATTAAATGACTACAATTACTTTTCAACAAACCAAAGAAACTTAAGTTCAACTACAAAAATTAAAACAAATTAAACTTTAAGTCTGAAGCAAAATATATTAAATCATTACCTTTAAAACAATTTAAATCACAACTGAAATAAGTAATACATAACACTTAGCACTGAAATTTCAAAAAAGGAACGAAATATTAATAAAATATAATATACAAAATTGTAGAGAACGTTAACGATACCTAACATTATAATCTTATACGCTGATTCCAGTTTAATGTTTAAAATTATTTTAAGCTTGTCAAGTTTATATTATTTTTACTAAGAGTTATTTTAATTTGTTAGCCTTTTCTGTCATTTTTTGCTTCTGTCGCGTTTCCTAACCAGGATTTAAATGAGTTAGGGTGAACGAGAGTATATTTAAACAGAAGTAGCGAAAAGGTTAGTCAGACTGCGTTTCGCTATTGGTTCAAATCTTTCCCACTGCTTAAAAATGGTCAGCTTCCTATCAATTATAAGAGAAGAATTTATATTATAGCTGTTAAGCCTATTATTACGTATGCGTCTTCTCCGTGTGGATAACTGCCAGCGAGTAAGACTACAAAAAACTTCAGATGTTGCAAAGTAAGCGTCTTAGAATTATCATTTGTAACTTGTAACTTGACTGGTAATTAGTGGCATTTAGCAGTCTGTGCGTTTACCACTTAGCTTGATAATGTACCCTAAGGTGGTGGAATTAGATTTAATTTTTAATTTGACACACCAAAATAAAAAAAAACGCTTCGCCAAGAGGCGAAACATGTCAAGTACCTGAAGTACGTAAAATAATAGAGATGTCACAGGTATGCATATTTTATAAGGAACAGAAGCCTGCACTTGAATCTAAAAATAGAATCAATTAAAAATTTCCCCTTACAGATTAATGGAAGATTTTATGAGCGAACTTTAAAAAGTTACCCAGCAAATTTCGCATCTTGGGAAAGATTTTTAGGGCCTACGCTACTCATTTGCTGCATACAACACTGAACAATCAGGCTGACCAAGCAGAATTCCCTAGTATTTTTACTATTTAGTTTGATAATTCAGTCTTTGCAAATGTGTGAATTCAGAGAGACTACCAGAATCTACTCCAACCTGTCTCCAACCCTCCCCTGTCTTCAGTTTAGAAGCAAAGCGCTTCAGCCTATTTTCCCCTCGTCAGCTACTAATCATTTATGGAGAATTTTCTTTGCAGTTGCACCAGCCCTTCCCCGTCTTCAGTTCTGAAACAAAGTGCTTCAGATTGTTCTCCTCTCGTTAGCTACTAATCACTAATGGAGAATTGTCTTTGCGGCTGCATCACAGGTCAGGTCTTAATGGGACTATCTCAATTACTGGCAAGATTAGGGGAAATCTATCACCTGCTGCAAGCCAGTATACCGACCAAGTATCAAAGTACCAAAGTTTCGCTATTGAGTGCTCACGTTGTCGTTTCTCATTGCTGTTTGAGTTCTGAATCTGGGCTTCGCGTTCTTGCCGTAGAAATTTAATATTACGACGGTGTAGGTTTCTGAGTCAATCTGCTGGGTTAAATTCATTTAACCCAGCAGAATTAACTGAAAGCTTTCAGATTTTATATCCCTGATTAATTTTTTCTTCATTTTTCTTTTGTTTTATAGTTACAGGTGGATGGTAAATTTGTAAGCACAAAAACTACCGTCTGTAAATAATTAACGTCGCTAACAGACTTTGAGGTAGATCTAGAAGCAGTTCGTGCTAATAAAGAAGACTAGACGTTACAACTGTACGATTGCAATTGACCTATTTAAGAATCAATGTCCCAAGAACTCAATATATAGAATGTATAATTACATATTTAAATCCAGCTTTTCAAAATATCAATGTCAAATAGTAAGAAGAAAACAAATTTAATATGGTATTTTTCATCATAAATTATTTTCAGGAGGAGACCTTTGTGCTTATTTAATAAAAATAAAATTTAATTATTTATGATGTAACTGTGTATACATTTCGCTGGATTATTTGGGTACGCAACATGCAATAAGTATTTCTCTCTAACGACAATACATTCAATTTTCTCAGCACAAGAAATTTGCGAAGTGTACATAATAAACTACTCGACGAGGTCTCCTTTGAGATATTAAAAAGGTAAATTATTTTTGATACAATGTTAATTAAATACGAATAAATGTAAATCACGGTGATACAGGGATTGGAGCCAAATGATCGCCACGTTTAGCGACTTTTGGTGATTTCTCGCCAAATTTGGTGACGAAAATTAGTTACGAAAACTGTTGCCAGCTTGGCAATATCTCGCCAAATTACCGAGATGCCTATTTACTCAATGTTAAATGGACTTGCCTCTGTATTCTTAATTTTGCACCATAGCTTGCCTCTTTAAATACTAATTTCGCGTTACATTACACTGCAAAATAAAACAGTTTCACAAGTTTTAGAGCAATTATGTAATTGTTGTAAAATCATATCTCTAGGCACAAATTCGTGGCATTATTATTATTGTTATACATTGTTTTAGGCCACGGGTTCGTGGATATCTCTCTAACAACTACGTTAGACGAACATGAAGAAATTTTACTTTATTGAAAGAAATAAAAAATCATGCTTCAAAATAAATATATATTAAGCAAATAGGTATTAATAGTGTTAAATTGTTCGAGCAGAGCAAGAAACATAGAGCAAATTCTCTTTCCCCGCAAGGAATGTCTCCGATCAAAAAAATCGGGCACAGAACAAGCATTAAAAGAATGATTAACAAGCATAAGTTTAGTACATTTTTAATTTTAGTTATTTATTTACTTATTTTTATTTATTTATTTGCCCCTCAGATGACTCGACCTAGCCACGAAGCCATGCAAAACTGGCTAAAAGTGTTCAATATAGTTGTGCAATTCTGAAGTGAAAAACTGAACTAATTGTCTGACGACTCCAGCACATTTATAAGTCTCTCCAATGACTTTTGGAGGCTTCGAAAAAAACATTACTCGTAGGGCTTCGAAAATACACGTTTCGAGAATATCGCTATTGAGCCTCAGAAGAATTTCCCCGTAAATCTTAGGTTTTGATTGAGCAGAAGTTAATCAGTCGATTACGAATCATAATATAAACAAAATAATACATCAGTCAAAGTCTTCGAGATAAAGACCATAAATTGGATTAAACCACACCAAACAATAAAATTTTTACATAAAATACAACAAGCAAAAAATAAATACATAACACTCACAAAACCAAAATACAGCCAAAAAAACTTCACAAAACCAAAATACAGCCAAAAAAACTTCACAAAACCAAAATACAGCCAAGTAAACACCTATACTTACATTTATTTATAACACTAGTTTAGTAAAAATTACTCCCATTTGGAAGGTTATATAACTTCAAAAGTACTTTATTCCTTCGCGCATTGTTTTGCTTGTTTATTTGATTGTGGTAAAGCACTCGAGGGCTATCTTTCTCAGGAGATGGATGTCTTTCTGAAGGATTTTCTAAACAAAAATGGTTTGCATACACGTAACACACCTTGAAACGCCATGCAGCCAAACCGTTCGGCGGGATTCGAGCCTCGGACCGAATTAACAGTGTTCGTAGAATTTACTACTCCGCCGCTGATGGATATATATGAGTCTAGGAAAGGAAAAAAAAATGGATGTTGGCTTAGTAAAAGTAAATTCGGATTTTACTAAGCGATGTAGGTAGTTCTGAAAGTTTGTTTTGGTTATTTAAAAATCATTTTTTAGGTAAGTACATATAGAATCAAATTCTGTTTATGAGAATTTCCGTTGCTACTTTTAGAAACGACTCCCCTAAGTGGCATTAAAATGTGTATGTCTCCATAGGTATAGTATAAACATATATAGTATAAACAATTATGGAATAATTAGAAAAATAAAAATAATTTCTGCCGTTTAATATTTTATCTCGAAAACATTTTTACCGGTTGTATTTATTCCATTTTGAGTTTTCGATACAAAATTTTGGTTACTTGCAAAAATACTCAACATAAATTAATGCAATTCAATACCTAAAGTGCTTGTACAGTGCTAAAATTGTACATTGATGATACTGATAATATTCAGTTCAATGTCAAAGGAGTAATATGGACCGTTCTGCTTTTACGTTTAAGCACCTTAAATTAAAATCATTTATTAATTTTACAAACTAAAATTAAAAAAAAATAACTAGAAAAAGTTTATACTATCTTGAAAATGAAAAACTGTTGTAAAACAACATTTTTAGCAAATGAATGTAGAATGAGTTTCTTTAATCTTTTAAAATAGAATTAAAAATATAGAATAAAGTTTTTCAAAAAATAAAAAATAATAATAAAAATTTAAATGCCAAAATAAATCTGTAATTTAATTATGTATTGTTTGATGCTCCAATTAGACTCATCAGGTGGGTCTAATTGGAACATTATTTTTTTAATCTGTAATACACATATTTATATATATATTCAGCATTTTAAAATTTTCTTATGCTGCATAATAATATTTTATCTCGAAAACATTTTTACCGGTTGTATTTATTCCATTTTTAGTTTTCGATACAAAATTTTGGTTATTTGCAAAAATACTCAACATAAATTATTGCAATTCAATACCTAAAGTGTTTGTACAGTGCTAAAATTGTATATTGATGATACTGATAATATTCAGTTCAATGTCAAAGGAGTAATATGGGCCGTTCTGCTTTTACGTTTGTCTAAATGTCCTCTGAGCTCTAAGTCTAAAATCGAGTTTGAGGCCGAAAATAGAGACATATTACCTTTCCGAGCAAATTACCTTTTAGTTATCCTCAGTATCTAAAATTGCGTTTTATAACCACTGTAATAAATGGAATCATTAAAGGCTTTCTATACTTCTTAATATTGTTTACTAACAAATATTATTAGCGTGCACAATATTAGTATGCATCAAAGGCTTACAAATTTCTTTAGCTGCATATAGAATGTAACTTTTTATATCTATATTTTGTTTTCGTTTTATTGTTGATTTCTACATTTACAGTCTCTTTTTATACAGTTCTGACAGTGCTTTAAAAAAGCTCTCATATTACTCATAATTTTAAATTTCTTTAAAATTTTACTAGAATAGTTTAAATCTCGACTTCTACATCTGCATAAATGATATACATTTATGCCAAAAATGTTTCGCTATGTAAACTATGACAACAATCTTTTATTTACATTTCAGTTGTAAATAAAGGATTTAAAAACGGAATAAAATAAAAAAAGATAAATAAAAAGTACTGTTACGGATTTTATATTTATTTGGCTATTTATTTAGAATTGTAACTTAAATTGCTTTATATTTCCCGTGCAACGCAGACGACTTTTTAAGAGAAAGCTACGTCGAAAAAAAAAAGAAAATAAAACTGAAAGAGCTTTTGCATTTAATGTTTAATAGATAAATATCTCGTAATTACTGTTGCCCTCCAGAAAAATCTAGAAAAATCGAGATTGTTCTACTGATAATTAAAACGCGTATAAAAGCCGAATTTAAACACGTCATCTGAGTTGTTGCTGTTGTTGTAGTTGTAGCTACTTAAAGCGAACTGCTGTTTGTTTACTTTATGCTGTAGCGATTTCGCTGTGAGATAGAATTAGTTTATTTGTTTTGAATTGGGTTTTGGTAAACGTTTGAGATATTGTGACATTGTGCGAATATCTCTGAAGAAGTATTTAAGCATTTTGATTTATTTTTTGTGGAAAGGATGTTAACTTTTTAACAACTTGTGCATTCAATCCATAACGAACCCGTACACACGCAATAGTACTAATAAAAGATTAAAAAGAGCCCTTGTTTGTGGAATTAAGATAGAAATGAAACTGAGGTTAATTTTTACCTTGGATGTGCAAGGTTTGCAACTTTAGATGAAATGCTTACTAAGCGATAGTTATAAAGATAACCGTTTTTGAATAACAGCGATCTTCTCTTTACAGTAGCGTTAATATAGTTCCGCTTGAAAAATTTCTTTATTAAGTCGCAGCAATCGCCAATATTGAGGTACTCCTAGTTTTTAACTCCTCAGCTGTCTTACACTAATTACGAAATAACAGACATTTATTTAGAATATTTGACTATCAGGGGAATGATCAATCTGGGAACTGTTTTTATTTATTTAAATACAAAGTTAATGCAAAAGAAGTGTAGGATTTAATAATTTATAAACAGAATCTGATGTGTACACCGTATGACTTCCTTGCACGGAATATTAACGTACATGCATTTTTTGCTGCATTTCATTTAAACATCTTGAATTAACAATTAAGGAATTTTGAATTAAATCTACTTCGTCGATAGCGCATAAACCGCAATAGAATAAATACACTCTTTAAAGTTCACTATATTTATTTACTATAGCCACACTTCTGCGCTAGATTCACTTAACAACGTTACATCTCATTCATTTTATAACACAGAGTGAGTAAAAATTATAGCAACCCAAGAATTACCACAAGTTCTATTCAAATACTATAATAAATCTAAAATGATGTATAAAAGAAATTAAACAAATAAAAAAGAAACAGTTTTTCACAGACGATTCAGCGCTACTTACCTTGTGCGCATGCACTACTAATTAACTCAGTTCTCACTTCGCGGAAAGGCAAAAATACGTAAATAATCAAAATATTTTCATTAAAAATTGAAAGATGTAGAAAAACATAAGGCACCAAGTAAAGTTAAAACAATTAAAAAAATTTTAAATTAAAATTACTATTTTGACTCAAAAACCAGCTAATAACTGAAATGATAATTCCACTATTCTGCTAAGCTTCAAATGCAAACAAATATGTCCGCTATCATAACCAAAAATAGGGCTTAACCGCAATTAAAAAACTTTAAAATTGTTAATAGTTCCATAATTATTGCATGCAGGTTAACGAAGGGCATGAAGATTTAACCGAAAGATAAGAACAACAGAATTCAATCATTTTTAAAGCAAAAAAACCACAATTTACAAACTTATAAGACTAAAGAAACTGAGCTCACTGACCCGAGTAACAGAGTGGATATATATATACATATGTTTATATACATTTGGTGAGGCCGATTGCATCCAAAATGCGAGTTCCACATCTACACGTTATAGCAGCCCTATATACAAAATTTGAACGTTCTGAGACTACTCGTTTTTGAGTTATGCGAAATACATACATACGTACGTACGTACGCACAGACGCCACGAAAAAATCTCTTCAGAATCCACTTTAAATCAGTTTTATAATTTTTTTTTGGGGGGGAAGAGTCATTTATTCTGTTCTTACGTACGAATGTCACTCAAAAACATCGTTAAATTGCATTCGATAGCGGTCAAAATAGATATTTTCGTTGAAATATGATGCCTGAAATTTTTCGCGATTATAATACTTCCTTTTTACTTCGTACAAGAAAGTAAAAACAACACAAGTAAACTTATGCACCATTATTTTAATTTCTGAACACAATCTGTATGAATGGGCAATTCATTTGCAATTAAATAACCAAACTAGCAGTTGAAAGGAATGCTGCCTGTATGCGGTCAAGTCATAAATTTCGAACCCCTCTAAACACTGGGGAAGCTGAAAAAGACAAAACCCTCCCTTTCGAGTTGTGGGGAAAATGTAGGGATCGCTTCAACATCTAACATCTCTGTATTCAGTTTTATACGGAGGAAAATGAGAAACCACACTGAATTCTTCGAATGAATGCTATTTTGTACAATGAAAATGTATTATTGAACGATAAACTATAAAGGAAATAACATCTTTTTTTAAAAGCCATAGAAGGACAGATATTTGTTACATCAATGAATCTGTACTAAATATTGAGTTTTGCATTTCGAAAACTATTTTAGATGTATGCGAAGTATCCGAGTATCTGAGAAAAAATCTTAACCCAAATACTGTTCTACTGAATTCGGAAACGCAAAACACTTCTCTTGCATATGCGGTTACTCTGTTTGCCCAGTTATGTAACAGACAATAATCACCAAGCTTCTGGCTAGAATAATGGACTTTAAATCTGAGCTTATATGACCAACAGTTTTCATCGTGGCCTACTACTAATTGAAAATATATACTTTTTCTGCAATAACTTTTAACTTCTTCAACTTGAATATAGTTTTTATACCCCTCCTTCCCAGTAAAAATAAAATTTTTCTAACAGATTTATTCGTGAATTATTGTATAAAATTTCGTATTAGTCTTAATTTATCTGGTTTAAGTTTTGAAGATATCATGCTGAATTTTAATCAAACAGTTCTTAGAAAATCCAAGTCCATAACTGCCATCTATATTTGTTTAATACTTTCCAAATTACAACTCCATTATTATAACAACTAAAGATCTCTTGTTAGAGAGCTGTTATATTTAACTCATCCATTGCACTCAGACATACAAGTAGCTTTGTGAAGCAACTTTATTATTCATTGATCATCAATGTCGTTATGTAGGAAAATTACTCTGAATCCCAACATAAGTCATTTATAACAGTAAACATTCATTCCATCACTGCAGCAGACAGCGATAAATTGAGAAACGAGCGATTATTTATTTGCATTTTTTTCAATTTGGTTAGATTAATGTTCTCTAAAGTCTCCAAATTAAGATAATAGAGATACTTTGAGCCAGATTTTGCCCCTTTATTCCTCGAATTTTCAGACTGTTTATTGCGTAAATTGAAGGATGTTACTGGAAACAGCTGCAAGTGACGGTTATTAGCGGACGTAGCTAACTAATTACTTTCTAATGCTTTGAGGGGTTTGTGTTCTGCTTTTATTCAGTGTGCGATGTCGCTGCACTGTCGATGTTTATTCGCGATGTGCTGTTCTAATACCTGTGAATGAAACTTACGTTGGACATGAAAACTATAGAAAGGAACAATGATGGAATTGTGTGTTTTATCGTTTAGCTATTTTATGAATGTACTATGTATTAAACTGCTATATAAACTATGTTAATACAGTAAAATGTGTTAACATCTAATTAATTCATTTTTGTGAATACATAATGAACATATCATTGCAAAGCCGATTGGTGGGATTTCGGTTTGTTACACTGCATACTCAGTGCGTTTACAACGTTTCAGAACTAGAATTTTAACAAATTCGAACAAACTTCTGGAATGATTATTGGCAGCATTTATTTCAGTGACATCTAAATTTGATTATTATTATTATAACATTTTTCTCAAATAGCGTCGTTTTGCTGACAGAATTTTCTACGAATGTGTTCGCGTGTTTTGATCCACTGAATAACCGCTGTTATGACACCAAAACCTCAAAAATAGCAATAATGTCTTGTCGTTAAACGTGAATAATAGACTTCCGAAAAGAATTCAACATATTAGGCTTGAACATCTTCAGTCGAAAATTTGATTTCTGCTACAATACAATGTGCCGTCACAAAATTCATTTTAGTTAAACAGTTTTTGACGATGAAAGATATCACAATTTTCAACCACTTCCCTTATTCACTAGGTTTGGCAGCTGCAAACTACGTTTTCTTTCATAACGTAGAGTACTGCCTCAAAGCTGCTTATTTCAATAGTATTGAAGCAATTCAGAAAACGCCACAAGGCTTTTAGACAGTATTTTAACACATGGATTCTACGAAGAAATCAAACGCTTGCATGGACGAGCGAAGCGTTGTATAGAATTATAAGGAATGCATATTCAAAACTAAAAATAAGAACAAGTTTTTTTTCAATGTTCCATTTAGTTAAAACTTTGCGGACGTACTGTGTCTGGAATTAAATGACATTTGTTTAATCTGTCTCACTTTTGCTAAGATGCCACCCTGGCGCTAATTCATGCCTACTTTCACCTTTTGGGTACAAACTGAGAATTATGTCTTAACTTCCAGATAGTGATATCACGCAACAATTTATAAAATTCAAATCGGTAATAATTTGTTTATGTCTAGGTGATTTTAATTACTTTACATTCTAACACATTTAAAATTTGATATATGTTTGTAAATCAACTTGTAGGGTTTCACTTATTTACTTCAATGTTCAGTCTTTGAACCCCACAAACACTAACAAGCGAGTAATCGCTTAAGTGTGTGAACAAGCGCGTAAGACTTGAGAAGGGATAACTGCCCTTTATTTCACAGAATAAATGCTATCAACTCCTAACTCGGAGTATACAGCAAAGCCTCCACTAGGGCTTGAACTTAAATAATTATGAAATTAAACTAACTAAGCTTAACTAAAGCTATATGAAATTAAACTAACTAAGCTTAACTAAAGCTAAATAAGAGATATAGCGGAAGCTATCAGGATTCTAAGTAGTTGGCCCCTAAATATTAATTAAATCGGCGAAGCCAAGCAAGGGCCTAAAGTATGGCCGGGCGTAGTAATATCTAAGAGAGACATAGCCAAAAGGGAAACACGCGCTAGACAGGAAATCAGACTTTCTCTCTCGACATCGGTGAAACATCGACTTAAATAGCGCTCTTACTCATTTGCATTCGCTGCGTTTCTGAAATTACATTCTGGTAGGAAATTGTAAGCTGAAACTAGAATTAATAGGAAAGAAGCATAACTTAAAATAACTGTTAATAAAATTAGGATAAACATTACAAATATAAGCAGGTATACTGGCCGGAGCCACTGTAGTGCAATTTCAGCAGTCTCGAAATAAGTTTTCTTGATTGCTGAATGTTTCGATTCCGTTAGTTTTTATCCATGTGACAGTGCAGATTATTTTCTTAGATTTAAGATTTTACTTTATCTCCGGTTAGAGGTACCCTTGCCATTTAGTGAAAGCAATATTTCTAAAATGATGTAAAAATGACTGGAGTTGGACTGGAGTAAAGTATGGGGTTGAAAATATTGAAATCGTGCATTTACTAGAATAGGCAAGCATTATTTAAATTTGGGTGACATATATAGCAAAACCAGCTATAGAATCTGTGCAAAGATGGAGAAGAATATGTTCTTTTAAAACGTTTTTTGCTAATTTTTGCGACTTATAATTGTTCATATAGTTTGGGTGGACTATGCAATGGTTTGACGTGGAGACGCTTAAAGATACGTTATTACGAAGTAAAGCTGGCAATTGCGCCTACAGTATGACTTAATTTAGTTCACTTATATCGCCCCCATTACCTATAACTACTTTAATTGTACTTTTTGCCAGTGAGTAGAAGTTCATTGAAAGCAATGCAATGAATGATCCAATGATTGAAGACTAAAATCATTAACATAATCATTTCCAACCATAACCGTAATCTACCACCAAATAAAATATGATGCTTTTGAATCTTTATATTTCTCTCAAGGCGCATATGAAAATTTTTTCTTCAGTTTATTTAGTACTAAATAAAATACAAACGATGAGGTAATGTTTCACAATAATTGGATGCCTAAGTTAAAATTTGCAAATATATAATCCTTTCAATTGAACTTTTATGAAATGTAAATACAGCACTTAACAGTATAATGTAAACACGATGTAGATAATAACTTCCAAAAACCATTACATTATTTAAAATATTATTCTTATGTAGGCATATTCATTTAGTAAAAATATATCTGGCTTCTCAAAACGCTGCCATTATTTTTCAAAAACGCATACTTTTCGGCTCATATCTGTGTTACTTCTCATTCCTTTCGTCTAAATGGTAGCGAATTAAGTATGCAACTCAAATTTCGTATTCAAAAAGCGTTAAATATACGAAACCCAGTCCGCTCTTCAGAACATTTATAACGAGAATTGTTCCAAATAACACTTTGAAAGACTAGCATTTCTTTAATCTAAAATCGTTGTGGTTGATCAACGATTGAACGCCTTTAGAGAGAGAATAAAAGAACAGAATAAAACCAAAAAGAAAATACCATTAAAATATATATGTGTGCATGTGTGTGTTATGTATAAGACAAACATTAAACACTTTCCTCTCCGTAATACCCCAATCCCTCTGCCCCAAATTGATTTTTAATTCCGCCCGTTTGGTAAGTAATATCAGCAGTGGAATTCTTATCGCATTTTTGCATCTGCTTTTTAAGAGGGCTTCTCTGCATGGCATTGAACTGAACTCCAGCCGAGCACCGAATGGAGCTCTGTGAAAGTGAAGAGGTTCATTTACTGCTTAATGGAGCATAAGGCTTGGGGGCTTCCACAACATAAGCAGAATCACCATTTCGATGCTTGGCAATTATCTCTTGTAACCTCGTTGCTCTTAATGCCTGATGCACAGAAAGGTGGTAAAGCAGTGTTATAACCCTGGGTCTTTTTTGACTTTCTTATACCGGCTATACATTTTATATGAGTTTCTCCCTACAACTGATGTTTAGTATGAAGAGGTAGTCATGCGGATTCAAGTTAGCCTTTCATGCTTAATCCGCCAGTGAGCAGCTGGTTGAGAAAGTTTGGAGGAAAGTTTTAATGTAGGCGCTGTTACCAAACTACTTTTACAAAGTATGGGTTTCTGAATCTCATATTGCTGCTGATGTTTCCATAAAAAATAAGTAGAGTATTTCACTAGAGTTTTTTAAAAATTTTTAACTGGCACTTAATTTTATTTAAAAAAAAGAGTCACTAACGCTCTGTAAAGTTTTATTTTCTGTGTTTATGATGCTGATGATGAGACGGTTAGTAGAGTTTAAAATGATTTTACACATTTTATGAATCGGATTTTACTTTTATATGCATTTTAAATGGCAAAACCTTTAAACTATATTTCAATTTCGTAAGTGCGTATTTCAAAAGAGCATTCTGATATCGTCAGCTATTAGGTTTTACAAAGCTCATTAAACATCTATTAAAAATTTTAATGGGAACAATACTTACAGTCTTCCGAATTTTCAAAATTTTATTTCATATTATTTGTCAAAACTTTAACTAGAACTCAAATCCTGGACTTTTCGTTTGCATATGAGAGTCTTTTTTTACGCTACTTATAGTTGTATTTGATGTGTTTCTTTGATAACTAATAACCGAAGCGAATTCATTCCATTTCGAAAGAAGTGAGACAATTCTTTCATTCTTTTTTGAAAAATAACGACATTGAGTACATTGAACCGGTTGTTTCAATACCTTGTGTTTGACTATTTTTGCCATATCTGGCGCCGAGCTATAAATAATGAGCGAAAGTGTATGTTAGCTGAACGAGAATCATTTCATCTGCTTCAAAAGACTTATACAGAGAGGTAATGTAAAGCTGTCAGTTGTTCTACCGCTCTGTTTAAGAAATTTCGAGTGAACCTTTTAAGAGCTTTTACTCCCAGGTCACCTCTTTGCGGTATCTGGAGTACAGATTACAAACAAAAATGGAGGGCGGTAATTCGAATTGTATTGGGTTACTAGGGGTTACATTGCCATTCTCTATTCCCTTTTTGCAGGAAGGAGTATAAAGATTAAGGCGTCTCTTCTATGTGCGTCAGCAAATCGTAACATTTATCCAAAGGGCCCGTATTCGATTCCGTGTAAGGGTACGGTGAATTTTACAACATACGTCCTTTCAAAGCACTCAATTACATACAGAAATCTTGTTCGGTGCGAGTTCTGCTCATAAAGTTGTAAGGTTTATTATACGTTTTCTAACAGTTATTTTAAGTTTTGTATCTTTCCTATCTTATTCTAATTTCAGCTTACAATTTCCTGCCAGAATGTGATTTCAGAAACGCAGATAATGCAAATGACAATGAGTACTATTTAAGTCGTGACTTAACCGACTTCAACAGGAGAGAGAGTCTGATTTCCTGACTAGCGCTCGTTTGCCTTCTGGCTACATCTCTCTTAGCTGTTACTACGCTAGGCCATATCTAGGCCCTTGCTAGGCTTCGCCGATTTAATTAATACTTAGGGGCCAACTAGTCAGATTTTGATACCAACTAGTTTGATTCTGATAGTTTCGGCTATATTATTTAAGAGCTTTAGTTAAGCTAGTTTTAGTTCAAATTATTAGTATTTAAGTTCAAGCCCGAGTGGCGGCTTTATTGTAAAGTTCCAAACCGGAACTGATTGTAAATATATTGAATAATAAAGGGTTTTAAACCCTTCTCAAGTCTCACGTGTTCTGTTCACACTTAAGCGATTATTCGCTTGTTAAGTGTTCGTGGGGTTCGGAGTTAAAACTATAGATTTAAAGAGTTGAACCCTACAAACTTATGGAACAAGGTACATTCCTGAAACAGATTTATAGCATATTATTTTGCTTGAAGTTATTTATAGCTTTTTCAAATGGAAAGTGAAAAAAATCATTGGGAATAAAACTTTCTGCACTCAATAATTACACCTTAAGATTTTCCTTTTCTTTGTAATCTAAAATAAAAAGTACTGATAAATTTTTAAGGTCAAATTGTTTTATAATTGCAACACGCTTTTAATATACATATTTAATTATTCTTATTTCATTTAATTCTCGATACTGAGGCAGAAAGAAAGATTTTCTGATATACACATCAAAATAAGAAAGGAAAAACTCATTTTCTCTCTTTTATTCAAACTAATGAATTTAAAATGTGTAAAAACATTTAGGGAAAATAATGAAGATATTACATTTCCTAAAAGGAGAATAATTTTAAATTGTTACTAAGCAATTCCTTTCAGAAACCGAAATAACAATTATACAAAAACGCATTAAAAGAAGTGATACCACGTTTTCATTAAATTTTCTCTGGAAAATGAAAAAAAAAAAAATAAAAGAAATGATAACATTGTTACAAACATGAGGACAAAGAAGGCTGAGATAATTCTAAAACTAAATGCGAAAGCAAAAACAGTGGTTCTTTTTCTATTCAGATATTTTTTTTAAACGGATTCTGTTGAAAAATTAAGAAAGCATTGTGAGTTAAACAGAAATTCGGTCTTTATTAAGTTTCTTTTAAAAGATTATTTTAGTTTTCGTTTGGTATTGGTTAAACTTTAAACTGATAGAATTGAATATCAAAAAGTAAGTTCAAACGCAAAAAATATTACATTGAGTTTCTGGAACTTAAACTATTGCTTTGAAACAAGAAAATGCAATTGTTCACATGAAATGGAGAAAAAAAATTTTCTAACTTTCTCTTCATTTTTTGTGGATGAGAAGAGAGGAGAGTTTGCATAAGAAAAAGACTGAACTTTTAATTTATAACGGAGTATCTTCCAAAGATGATGTTCCATGAATTACAAAAAAGAATCTGCAGAAGAATTATTTTCACGTCCACTGTATACCACTGTCATTAAGAATTCTGTAATTATGTTCCTTTTATACTAACTTTATATAGATAGGAGATAGGTAGTTTATAGAGTTTAGTTTTTCAATCATCTAATAGCACTAAACTCTTGAAAACGTCAAGCAAATTATCGCAAAGTCAAAAATAATAACTGAAATTTGAGATAGGTGTAAAAGGCCCTTTTATTTAAAACTAAAAAGAAGAGGAGGTACATTTGGTGCTTACAAATCTGCCAAAACCTTTAGACAAGGTAACTTAAATAAACAAGCAATTGTAAAATTCAAGTCAATTTACGTCAAGCAAATTTAAATTCAAGTCAATTTAACGAGAAGTTAAATTGAAGATAATCTAAACGATCTGGAGATTCATTATCGGGGATTATAATGCCAGGCTGACGTTTGCAAATTTTATCTTATTTAGCAACCTATTAAACTAGCCTCGGGAGGCAGAATACATTCTGGCTTACCATCTAAAATCATAATCTTAAATACACGTGAACTAATTTAACTAATTTGCATTCTGGCGGGAAAACGGAAAGAAAAAGTGACAGTAAAAATCCAAAACACAAATTAAGTGGTTAGTAACATAAGTAAACCTTACAAATTTTATTATTGTATTTAAATTAAAAAGCGGTATTATTGTTGAAATTTTTGTATTAAAATGGCTTATGGAAAACTTTCAGCTATGCTGGGTCAGAGCGATACACTGGAATTAAATATTGAAATAATACGCAAATAGAACTCCTTCTAAACTCAAGTAAATTTCAAAATTAACGTAAAAAATTTTTTCGTAGAAATCGGTTCCTGTTTTTCCCGGGTTCCTTACCGAAGTTGTATACATATATATGCATACGGAACGCGGAAATTTAAAATTTTTATTACTAAACAGCTTTTTTGAAAAACAGTATGCAACTAAATATCTCTTGAATGATTGGTCCTAAACCTTTTAACATGTAACTAACTCATCTACCAAAATTACAAAATTTTGATCACCGTTATTATAATAATTTTTAGTTACACAACAAAAGCAAAAAATCATTTTTATTGTTGATTTCAACTTTAAAAAAAAACTAAACTCGGCGGCACAAACAGCCCTTAAAGAGCCATGGCCGGCAGTGCCCTGATATTTGCTTTCTAGACCGTGGGCTCCGGGATGCTTGTGCATCTTTGCCTGGACAAGTGGTCAGCCTGTCGCAAGGCCTCCCGGTATTTGGTCCCAAGGGAACTTGGTACTCATTTTATCGACCTCCTCAAGAGACGAAGGGCTGAGTCAACGTTACCCAGCCCAAGGCTGCAGCCCGGCACCTTTGGTACTATTGCGCGACGCGTTAACCACTGCGCCACCGGGCCTCCCATTTCAACTTTACGCAATCGAAATTGCTTGGGATGTCTTCACTTAAAAGTTGGAATGATATACAAGTAGCGATAACAGCCTTTGTTAACTTTTCGAATGCAAATTTTTACACGATAAATTTTACGTCGGAAAATTATTATATCGGATTCAATGATTCCAAATTTTCATGAAAGAATTCAGTTTTGTTTATAAATGAATGGTGCGGTTTTAAAAATTAATAGTAAATCGATGTATGAACCATTTAAAACTTAGATCGTAACCGTAGCCAACTGTCCTCATGTGCTAGCTGTTATTAGCTTGTCATGCTTACTGCGCAGCAGCAGCAGCAATTTGGAAGATGGCGCCGCAACAGGGAAAGGCTTTCTATGTGCTCCATTTTGAGACGTACAGATCTGTGGTTTCAGCGTAGCGTGAGTTTTGTGCACGAAACTCACGCTATCCTGCTAGAACGTGTACCGCCCATTTTGTTCCGACAAAATACTGTGATCAGTGAATCTTTGATAGACATGTTGGAAACCTTATTATTACCCTAGCTAAACACCAAATATGATGATTACAATTCTCAACTGGACAGTACTCCTCCCCATTTTCGAGGGAACATACAAGAGCGTCTTAATCATGTTCTTCACTCAAGCTGAATCGCACATGCTGCAACAGCAGACAAAAACCTTCTCCGCTAGTCACCGCGTTCCCCGGATTTAACAGCATGCGATTTATTTCCTTGTGGGTTTATTAAATATCGAGTTTATATGCCGCCAGTGCCCGTGCTCCTTGATGAAGTCTGTGATAAGATAAAGCATGCATTGCAGACCGTCGTGGTGGACATGCTATATTGAGTATTTGAAGAATTTGATTATTGTCTAGATGTGTGTCGTGTGACCAAGAATGCACATAGTGAAGAATTGCCATTAATGCATCAAAACCTTGTATAGCTGCCGCTGCTTATGCTGTAAGACTTGCCTATATAAAGTAATACATCGATTTATCATTAATTTTTGAAACAGCATCCTTTATTTATAAACACGCTGAAGTTTAAGGCGTTTTAGTAGGTAGAGTAAGTGGTAATTTAATTATAGGAACTTTTTTTGTAAATGGCCCATATAAAAAATGTAAATTTTAAATATTTTAACTTTCTTGAATTTTCAAAATCTTGAAGAATATGCTATTTTATCTGTTTTATAAACTGGACATCTGCATTTCTGCAACCAGTCATTCAATGATTTAATAATCGCTATCTGAAATGCATCTTTCAGCGATGAAGCACTGTGAATTCTTCACAATAATTAACAAATTAGGAAGATTAATCCATTAAACTTGATTTATTTCGATTTACGCATTGCAAACATTTTGTAATTTTGATTTAACTGACTGTAAGTACATAAGTTTCATCTGCCTCAGTACTCAGTTATCAAAATGGAAAATATGATTTTAGTTCAATAACTGTTATTTGATATAGGAATATGCTTAAACAGTTGAATAAACAAAAGTAAAAAATTAACTTCACATTTTTTATTCTATCTTGGTCTATATGAAATTATCATTAATAATATCATGAACACTTTAGTGGAGATTTCCTGTCCATTTGCTAAAGATAAAAACATTTCTTCATAGCATTTCGTTCAGTTTGAGACTTTTGTAAGAACTTTCGTGACGTAATTGTCATTCGAAGAGAATCATACTGAGTTCAGATATTGTTTGATGCTATATAATAAAGTAGCCATACCATACTACACAACATTTCGCCTTGAAATGTGTAGAAAAAAAAGGGAAAGGATGCAGCGAACTTTTCCTCTTATGTTGTATTGTAGTTCAACAATCAGCAGTTAATTAGGGATCCATTGTTTCAAAGGTCACGCGGAAAAGCCTCGATTTCCTCCCTTACAATAGTTCGAACTGAGATTCACGTTGTATCCATAATTTAAGTAAGGATTGATAATTTTTCCTAGCAAAAGTATTGATTTGTAATAGGAAACATGCAACAGAGATTGGATAGGATGGAGATCAGAAATCTAATGATAGTCATAAAGAATTGTCTTACACGAGAAATAGTCGAAAGCAATTTTAACTTTGATAGTTAAAATATTTAAGTGCTTTACGCTAGCGAGAGTGGAAGACGTACGTGATCAACTGTAAAGACATAAAGCGGTGATTTGATTGCAAAACTTCGCAGACAGGAACTGGTTCTACATCTTCTTTAGAATTTTCATTGAGTTTATAATACAGTAAACATTTCTCAAACTGGTTAGAAATTTAATAGGGAATTGCAAAGTATCCACGCTTGGATTTCTTATTGTCTTATAGCTATCATATTAGAGATCCTTAACTTGTTGTGAACTATTATTTTCCATTGCAACAGTATATTTATTTTTTAAAAAAGAAGGAAAACAAAGAAAATAGTTTCAAGTGTCTATTAGAACGTTTATTCTTCTAAGGTATAAAGTCTGTGCTTCTTTGGGAACATAAACTGTTAAGGTCTTTTGAAGAATTATCTTCTCTAGACTTGTGAAACTAAACAGAGATCAGAAGAAGAGTGTATATCAGAAGAAGAGTTCCTTTATTCGACCATAAAATTAATAAATAACCCAACTTGGGTTAGAGGAAGTCAACACTTTTAACTTAACAGAAATACGTAACAAATAATAATTTCAAGGTGTGTAGGTTAGCTTAACGCTCACATAATACTTTAACATGCAGGAAGAGCTCTGGTCTAAAGTAACCAGCCAGACAAACCAAAAGGCCAAAACACATCAACGACGCTAAGGCAAGACACGAATAATCACAGCACAACGATGCCTAGAATAGGGAGACAAGCTCTGAAAACTAACTTCCGAAACTCTTGCTTAAATATCACTTCATTCGACCTTAATCTGAATAAACTCTCGGTATCTTATTTACATTTTGGTATGAAAAGCATGGGTAAAAAGAAAGTAAAGAAAGTATTGCAACTTAAAATGAACTATTAGTTAAAAATAAATAAATAAACCTCACAAAGTTATAAAATGTGACTGACAATGATAAAACATAATCTTTCCCGACTTGAAAATCTTAATGCAAATATCCTAAAGATGCCAGAAGTTCCAACTGATATGATTAAAGAAAACATCATTGAAAGCCAAAGACAACTGAAGGAATTAGCTATTAGTTAATTTGTGTGCTCAAAGAAAAGACTCTGGAAGGAAAAAAATGCTGCCCTAATAAATAAACAATTAGAAACGCTTGCTGCTTTAAAGCAGAATTTCTTAACGTTTTCACTTTGCCAGAACTCTTGAAACAATATCCTTGTCCCACGAAACCCACGGATAAATATTTTATATGCTTAGCATACACTTATATCCTTAACAAACCGTCGCTGTTTTTCGTGTAGTTCCTATTATGTTTGAGGGAATACTGTGGTTCTAGGAAAGTGACTGAACAGTGTTTTATATGATACCCTAGGAATACAGTAATTATTATTTTACGTTACACGTTATGTTCACTGCAAGCATCACATTTACCGATGCATGCAAATACAGATTAATGTAAAAACACCCGATTGTTTAATGCTGGAAGAGCAATTAGTCTCTGTCGTTAGAAGAAGCAGTGGTCGACAAGGATTTCCAAATTTTTGAAGTGTCATGTAATGTTACATTACCCTAATGTACATTTATCAACCGCGAGCTTTCATAACTGCACGAAAGATTTAAGTGTGTCATACTGGCATACTTAAACTTATTTTAATACGTTATCTAAATATTCTGTACATCTTTACATCTGAGATTTATGGGTTCATTGCTTGTGACCGTCAGCACTTAAGTTACCAATAACCAACTGCTTTGATGGTCGCAGGTAACCTTCAATTTATGCTTATCCTGAAAATATGTCTAAATGTACTGCTCAGCCCTTCACCATAGACCATCTCTGTTGGTCGCTGGTGCCCTTTAGCTTAATCTGATTTCTATCAAAATTTGGTGTCGTATTTCAAAATTCACTGTCCATCTTATGGGTCATAGGGTATGAAAGCTCTTGATGGCCATCTTGGGCTTACGGGTTTTAATAAACTTGACTAATTGATATAATTTTAAATACATTCAATTTATAATGCATCTAAATAATATATTTTTTAATATTTGCTGTATTATATTAAAGAAACAAATGTGTTTCTACTGCCTCACGTTACGTACCTGGTCTGGTCCACCCTCTCCCTCAATAATCACTTTACTGTAGCAAAACGAAAATTAACCCCCAATATCTTATATATATATATATAGAGAGAGAGAGAGACATACAGAGAGAGAAAGGGAGAAGAAAGATGTTTAGAGTCTGGAAAAACTGCAATAAAAGAAAAAAATAATTCAGGACTTCCATGTATACTTGATGAAGCGAAACTGGAAAAAATGCTCAGATTCGTATCTAATTCATGGATGGAAAGCATATATCAAATACAAATATTTAATGGGGACATACTGAAACTGGTCCCATTGGATATAAATTGGGATTTGTGCTCTGAAAAAGACAAGCAAGCGGAAAACTCGAAAAGAATTTTTTACCATCGCTTTGAATACCGAAGTGTAAGAAGATTTAACCGCAATTAGGAATCTATTAGTTTCCTCCAGAGTAATCGCTTTTCATCCAAAGGATGGATTATCTCTGAGAAATATTTTACTGCAAAAAGACTGAATAAGGGTAAAGACTGAGTGCTAAAGAGCTAAATATTGAGCATTAGCATTTATTTCATTTAAGAAAACTTTTAAATGGAGTATTCATACACAAGTATGGTTTTTTTCGTTTCATCACTAGCATAATCTACTGCAGTAACACATTTTGCTACAAAAGACAAATCACCAATAATATCGTTGCGTTTTATGTAAATTATGTGGGCATAACGGGGTAAAAACTTAATTTAGACACATGTACTTATACGGCACGTTATATACGGCACGTTAATAGCTTCATTAGTATTAAAATATAGCGTTAAAAGACAGGACCACGGAAACAGATATAAAATTTCAACTCGGGCAAGAATATGAGCTTAACACAGGGATGATCATTAAACTTAGTAAATATAAAATTACTTCCAAAAATAGAGAATGACATGCTTTGAAAAACTTACGACATCGGAATCCCAGATATTAAAGAAGTTTGCAAGAAATTGCAAATTCGCCTGCCGGAGGCAGGTTCAAAATATTGATTATTTGGATTCAGTACTGAACGAGGTTGAACTCTGGTAGAAACTGTGCCATTTATGGCTTTATATATAGTTTTACCACAGAGAAGGATGTAAATGGAATTCTCTGGAAATGTTTATCCGAATACCCCGGCAATTATTAATACCACGGTTCGATAACATTTAAAAAATGCCAAAATCGTCAAGTCGCCAAATATCGATATTGTAGCAAAAAAAGTTCTCACTAATACACGTTAAACTTCAACAGGCGTAATCTGAAGTTCTCCTGAGTTGTCTAAATAATGGTAACTATTTTTACGCGGCACACAATCTTCTTGCAGAATTATCGGATTCTTCCTAAGGAGTTCAAATAAAAAATTAAACGCTCTTTGGCAAGGAATTGAACCGGAAATCTTGCAGTTGCTAGCTGAACGCTACACCACAAGAACAAACGAAAGGAATGTCTTTGGTTTTTCGCATATTAATATGTAAATATTTAATTAAATGGTTAAGCACTGAGTTATTACACACAAATTAAAACAAAAGGCAAAAGAGCACTACAGAAAGTTGCATTAAAACCACATACAAAACAAATAGTAAATAATGAAATATGCACTAAATCCCTATACAGAAATAAATAGAATCAAATAAAATTAAAGTTCCTATCCCAAAACAAGCATTTCGGCCAATGGGCAGAAAGTCAAATATTTGGTGCACAAAATTTAAAGTTAACGTTCGCCCCACTGTGCAAAAAGACACTGAAGATGGTGCAACAACCGACTTAATTCGCTATATTACTAAGAGTTTCTGATGTAAACAAACACTCGTCAGTTTAGGCCTAGTCACCAATTAGCGTTCTAGATGGTTGAAAACACTTATCCCAGTAGCTGTACTATTCAGAATCGCTGCGAAGTGTGTCCTTAAGCGAAAAATGCTGGGATAGTAGGACTTGAATTACGTTACTGAGTGAAATAGTAGAAGAAACTGGTTCTTATTCCATACATAGTAGTTTATTCTTAAAATGCAATGTCTAACATAGTGAGCACTTTGGACTCGAAACTTTCAGTAGTTTTCGATATGCTAATCACTCAAACCGCAAATGCAAGCCCGAGGTAATATTCTAATTCCTTACATAGTAATTGACTGTTTGTATTGTCAGTTAAGCTTCTAGTCCTAGTTTGTTCGTAATTAATTTTTTTTTTGCGTTAGAAGCGGGTTTTCGGCAAAAATGCAGTTACTCCAGTCTCTGCATTATTGAATGATTAACTTGACAACTACATATCATAGTGATAAATAACTTCATAGACACAAATAATTTCCTCAGATTCCCCCAAACAAATTTTTAAAAAAATTACGGGAAGAAAAATCTTAAAAATATGTTTTCATTTTTTTTAAATTTTTCCATAGTTTGCTAAATTCTAAAAGTATCTGCTAGAGCAGAACAAAAACGGAAATGTTTGTATTAAAAATAATGCTCTGATCTTGTCAAATCCTTCAAGTAACTTCCTTCTTCAAAGGAGACCAGTTCCAAATGCGATTTAAGATTTCGAATATATTGAGCAATGTCTGCTTGCTACAATAGGTACTGCTTAAATATATGTCAAGTTTTATAGAGTCGCTTGCTTGGGAATTTATTTAGTTTCAATTTTTCCCCTATAGTATCCAAAGAAAGTCAGTCTTCGTTACAAGATATATTTCTGTTTTTCGCGGAATATTTATTGACACATCGCAGAATATCCCGACTTCTGCGGTCAAATAATGCTGTGTAGCTTCGGAGAATAAAATTATTTTCAAGACTCAGAGCAGCCGAAATTCTTTTGAATAATTTTAGTTAACAGCTAATTTTTAAACCGTAAACTAGCCTTTTGCAAATACATGCTACATTTAAAAAGTATGCTATATTTTTCATTGACCACCCTTTCTTGTATGATGTTTAGTAACGTCGGTTGCCGTAACTTAAGCCAGGGTTGGAACCCCCCCCCGGGAAGGTGCGGACATTTGCAGTTTTTATCTCCCTTCCGTTATGTGTGATATCAATCTACACCCTTGCGATGCTCCTAGGACAACTTTCTTATTATGAGAAGAAAGAATTAAGTAACCGATGGATATAACTGTTCCTGATAATTGTTTCATGAGCAAGTGTCTGGCCATTGAAGAACCGTATATTTTTCATTTAATTTTTAATAATTCAGGCTCTAATCATGTGGATAGTATTATTTAATATGCTTCCCTTTATTTACTCGAAATATAATTCTAAAAGAAATTGGATCGCTTAAACATTTATTAAAGGATTTAATGCAAGTATGCACGCTTTAGTAAACAAAATTTGTGAAATTGGTTTTCAGAATTAATTAATATGACTGCTAATTTCGAAATTATGCTATGTTTGTACAAAAAAACTGAACACGCGATCAGAATTTTTTAAAATATTTTGATAACAAGGCAGCATTGTGTGAATTCATGATCCTAATTTTTATCTCGAAATATTGAATTCCGATGCAAATTTTAGTAATTTAAGAATACGAGGAAATTAATCGAAGTGATTAAATACATGATGGGGATATGAATTATGTCTTAAAATCAGAGATATAAGAAACGAATAACTGCGAGGAACTCGTCATTAACTCTTTTTAGCAGTGGAAATACCGTAAACATTACGAAAACTCTAAAAATTAATTAATTATTTAATTAAGCAAAAGGTATAAACATTTTGACAATATCAATTGAGTCCTAATCATCAGGAAACTGGCATGATCAAACGCATTAGCAAACAATTTAATTATCCATACTTATGATAATCTGACGGTCATTTAAGACTGCTTTCTGTTATATATTAATATTTTCTGAAAAAAGATACATAACGTGAAACGATAAATTACCTTCACCTGAACAAAAAATCTTGTTAGACATTACAAAAATATGTGAATCAAGGTAACGTGTCCTTTTATTTTATTTTATTTTTTATTTGGGCGATGTTTCGCGGAAAACTTGCACTTAGTTACCTCGCCATTACCCTTACCGTTGGAGAGAATTTTTATGGTGCTCATTTGAATACCGTGTTCTCTCCAATAATAGCTAGATGTCTCCCTTAGGAACAATTGCACATAGCGTAAGAATCGATTACTGACGGACTGAATCCCAGTGGGAAAATTAAAAGAAAATTACATTTATTAAATAATAGAAAACTAGAAGTACATTTTAGACTTTTGTATTAATAAACTATTAGTTATCTTAATAAATTATTTGAGGGTCATATGCTGACTCTGATATTTTTCTCCCTATGTTTTGTTTTTTATTGCGGATACAATGACAAAATACCCACATATTAAATATTTTAATGTATAGTAAATACACTCTATAACAAAATCGACGCACTAAGAAGCCGTCCGATGGAGATAAAAATTGGTGCATAGGAAGATTATGTACTATATAGAAAATGACTAAAATTTCAGAACAATTGAAGGATTTATTGTAGAATTACATATTTACAAAGTGAAGAGCTGAGTAAGGTGTTGACCCACTTCTAGCCTGGATGCAGGCTGCCACACGGCGTGGCATAGACTGATGAAACTCCTAGATTGTCTCCTGCGGTATTTGTTGCCAAATTTGCTCCAATTCCCTGACAAATGCAGTCGCTTTCCCATCATATCCCAGACATGCTCGACGGGAGAGAGATCTGACGATCCGGCTGGCCAAGGAAGTGTTTGCCAAGCTGTAAGACAGATGATACAGCACCTGCCGAATGTGGTCTGGCATTATCTTGCTCAAAAATAAGGCCAGGGTACTGCAAAACGAACGGTAGCAAAACAGGTTTCAAAATTTCGTCGACGTACCACTGTGCTATAAGTGTGCCTCTAATGACAAACAAAGGGGCCCGGCTATCAAAGGAAATGGCAATCCAGGCCATATCTCCCGGTTAAGGACCTGTGTGGCATGCAATAGTGAAAACAGGATCGGCACGCTGCTCTGGGCATCTCCAGACACGTCTTTGATGATCGTCACGACACAGTTGGAAGCGGGATTCGTTGCTAATATTAGCCATGTGTGAATGGTCATGTTGGATACTCGTTTGCGGGTTGCACGTCTGATGGTTGATAGGGATGAATCAGGTGCTGTGACAGCTGATCTGACAATTACTCTGTCCTCTCGATCTGTTGTGGCCCTAGGTCGACCGCTACCATCATGACGCTGAAATCTGCCATTGTCCACCCATTCTTGCCAGCGTCTTCTAACCGCCGCATCGCTTCGATTCATATGACGAGCGATTCTGCGATTTGCTCAACTTCCATCTTTCAAACTCTGATAGTTGCTCGTAATGAGCTCGAATCCTACGACGAGGCTATTTTTAGGTGTTGAAAGGTGTCCTAAATCGCAGTGCAACAGAGATTTTTAACAAGAAGAACAGCTCTTTATATAGATCTCCTAGATGCGCAGTTCCGATGCGCTGGAGATCGCACTATTCATTCATTGGACACCAAATTTTAATCA
This sequence comes from Stegodyphus mimosarum, assembly GCA_000611955.2. Lineage (NCBI taxonomy): Eukaryota > Metazoa > Arthropoda > Arachnida > Araneae > Eresidae > Stegodyphus > Stegodyphus mimosarum. The sequence continues at coordinate 361,303 of KK120927.1, forward strand.
TTTGCATAATTAGTCGAAACATTTAAGCATACAAAATTGCAAAGCTATCGGATGATTCTTTCTCGGTGCACCAATCTTTTTGCTACAGAATGTATATTTATGAAAAAAATTCAAAATAATTGAGTTTTTTCAAGATCGCAGTATTTCACTGCCTACGAATATTGCCAAACACGACTTCTGAATGCCATTCATGACCTGGTCAAAAATAAGTGTGAACTCAAAATATTCTTAATTAAATACTTTCAGAATGAATATTTTTAGGACAGGAAATAGTAATAATCTGTAATTTAAAATTAAAATATAATTTTAGAATGAAATTCTTCTAAATTGATAAAGAATCTTAATTGCTATCCCTTAACGCTTAAAAACATTTTTAATTTTTTAACGCATTTTTAATTATATTAGTATGCCAGTAGGATAATATATTAGCTATAAACAGCCAACACATATTTCTTATTTTTATAAAGTTGTTCAATTAGCAGTTTTTGCACACATTTGTAATTATACAACTATATTATAAATTGTATATCCTAAATAACCTCAACTGTTCGTTTGTTACAAAGTATGAATCACATAAAATACGCAAATAGTAAACTTCCTTTCACTCAGTTTTATTACTTAGTCTGCGAATGAAATACTATAATTTGGCATTGCGAGCCAAAAGATTTTTCTCGCACAACTGTTATACTGTTTGATACTTTAAACTGATGCGAATAAGACTGCCCTCATTACAATAAGTTCTTAGTAAAAAGTTGCTAACCTAATTCCTTACAGTATTTCCAGAATTACAGTTTTTTGATGCTGGAGACCCGGAGAATTGGCCTCGTCAGGACTCGAACCTTGACCTCTCCGATCACGCCCCGAGTGTACTACCGTTACACCACGAAGACATGCAGAAAGGAGGGAGAAAATACCTTATATACACCCCCTTTTCAAGGGCGGCTGGGGATTAGGGTACCAAATCGCCAGATCCTGGGGATGAAGTTCAGGCACCACTAAAGAGTCATTAGGTTATTTTTATGAAGCAGGTGATGTGCAAAAAAGGTGCAATACCCTCGCCGGGACTCGAACCTGGACCTTTGGAGTGCGCTCCGAGTGTGCTACCGTTATACCACAAAGACATGCAGAAAGGAAGGATAAAATACCTTATATACTCCCCCTTTTAAACGACGATGGGGATTACGGGACCCAATTGCCAAATCCTGTTGGTGAAGAATCCTCATCCACCATCTTTTTTTTTTTTTTTAGTTTAGGCGCCACTGTAGAGTCATTAAGTTTTTTTGATGCTGGGTTCTGAAAAATGAGCAATGCCCTTTCTGAGACTCTAACCTGGCTTTCTAGAGTGGGCTACTGTTACACCACAAAGGCATGCAGAAAGAAACGGAAAAAATACCTTTTAGTAACTAACAATAAATATTTTTTTCTGATTGTTGTCTTAATTTTATTCTGATTGTCTTTTCTGTCGACAATTTTGGTCATTTTTGGTCATTTTACAAAGAAGGGATTTATGCGAGAAATTTTATAAAAGGTGCTTTACATTGAACTTCTGTGCGCTTTTATTAGATAAATTTTTACGTGTGCATATAGAGGGAACATGTTAAAATTGAAATTATTGGGCATGCTTTCTACAAACAAAATTCGAACTAATTATGTTTGTCTTTCATCTATTAAAGGAAATGTTAAAGATAAGTTCGTTTTTATGATTTGTAAAAGCGATTACGAAACCGATGCCAAAATTATAAAATTCAATTTCGTACCTTGATGAAAAAGTATAGCTGAAAAAACTTCTTTATTAACGGCATAAAATATTGAATTATATTGTGTAAAATTATTTGAACTTTAGCTCTTCCTCAATGTACCTATTTTTGAACTTAAAGCTTATCTTTTTGAATTTCTGAATTCTAAACTCATATTTTAGTAGCAGCCTCTAATGATAATTCTTTTAGGTTTCTCCAAATTTTTACTAATATCAAAGACACTTTTGATCTTTAGGAGATCGATGTTTTATTTCTCGATTGAATCAACCATGAAAGAACTTTTCTTGTGCAAATTTATTTCTCTACAGGACGTAGACAGAAATTTAAGTTTTGCAAGTTCTTGCTAAACTGTATGATAGGACAGGAACTGATGCAATCTAGAATTTTATTTTATTGAACCAATTTCTTAAACTACAAGCGTATAGTTGTGAGAAATCGTTCAAAAGGAATTTTATTGCTCAATAATTCTGGAATTTTTCTGTATGCCTTTTATTGTTTTTAATGTTCACTTCCATATAAAGTTCTACGTGGCTATTAACCTCAAATCGCTTCTCAAATATCATGTCAAGTTAGAGCGATAAAGAAACAGCCAGGTGCGAGAAAAATCTGAATTTTGCCTTTAAGTTGGATTATTATTGCCCTTTCATAGTTTTTACCAACGGGCATCCTTTTAACGTTGCTCATTTTAATTCCATACGCAAGCCGTATTCAGTCCATTGCTTCCCAGGGGAACAAGATTACCCATCCAGGATCTGTGTGAGAGCCGGGCTAAAACATCGCGAGAATAAAGAGAGGTGCGAAAAAAAGAAACAAGAAAAACAAAGTAAAGCAAAAGAAAAAGATTAAACAATAGGCTGGAGGATGTGTGATCATAGCTCTGAGAGCCTGGGCAAAAGCTTAAGACGTGATCCACTGAAAATACGGAAACAAAAAAGATAGGAACGAAGTTATCCCGATCCAGTTAAAGAAGGGAATAGAGAAGAAGGAGAAAAACTGTTCTTTTTGCTAAATCTGAGGAGGTAGCTAGCTAGCTTTCTACGAAAATTGCTTCCATAATAGACTGCCTTACGGACGGTGAACAATGCTCAAGAACGTGAAGGTCTTGAACCACCATTAAAGGTTTTATTCCTTCGATCCTTATTTCGGACATTCAGTAAAGCAGAAGTGCTCTTAGCGAGCCATGATGTATAGAATCCATTATGTTGCCACTTTTTCCCTGCATTAAAATGTCTAAATTTTCCATTACCGGTGCTATTAAAGTTAAGTCCTTTTGCTTCTTCGTAAAGTTCATTTTGAATTTGGGCAACTACGATAAAGGCTTTTGCGTAAACTATATTGTGCCTTTTTAACTTAATTTTGAAACCGATTTCATTAAACTGAATGATAAAGAAACAAAAGTAGAAGTCAGTATTCTGGGGCTCTGGGTTTAGTTTATAATCGAGAGATTTTACTTATTTTCCAAGGTCACATCTTAAAAAGGAAGAATTTTCGGAAGCAGAAACACTTTTCGGCTGAATATTAGAAAGGAAACTGAAAAATAAAATAGCCGCGCTCCGTTGATGTTGAGATATAATGCATTTTATAAAATCTTTCAGATTAAATTCCACTTTGTTTTCTTTTATTTTCCTCAATTAATATTTTTCTTATGAGATTTCTGAAATAGCGTAAAAATTTCTCAGTTTGAATTGCACTGACATAATTATAAAAGTTCATCATTTATAACTGCTCAGTGAAATGAAAAAATTATGCCAGAGCTGTTATGAAATTTTTTGCAATAATAATTCTTGAAGAATACAGGATTATTACAAATGATTCGTGGATTTTTTCAAAATGGTGTAAACTATTGCAAATTAAAAAAATAGTACTAAATGAAATGAAACAAACACCTTCCAAACTTTAATCATAGCATTATAATTACTCGATACATTTTCCTTTTGTTGCACAACACACTCCAAATTGTCACTACAATTTTTGTTTTCACAGCAATGTAACATTTGCGCTCCCGGAACTTGTTTAATGCTGCTCACAGCGAAGAAACATCGTCTCTAACACGCTGTCAAAAAAAAAAAAAAAAAAAAAAAAAGTAAAAATTCGGGAGACGTTGGGGATTACTTTCAAATTTTAAATCCTCTTCCCTACTTCGATCGTTCTAGTCAAGTGAGAATTCATCAGATAGCGGCGCATATCATTGTGCAATGAAGCGACGCCTCACCTTACTGGAATGTGAAGTTTTCTTAATCATCTCTAATTTGAGAGGATAACAGCAATGCATCAAAATAGGATATACCCATCTTAATCTTTTCACGGAAAAAAGGGCCCACAAACTACGAGAAATAGGATAGAAAATGCTTACTACTGGCAAATTCTGGTTGTATTCAAACGCAGTATGGTAGATACAGAGAGAAGTTAAGCTAGCAATTCTGTAGTACCACAGGTGATTGCGATATTTCTGAATCTAGCTAACTGTTAAGCTTCCGTGTCAATTTTTAGGAAGAACATTCTAGGGGGCATTCCGAGGGTTTCCTACCCATCTTCCTCTAGCAATAATTTCTCGATAGAAATTCGGCTCGCTGTGTACTTTAAGCGTCCCCTTGATGAACAAATACGTTTCGCTTATAAACATCCATGCCTTCTTCGTGACTCGAACCCAGGCCCATCGACACGACAGTCAACGTCAGTAACCACTGTGAGCGGCTAGAAGTATAATTTTTCGTGCTTTATATAAAGATGTTTTGATGGTTTAACTTTGTAAGGATCTTAAGTTGACTAAACTTTATTTTATTTTAAAACTTTACGTATCATCTCTTATTTTCCACTTCCGGCCAGAATTAACGCGTGAATATGTTTATACAAATTATACTTGCTAACGCTTAAGTATTTAAGTTGTGGCTTTTTGCCAAGAGCAGCGTAGAAGGACAGAGAGATAGCCCTCTTGCTACGAGGTTTCACGCGAGCGTGCCATCAGTTACTGTCTGCCTTTAAGACCAGAGGTTTTAATCCTCTTGAAAGTTAAAGACGTATTTTATTTTTCCGCAGTTTGCGTACTACAGAAGTAGTAATTTAAAAGGTCAGTCTTAGTCTTCTGAGTAAAATATTAAAAGTTAGCTCTTATTTAAATTTTAGTTAGTTAGTAGTCTTATATTCTTTTACGTTCAGATCACAAGTGGTTGGTCTTTGTATCCCGAAGTGCGGGAACGTCTGTAAAATCGATAAGCAAATAAAGGGTAATTTTAACCCTTCTTATCTTTTTCGTATCTTCTATTACACGCACGAACATAGCTTTTAGTAAGCTCCCTGTTCCTACTCAGAACTCCAGTTATGTTTGCAAAATCAACTAGAAGAAAGAAACAGTAGTCCTGATTACTTAACCTTCAGAAATAAAATGTTGCTTCTTCCTTGAATATTAGATGGATAGAAAATTCGACGCTTTGCAACTCTTCTTGGATAAGGTTAATTATTATTACTTGATATAATTATCTGGTTCTAAATATTGCAAAACATGCAAAAGGTATTGTCTTAGTTGAAGTCTACATCAAGAATATTTCTAAATGTTTGCTTTGGATAACTGAATTCGCACTTAGCTTGATTTGTTCCTTTTTATGGTGTAAGTACAAAACCCTCTCTAACTTCTCCCATTGTATCATAAGAAAACACTCGAATGTTCGCGGCCTTTGATTTGTAACCATCAATCCAGTGTTTCTGAGTTGTCGATATTATCGCAGAATGTTCTGATAACTCTGTATAATATTGACTTCGAAACGCACTTTTCAGGGTACTGTGGATGAACTCTTTGCATATTCTGAAATTTTCTGCTATTACTTGCCACTTTGAATTGTAATTCATCGATGCATCACGAGAAAGTTAATTTAAAAACTCTAGGTTAGATTATTTCGTTAAATGGAACTAAATAGCATATGTAGTGTTCTGAGGTTTCTTGAAACACCGATTACATTTCCAATAGCTACAGATATATGAGCTTTCCATGTAAGAGAGTAGTTGAAGCGTATTCCCAGATAGGTACCCTGATTGACTTTTGGCACCTTTTCCGATAAAGATAATCAGATCTTCACCACGTTTTTTCATCTGTAACGTCCTATAAGATGTAGTTTTGGTTTGATGCATTAATGGAAGTCCTCTATTTGCAGCACCAATCCTCTATCTCATGCGTGCGAGTATGAAATCTGATGATAGCCTAACGCGGGTTACTGAGCTAGAGAGAATCGCAGTGTCAGCCGCATAACAGGCACTGATACAATTCGAATTATCGATCATAGGGAAGTCCTTTACATAGATAGGATAGATAGCTGGTCCGAGAATACTTCCCTGAAGGACGCCAGCTTTAATAATGTAATTGCGAGTAATAATGACACACAAATGTAACGCAGCAAGAGCTATGTGCAGAAAGGAGTAAAGGATCAGAATCATCTCCCTGGCCAGATCGAGGGAAGCAAGCTTGTATACAAGTGCATTATGCCAGAAGCGGTCAAGTGCTATTTAACAGCATCTTTTGACGCTATTGCCAAATTTTGACAGCCTTAAAGACTATTATTTGGAAACGTCTGTGTAACAGTCTTACATCTTTCACAACAAATATATCCTTATCGTATTCCTCTATCGATCTTTGTTTCTGAGAATTTTAATTTTGAAATCAGAGACTCCTTTACTGAACATCCTGTACTTTCCAACGTTTACAAGATTCGTAATAAAATATTTGATATTTGAGCAACGGTAGAGTTTTATATTGATATTTTTAAATGCCAGTATTATAATTATTAATATTCTTCCAAAAAACTTCACATAAATATAAACAGAAGAAACAAATTCATATTTCAGATGGTGATGAAACCGCCGTATTAGACCGTTTAAGAGATGCCTAATCCTTTCCTTGTTTAAGTAGAATGTCTCGATGTTATTTAAAAATATGTGAATTTTTAAAAACATGTAATATTGTAATGAAAATAAATATTAGTTTGCTTCAACGCTGTAAACACAAAAGTATGTTTAAATGCAGTTAAATGAACGTTTTGCTAATAAATAAACTACTTGCGTTATAAATTCACGAAAACAATCATCACATTCTGTAATAAAAGAACTCTAATTTATTATTCCTACCGCAAACTGCATTATTAATATAGCTTAACATTTAAAAAAATTGGGATCCATAGCAACAATACTTTTAAGCTGTCAGCATGTTATAGTTTCCCTTCCCATGATCGATAAGATGTGCCAAGTTAGTGCAATGTACGACACATTCAATAAATTTATGTGAGCGATTTTACCTAACTCGATATCCAAAGGAAAACCATTTGGGCCTAATTGGCACCGAGGTCAATTAGACACTAAGTGTCTCGGAAAAAGATCCTGCATATGCTTTCAGCCACCCGCCGACACAAGATCGCTTATGGATTATAAAAGAGGTCCTCATTCCAGGCAAATGGAGTGTGTCGAGAATAACACAGTTCCCAGGAAATGACTCCCAGGGCACCTAAATGCATTAAGCCTGATGGATTAATGGATTTATGCACGATAAATATTTTTTATCGGTTAATCTTTCTTTTCTAGAATATATTTTAATGAGGATGAAAAGCATTTTAAAGGAGCAGTTTCGATTAGCATTAATGTCCCTTTTAAAGATAAGTTCATCTTCCACAATCGCTTATTATTCTTCGGATGATGGTTATTTTGAATCTCTAATGCTGCGAAAAATTCCTGAAGTCTTAGAAGAGGCGGAGAAACTTCAGATCTGCATTCCTTTGCGTTAAATTCCTTCGCCTATTCAATAAACGAGTAGTGTATGTTACTGGAATTCCCAGATGAAGGTAATCTTACTATCTATTGTTAATGACTTTGAATCAATTGTATAATACAGGAGATTCTCCTTTATCCGGATTGCAGATATCCGAAACTCTAGTTACTTGGATTTCTTGTTGTTCTTTTTTAATATTTCCCTAATTTCTAAATGTAAATAAATTTGTCGTTAATTTTTAACACGTTTTAACTTTTATTCATTTGAATAATAAAAAATTAAATAAAATGTGTACATTTAATTAAAGGGATTATGTGTGGTTTATGAAGGCTCATCTCCCAACAAGTTAAGAAAAAGTCTTCTATTCCTGACCTAAACTTCAACCGTATTATTTCGTTTACCATAGCCGGTCTGAAACCCCTGATGATCAGCCTCAAAAATATCCTCTGAAGTTATAATTGCTGTCCTCACTGTCCTGAAACACAGCTTTCTCCAGTACACATCTTGAACTCTCTTGGTATACTTACCAGGCTTTTCAGAATTCATTTTGTCCATCCGTAGTGCTATCTCCTATATTCTTTGAAGATCATCGACCTCGCTAGGGTTGTTTTAAATAGTTTTGGCCCAATTTGACCTTCATACGCTATCGTTTTGACAAGACAACAAAATGTATGGTTTATAATGTGGTTAAAATATTTAATAAACATATAATCAGGAAACATTAGCAAATTACACATTACTTTTTGTTTTCTCCGTAAGTGATTTTTAGCCGCAACAAATCTTTCCTTTTAAATGCAGATTACGCAAAGAAAGTTAGGCTGCATTGATTCCTTCTCCGCGTGCAAAGTATTTTGATTTAAAAATGTCTAAAATAACTCCAATTGCTTATTTTTTGTTACCCATTTAGTGAATTGATATCGCGCTGTTCTTTGGGTGATTATTTTTCAAAATAAAAGTGCATTTTGTGACGCGTAATATCTTCTCTTAAGTTAATTTGATACGAAAAAAGAAACTTCCAATAATTTTTGCAATTAAATACAAAGATAATAATTTTAAGAGACAAAAAGTACTTAACAATATGCCATGTTTACGAAAACATATAGACGGATATTTTTGCTGCCAGTGATTGCCTTTATTAACGTTGTACATATTGTGATCCTTAAACAGTATTTCACATTTTATCTGTACGATTCCGGCTTCAAATACAGTATGAATAAGCAAACCTCTCTTAATTGAATCACAGTTGATAAATATTTGACCAACATAAACAATTCAGTTATCCGAATATTTTCAATATTCAATAACTGGATTAGCTGCAGTTACCGTTTATCGAGATATTCCAAATTCTATTGATACTCGCAGTTGAATCTCTTATATAATGTCCCGTTTATTGAATGTAGTAGAAAACGAGTGATAACTATCGCAATACTGCAAATAAAATCGATTTCATTGCAAACATTTACGTTCTCATAAAGTATTTAATTTACTATCGCAGAAAATCTGCTCGTTAGATAATTTAATGTGGAGATTACTTGGCGTTATTTGAATATTGACAACCTGTCCGAAATACATCATATCCAATTTATAACTGGAGTTACTGGATGGCGATATAATTCTTATCACTCTCAGTTTAAGTAGCAATGTTTGATCGCGACAAATGTCTTGTATGCTAGGCAATTGAATGATTCGTCTTAGTATTGATCCTTTCAATCCGATTTAAATTAATGGTGTTTTGTCGTTTATATGAGATTTAATCTTAGCTTAGAAAACAAGGATTCATCTGGCTGGGTTGTTTTGATACTACATGATGCGTCTTAGCTTGAAATTGTCTAAGGCAGTGTAAATAGTCTATTATTTTCAGTTTGGAATCTGTTAGATTGAAAATTGTTTTACTTTAGCAAGGGTTCAGTTTTAATGAGATTATGCAAAGTATTTACTGTTCAGTTTTAATTAGGCGTCTGTTAGAAATAAATTAATGTTAATTTGCTGACGATTGTGTAAATTATTAGGTGTTTCATTGCGCTAAATGTGAAAAACCAACAGTACCCCGCTGAGGTTGGATTAATGGATCTTTTACTTCCTAGCTAGATGTGCTAACATCTTCAGGAAAGCAATCTTCTGCTTCATCGAAAGGAAAGAACTGAGAAGCTACCTAATGTATTATATTCTTCCTCACTTGAAGACTGAAAAGGGAGAGGCTTTAGGTTTTGATTAACCAATTATTTGTAATTTAAATATTTGTTATAACTTCTCTTTTCCATTTTCTCACCAGAATGCAAATTTAATTCAAGAGTTTTGGATTAAGACTAAGCGTGTTTCTGCCTCTCGAGGCCACGTTACTAGGTTCTTCAGCTCTGACAAGATTAAAATTATTCGGGCTTGCGTTATAGCTGCAGTCATTAGATTGTACGCCGTTGAGAAGTTCTGAATAAAATTAGTTTTAAATTAAACTGAGTAGTCTTTGAACCATCTATAAGATATATCCAAATATTGTACACTTAATACAGTGTTACACAATTACGTTTCTACGCATGTTTTTTCTATATGAGATTTAATTTAAAACAGTTTATGAAGAAAAATGTATGAATAAAACAGAGGTCATTAATGTATTGAAATATTGTTTAAGTCTTGCAATTATCAGCATTAAATGATTTAATATATATACGTAAAATGAGTTCGTTGTGTTCGTAAAACATTATTTAAAACATTTTCCAGACATTAAATCCCACTGCTTTTCTATACGATTTATTTCCATTTAACATAATTAAAAAGGCACATTTTTAAAGAATTTTACGTTGAATTTAATTCTGAAAATGTATTCAAATTAAAAAACAGAGAAATAAATACAAATTTTAAATATATAACAAAAATATATATTTTGTGCACTAAAGAGCCCATGTTAGTACAAAGATATGCATATAATACAAAGTATGCAATAAATTTCATCTATTTTACTTTATATTTATGGAAAAACTGTGCGCAGTGCGTCATTTTTACTTCCTTGTACGACAGAAGTATTGTAATCGCGGGGGTTTAAAATAGATTCAGAAGAGATTTTTCTTGACTCCTGTACATGCGTACGTACGTAAGTACCTATGTTTGTATCTCGCATTAACTCAAAAACGAGTAGCCTTAGAATGTTGAAAGTTTGTATATGGAGTTGGTATAACATGTAGTTGTGTACCTCCCTTTTTGGTTGTCATTGATTGCACCCGAAGTGCGTATATATGTATACCCACTCTGCTACCCGTGTCGGTGAGTTCAGTTTTTTTTACTCTTATATGTTGGTAAATTGTGCATTTTTTGCGTTAAAATTGATTAAATAATGTTATTCTTTTGTTCTAGTTAAGGTTTCTATGCCTTTAGTTAACCTGCATGGAACAGCTGTAGAATTAACAACAATTTAAAAGTTGTTTAAATGCTACTAAGCCTAACGAAGCCGCCATTTGTTTACATTTGAAAATCTTCGTAGAACAGTGAATTAAATCATTTTCTGCACCAGCTTCAGTGTCCTTTTGCCGAGTTGGGACTTTGCAGAAATAAACTTTCAGTTGTGTGCACCGAAAAATCTGTCTTCCTGTTCACTGTCCAAATTTCTTGTTTTTGTGTACAAACTCCAATTTGAATTGTTAATTTTTATAATTGTTTTTAACTGCATTTGTGTTTTATGTATTTATATATTTTGCAAATTTTAATGAAGATGTTTTGAGTTTTCATGTATTTATGTCTTGCCGCGACTTGAAAACTGAATTAATTGAATAAGAAATTAAAACAAAATGCAACATAAAATGTGTATAACTTAATAGGTTGTACAAGGAAATGATGTGGTGTCTACATCAGATTTGTTTCAATACGTGGCAAGGGATAATATCTAGATAACTAATCACGGTTTTTGCATATTTGCATTTACGAATTTGTACGATATTAGTGCCTTCTGAAAGATAATTATCTTAATATACCTATGCATACAAGTTTGTAAAATAATGTTTTAATGAATGCAAATTATATTTAATTAAAAATTTTGGATATTTGACTGAAGGAACTTATATTAGATTTTCACGTTTGGAAGCAATATTATATTTTTTCATACGCTCTGTCTGTTTACAAGGAGTCTATTAGTTGTCTGCAGACAAAATTTCGAATGTCTACACGATAACCTAATTAAAGTATATTTTCAATACTGAAGATTGTAATTATCGAATTGAAGTTTATATATGACGCTACTGAATTTTTCTGTCACCTGCAATACGAATGCAAACTATTTTTCTGAAAAATGACAAAGGAATTTCAAATTAAATATGTAATATTATTGTTAATTTTAATTACTAACCACCTGAAATTTTTATTACCTTGTGTTTCATTATCATTGTGTTATACAGTATAAAATTTCCTTTAACCTTTTCTTATGCAGCATTGAAAATTTCGGAATTCTGGGAAGACCTGTAAGCGCTTTCAAAGAATTCTCGTATAGATTTTGCAATTAGAAATGCTGTGCTCTTAACTTCATTAACTCTGCAAGTTAATGCTAGAAATTTCATTAGCCTTTTTCAGTCTCTTTTCCTAGACTTAATCCCTTACAGTTAATTCATTAACTTTGTTAATTATTTTGTTTTTAGCGTGTAATTTAATCTTTCAATTTTGTTTCTAAGTATCTCTAAAGATATTCGTATTTCCAAGCAGTCAGTAATTATGTTGTTGTTTCAATGACAACAAGATAGAATTTTTCCTTGGTCAATGAAACACAAATTTTTCTGCATTTGCTAACTGAATGTAAGTACACATTGTTTTTTCAACATATTTTTTTGAAGTGTTGTTAAACTTTTAGAATTTTAGTTCTTTTTATACTAGGAATTTTTCCACTTCCACATAGTTTTATTTCCTGTCTCCCATTCAAATCGGATTCGATTTAAAGAAAGAATATAAAGATATATAGAATATATAGATTTAAAGAAAGAATCTTTATATAGAATCTTTATAAAATTTTTAACTTTTTTAAAAATTTAAATTAACCTTTATTTATTATGTTCTTCGTACTTAACTTACATAAAATTCAATTCAATCACAAAATATTTAAAAACAATCGTAGGGTTCAACTGTTTAAATCCTTAAGTTTTAGCTTCAAACCCCACGAACACTTAAGAAGCGAATAATCGCTTAAGTGTATGAACAGGATACGTAAGACTTGAGAAGGGTTTTAAACCCTTTATTACTCAATATATTTACAATCAATTCCGGCTTGGAACTTTACAATAAAGCCGCCATTCGTGCTTGAACTTAAATACTAATAATTTGAACTAAAATTAGCTTAACTAAAGCTCTTAATGAATATAGCCGAAGCTATCACAATCTAACTAGTTGGCCCCTAAGTATTAATTGAATCGGCGAAGCCTAGCAAGGGCCTAAATATGGCCGAGCGTAGTAATAGCTAAGAGAGACGTAGCCAGAAGGCAAACGCGCGCTAGTCAGGAAATCAGACTCTCTCTGTTGAAGTCGGTTAAGTCACGACTTAAATAGTACTCATTCTCATTTGCATTATCTGCGTTTCTGAATTCACATTCTGGCAGGAAATTGTAAGCTGAAATTAGAATAAGATAGGAAAGATACAAAACTTAAAATAACTGTTAGAAAACGTATAATAAACCTTACACAGTCGTTAGAATTTCCGATACACAATCTCGCGAGCTGGAGATAAAAATGTTTTTTACCCTTCAGTGTTGCCAAAGCTCGTTTTGAAATCGTTGAATTTTTTAATCAAAAATTCTTTAAAGCTTTACCAAATAGGAAATAGACAACAAAACAAATTCGAAATTCAAAATTCGGGGTTTCAGGTGCCCATGTTCGAGTAGAGGATTACGTTATTCAAAATTGGACGGCTCTAGGTACCGTCGGTTTCTCGCAATGCGAGAAACATAAATACATTCATATAGATTCTTCATTACTTAATTTCTTTAAATATAATACAGGGCGATAATATTTGGAAGCAACAATTTAAAAAGTGATACGCCGTTTATAGTGAACCAACGCAAAATGCCTTTCCGAGATTAATATCCCTTCTGGGCTAACGCTCCTTTGGGTTAACAAGAAAACAAAGATTGTAAGATATAAATTTAACGTTTTATATTGACATTTATTTTCTGTTTTTGCTATAAACCTGCAAAACATTAATTCCAGACCAGAATAAGTTAGCAGGATTTTGAAATATTGTTAATAAGTTATAAACGATTTTTAAGATTAAAAAATAACAATAAATCAGTGGATTTGAAAACCAGTTCTATGACCTGTTGTTAACTTTCGGTTAGTACAATGATCCGGTGACCCAAGTTCCACTACTGAGGAAAGTATGTTGCAAAAATCTGAGAGTCGTCGCTTCAAATTCGTATTTCTCCCTAGAATTTTCTCTAACTTTTCTTAAAACTAAGGTTTTTCATTGATTGATTTCATTTTAGAAATAAATGCACATTTTATAATAAGAACAACTATTTCAGTACATTACAATCAAACGTAAATAACTGTGAAATAAACTTTTGTTTACTAGAAGACTTTAAATATCTACTTTCATTGATGGATTATAAGAATCAAAATTTGAGCTGAAGCGAAATATTCATCTGGAAATGAAGGACATAAAAAAGCAGTGGAGATTCCAAGAAATTAAAAAATGTTTAGAAGTATAGCTCAAATAATGTTTTGCATTAGTATTGAAAAAAAAATAAAACAGTGACCAACCATTCAGTTTTCGATGGTCCTGAAAAGAATGTCTGAAACTAGAAATTCAGTGCAATTAATGTGATGTTGTCAGAATTGCATTGCTTTTGTGGCATGCTTTTTATAAATATACGTGCTTTTAAGCTACAGTATTATTAGTTTTCACATCATTTTTACAACTTTATTCATGAGCAAATATTTAATTAATTAAAAACTGATTGCTCTCATAAAAGTTGCCCTATTTTTGTAATTAGAAATCAGCATTATTTTCTTAGTGTAACCGAGATGAAAATGAAATTAAAACTGAATTTTTAACTTCATTTTACGTAAAAATAGTCAAGAATATAATTACTATTAAAAACAAAATATGCACAGAAAGGCGCCATTTCGTATGATATGCGAACTAGCCTGACAGTGATTATGAGACAATAAACTCCATATTACTGTCAGTATCCGAAATGCAACTGGAATAAGAATGCTCATTATTTTAATGATGCATCCATCGCAATTCTCACTTTTGTGTAACAAAGCTGAAGCCATTTGGTTCTCGATTTGTTTAAATGAATGGGTTTCGCAGCAAATGTACACATAGTAACATATGTATACAAAGATTCTACAATGATTTAAATAAATATCAGGAACTATCTGTTGACTTACTTCAGTTTGCAAGAAAACATACTGCTTCTCGAACTTTATTCTCGCAGACTCTAAGAGTATTAAATATTCACCGTGAAAAGAAATCTGAACAGAATTTGTTCCAAATTTAGCTTTTATCTCCAGACGGGGCGCCAATCCCGAACGTGTTCTTATAAGATACCTGTACAAAGGGCCAGATGAATCCGAGTATTAATCTGTGAAATTGACTGTAAATTTTCCCACCACCATTGTTGCCCTACTACCCTCCAGCAAAGAAACCAATTACCGAGGGCACCAAAGGTTTCAGAAAAGTTTTCCAACGTGCGGTTTGTGCTTCTCTTTTCCAAAATTCATTACCCGGAGTAAGTTTCTCGTTTTCGAAGTACTCGGCCATTGCAATGGAGATTAAATGAAACATCACGTGGTTTACGTGGCCTTTTCTCTTTCTCCTGTCTGTTGAGCTTCGCTTGAACAGTGTTGCAAAAGGCTTTTATTTGCTTAGTGTGTGTGCTCCGAGTGGATAGTGATTGGGAGTTTTGTGTTTTTATGGAAGGGTGTCTCGTTTTGGAATTGCAAGCTTCAATTGCAAACAGAGATAGCTCAGAGCGCTGAAGTAAAATTCATAAGAAAATCGCATGCATTTCATCTCCAGAAACCCATTTGGGAAATGAATTTCGAGTTTTCTGATGAAATAATATAATCGCAATGTCCCACAGGCAGCGAAAGTTTCACGCATCTGGTTATAATATTCTGAAATGTAATTTCTTCTCTGAAAGTTAATGAATTTGTCTATTTCGGTCTTAAGCAACATCTTTCCAAATGCTTATCTTAGAGATTTTAGTTCCTATTTAATCAAAAATATTTACGTGCAGAACGTTTTGCAAATATTAAATCTTATTTGGTGTAGCTTACAAAATGGAATGAAATAAAATAAACAAAAACAATTAAAATAAATGAAAGAAACTTCATGACATGAAACAGCGTTTAAAGAAACAGAATTGAAAATCTCATTTTTATATCTTAATAAACATTTTAAAGGATGGAAATGATTATATATAAAAATAGCAATGTTATCTTGTTATGACAATAGGCAGGAACAGATATTATAACTGCTAACAGATCCCAAAAAAGTTATAATGAAAGTTAAGTTCCAGTTAAAAAAGGCAATAGGTACACAACATAAGGAAACAATAATGCACATGTATATGAAACATATATTATACGTATTAAACATTTAGTATATGTATTAAACATTTATTATATGTATTAAACATTATATTAAACATCAGTAAGCATCTATGCCACGAATATCAGTTAACAATAATATGAGAAAATAAAAATTTAAAATATAGAATGCAATACATGCAGATGCCATCGGCTGCCTCGTAGCCGACCATAAAAAATCACAATATCCAATCTTGATGGAAAGGATTAAACAAGGTTATTTAAACAGTGTCCACATACAGTGTCATGAATTTTGCTTTTTGCATAAAAGGGTTGGTTCTTAGGAGGATATAATATGATAATTTTCCAACTATTGAATTCTGCTGACCAACTGCTGAGTTTCGGAAGTTGTTCTCATAAGTGAGTTTAAAATTTCTCTGAAAGTAGGCTGATTTTTCGTGTGTCCAGCTACACTAATTGATGTAGTTTGTAACTATTAATGTAATCCGAGATCACAGCGGAGTTACTTCCTTTCGTAATTGTTCTTTGCAGATACTCTCTGATTTGAAATCTTCTCTAGATCTCTTGTTGAATCTGCCCCTTGCATTATTTAAGTACAAGAAAAGCTTAAAATTCTTCAAATCTTATGATAGCCTATGAGTGATACTCATAGCATTCAATTCATATCTGGTATGTTTAGGGATAGTATGAGCGAGATTTTGACTATATTTGATGAAGTCCCCATGTAACATTATCTGCGATATTACCACATCTGATATTAATAGAATTAGGATCTTAGTCTGTTTCAAATCTTTATCACTGCTCAGGAAAGATACTCACTGGCGGTCACAAATTGCCAAAACTGTTTTTCCTCCCCAATTTTTCATTTTTAAATATTATTTATTATTTTCAGTGGGTTAGTACTAACTTTATGCGTACATAGATGTATGTTTTCCTCAACAACTACAAAATCGGACATTTCTTTCATGTTGTCTTCTTTAAGTCGCTGACATGACAATGACAATTTTTCCTAATCATTTCCATTTCGCTTTTGATTCATTGCTTTTAATTTTACTAAATTTTCAGCTTCAGGTTCTCCTCTAAATTGAAAGTGTATATGTACGCACTATTATTATAAAAAATTAAATCAAATTTTAATTGAAACCTTTGACATCATCCTATCAAAGAAAACTGCATGCAATTCTGCAGCTACCTGATGTTTTAATCTAGCTCTGCAATCAGTTTTGTAACTGAAATATGTAGAGTCATTAGTATATTTTGAAGCAGAAGACATGAAACTGGGCAATGCCCTCCCCGGGACTCCAACCTGGACCTCTCGAATACGGACCAAGTGTGCTACCATCCTCCACCTTTTAGTTTGGTCGCTACTGTAGAGTCATTAGGATTTTTTGAAGCAAGACATGTGAAGAATGTGCAATGCTCTCACCGAAACTCGAACCTGGACCTCTTGAATACGCAACGAGTGGGCTACCGTTACATTACGAAGGCGTGCAGAAAGGAGGGAGAATATACCTCATAACTAAACTATGTCCTGTGTAGTATACACAAAAGTTTGGAAGATATTAAAATGTTGAATTTAATAGCCTTAAGTTTTATTTCATTATAATAATTTTAAGTAGGAATGCAAGTTAATAACCTGAGTTAATAACTTAATTTGAGTGTCTCCCATCCCTCTTCCTCTCCCATCAACTGCTCGATTGGACTTTCTGCTCGCCGCTTATTTAGAGTGCTTGCATGTCCCACAGACATTATACATTTACAAATATCCATGCTTTCTCCGGGACTCCTCCAAGTGAGCACTTCGGTATTCCTGTAGGCTGCCCTAACCGCTATACCATTTGGGAGGCTGTGAAGAGTTTAAAGCTATGTAATACAAAATGCCAAATGCAATGCAGACAGAAAATTATAAATAAAAAATGGAGCAATTTCTGCTACAGCATTAGTTGTTTAAATTACTGATAACAAAATAATTCAAACGTATCGAGGATGTATTGTTTCACAGTAATATAAATTGGCTTACATGATATGTATACTTAAATCCACTTACATATTGTTATTTGAATATCGCAACAAATTACGTATTCTATTGGCTTACATGATATGTATTTTTAAATCCGCTTACATGTTGTTATTTGAATATTGCAACAAATTACCTGTTTTGTAACAATTATTTTACGTTTTCTGCCAATTAAATTAAACACTGGCCTTCCTTCCCTTCGCTTCGTTTCGCAGGTATTGGTTGAGAAAAGAAAAATGGTATTCAAATTAATGCACACTTAAAAGTGTGAACCTTTCCACATGATTACATTATTCTGATTGCAATCTGCACTTTCTAGTGCGTCATTCGGAATCTTAAATAATTATTAGATAAAGAAGATTACAAGTGACCCTTTTCACTCGTCGCTCGACATATATGATGTAAGACTAATAACATATTTGAACATTGTTCAATCATAATTACGAGCATAATGCGGTGCTCAATACTTACCAACATAATATGCAATATGATACAAGACAACGCTGCAATATAGACTTGCTATGACATCCATTCACCATATGGTGTATGAAGCATTTAAAAATACACCTCCAAAGAGTTTCCTAGGTGTATACAGTGCGGCACAGCCAAGTGGTATATTATAGATATATTATATGCAGCATTGTGCAACATGCATCCATAATATGTTTGTCGAGACAGCAGTATTTAACAAAAAATGCTACCATGTTTCGTGGAAAGATAACTACCTACCATTCTGATACTGAAGACGGACTTTAGTAATACTATATGCTTTATTACTAAGACTGAGGCATTTAAATTATTCCGTGCAGACATTCAAAACAACCTTAAATACATATGCTCTTTTATAACGGAAGTCAAATTGTTGCGCAGTTGAATATAAAATAAACTCTGAAATATATTTTCGTCTTTTCTAATAAAAGGCTATTTCCTAATAAAAGTACTTTACAATTCTCAAAGAACGATATTTAAGAACAATGTTTCATTTCTTTGCCTTAAATGTCACTGTAGATATCTCAGATTCTATGCACCATTTCCGAAAAAAAATGGTTAAAAGCTTCATAATGCTTCTGTTTTGCGTTTGCTTTATTATGTTTGGAATTCATGTGACCAATACAACTAGCTGTATGGAGTCTAATGACAAAGTTCCACTAACTTCTTTTCCGGAGTTTTCGAGATGGAAGGGATAATTGCATGCAGATCAAGACTTAATAGAAGTTGACATTAGAGGCTTTTCTTGAGCATTAACGAATAAAATTTCAAAAATAACAGTCTACTTGTCGAAACTAAAATGCACAGTTTCAAGACAGTCCTACGAGTAATCACAATGCACTACTTTTCATCAAGCTAGGCATAAAATCTTTAGCTTACTGATTTGGACAAGAGCTTTTCTCGTCGTTACTTCCTCCAACATGAATAATCAACTGCTGCTACTTCTATTAGTTCCATTGTTCTTATTTACTACTCTTGTGATCAAACTCGGCTGCCGTTCTTCAGGATAGGCTCCAAATTAGACAGGACCAGACATTCGACATGAAACAACTACAGGCTATCCCCGACTAACCGAGCCGCCGAACGAGAGGCTACCAGTTCCAGTTAACTGCTCAAATCCCTACGCTCTTCTTGCAGTCTGCATAACCCTCTGGAGGGAACGAGCTCTTGATTAAGTTCGAAATGATAGAACAATATGCAAACTCTCACAGCTTTATTTCATTAAATATCGATTTTATGAACGTTCTTCTAATTACAAGAATCCTAACTAAATCAAATAAAACTTTTATGAACATACTTTAATCACTGCAGATACAATAAATCTGTAAATAAAAAATTTGATTTTTTATTAAATTACCTTAAAAATATCTAATTAAAAATAATCATTAGTATTTCATAAACTAAGTGCAAAATGTTCCATATCTGCAAAGATAGATAAAATAAAAGATAGGATAAAGATAGATAAAATAAAGATAGGAGGAGATAAAATAAAAAGAATTTTATATACTATGCTTTTTTTATATGAGTCCCTGTAGAAAAATGTTCAATTAATAATGTTAAACTTCCATCTAAGTGGGAGATCATCTATAGATGAAACTTTTGTGAAGATATATTAGAAGGAATTTTTTAAGCATACTATTTAACTTTTATAGGGTTCTTGCAGAAATATATCTAGTTGATAAAATGTTAAGCTCTTATAAGATAAGTGCTTACCTCGAAATTCAAGGGAAATTAATTGATATCGATACATATATTATTAAAATGAAATTTGAGCGTTTTGCTCACATTTAACAGAAACTAAAGACAATAGTTGTTTCGGACGTTAATGGCTTTGTATTTGAGAAAAAATAGTACTTATATTAAATTTGTCGTTAATCCTATATGAAGCATTAGTTAGAAATATATCTGAGAGTTTTACTCGTAAATGTAAGAACTTTTAGTATTTAACTCAGAAAAGCAAAGTGAACATTTTACTGTTTTTCTTCAATAGAGATTATAAAAATGTTTAATTTTACACTTAAGAATAGCATCTAGGGCCAAACTACCTGCATAAAATTCACTACCTTATTTTGAAAAACTTTGCAATTAAAATTATGCATCTAGAATTATTTTTTAGCGAAACAAAGTCAGTGATCACCTTTTTCAAATGCTTTATACAACATCGAATTGAGTAAAAAATGATTTCCTATCATGCTGAAAGAATGTGTAAAGAACAAATATGAATAAAAGTATTCCATTTTATATACATTTTTAAGCATTTAAATAAACTTAAGTTAAGTTTAATAACCCAAAGGATATTTTCCTTCCATTATTAAAAACATTGTCTAAGAATGGAAAGTAAAATTATTATGATTAAGCAGTTGCTATGGAAACAATTTACCTAGGGCATTCAAAGAATAATTGGCTTCACATATATACTGATGGATCGAAAATGCTGGACAAAGTAGGAGCTGGTGTGTATTCAGAACATTTTTTTCTTGCTTTTCTTCTTCTGTTCTTCTCTTGCTCTATTTTGGACAAATGTCGATTGAGAAATGGAGCCAATTAGAGGTGCAACTGAACAAATTCTTGTTAGAACAATCCAACTGAAAAATATTGTTATTTTTTCAGACTCCTTTTCAACCATTCAAGTGATTTCTGCACATAATGTTTTGGAATTAAAATTATTGGATCATGCAAAAGAACATCTTATCTTCTAACCTCAAAAGTGATGACTTTTGTCTTACATTGAATACCAGCTGATATTGAAATAACTGGAAATGAATGGGCTGATAAACTAGCTAATCAGGAAACTGAAATTGTGAATCAAATAATAGTGGTATACCATTTACATCGATGAAACGAATAGTAAAGAATGCTATGAGGAAACATTTTGATGTTAAATTAATTGAAGAAATTAGGAGTAATAAATGGAGAGATTCAATTTGTAATACCTCATACTTTCTCAGATCCATCGTAGTTGCGGCGTTTCATTTGTAGACCGGACATCATTGTCTCGCTAAACATCAGCATCGCATTGGTATACATGACAGTCCTTTGTGCAACCGGAAATTTGAGACGGACAGAGTTTATTTGCTAAACATTTCCTTGCTGAAAGAAAAAAAAAACCTGTACTGTCGATAGTGGTACGCTAAGGAGTTGATGCAGTTGACATCCAGTGATTAATTTTTTTAATGTTTAAATGATTTCATATGTTATTCTATTTTTCAATTTCATTGGCCTGAAATAGAGTACTCTTCCTAGAGAAGAACCGATAAAATTATACTTTATAGCGATTCTTACTGGAGTCGACGATTTCCCATAACATACTAATTCGGAAGAATTATTATGAGAAAACAGGTGCTAAAGAAAAAGCAGGAGGTTATGATTTTTTGGAA
Organism: Stegodyphus mimosarum; assembly: GCA_000611955.2. NCBI lineage: Eukaryota > Metazoa > Arthropoda > Arachnida > Araneae > Eresidae > Stegodyphus > Stegodyphus mimosarum. Next base: position 383,212 of record KK120927.1, read on the forward strand.
TTTGATGCCGTCATTAAAAGTAAGAAGAGTAGCAAAAACGACAAATTTGCTGCATTTTAGATCCCTCATTAACCAAGAATTATGAAAAAGCTTAAATAAAGCTGATTCCACAGCGTTTTTATCTTGTAATAAATATCGATTTTATAAACTAACCCAGGATTTAATATTTTTCAGTTGTAGAGACATTAGGTTATTTAGGAACAGGAGACATGAAAAATGAACAACGCCTTCGCCGGGAATCGAACCACGGACGTCTGAAATACCGGCTCAGTGTGCTGACCATTACACCACGAAGGCACGCTAAGAATGTGGGAGATATACCTTATACAGTAAAATTTGAAGTTTTGATCTTGTATAACTTTAAAATTCACAACTACAACTCGACATATTTTGATGCTATAAATCGATAACTTGGTTTAACGCATTACATTGGAACAGAGTTATTCATAAAAAGAGAGCACGATTCTTGCTGAATCATTCTGTCTTCTTTACAGACCTGTTATTCCAGGCTTCTTTTATTTGCGATCCATATCATGAGCGATATATTGCGATTCATATCAGGCAGTAACTGAGTCTTATTTGAAACACAGTGATATTGTACAAAGCTGTGGTTATAAATAAAAAATATCGAAAAAATAGATCTTTAAAATGTATCCAGTGCTTATGTATTTATCATTTAAAAGAAAAAAAATTCTGTTATTTCAGGTACTATCAAAATTTTGCTAATGTCGGCAGAAAATATTGTAAATACTTTCGAATTATGAAGTATTTATATTTATTGTTTTTAACTATACAAAATATTAGGTTCCCTTAAAATATGTTCTACGCACGATTTGAAATAAATGTTATGCAGTGTACGTTTGATTATCCAGGTGCGGATTATCCGTGCGTGCGTCACACTCATTGCTGTGAGCCAGACTGTGTAAAACAAACGTGCGCAAATCTGGGCATGCTCAATCAGGGAGATTTTTTCAAGTATACAAATCAGAGTTTTATCTAATTATGAAGAGGTTGAGGTAATAGCACAAGTCGTATGCCAAAAAAATGAAAATGTAAAATTTGTCGAAAGTATCTATCAAGGAAACACCGACGAATAGTTCGACGGCTATTCGACTGAGCTTGGCTTTTCAATGCTTGAGTGATGTGGATATCGTTTCAAAAGTCACAGGAACAGAAGATGCTGTGACTGATACCAAAAATGCAAGCGAAGAAGATACTGGCAATTTCACCAGACCAGAGACAATAATGACTTCTATTGAAACTCTATTGGACTTCGTCGACTAAAAGTAATTCGAATATAGCCATAAATTAGCACTTAAAGTACACAATGAAATTCGACAAATATTTAAACATTCTCAAAAATGAAGTAAAATTGCTCTTTTTTTAAAGAAATAAACACTTGCCAGTGCGATTTGCATGAAGATTGATAGTTCGAATTATCCATATTCTTCACTTATCTATGACCTGCTGTCCAGGCATTAGCTCGGAAGTACACTGGATATTTCTTACGTCCTGCAGTGAAATATAATTTTGTTTTAATTTATCAACAGCATCAATAAAAACGGGTCATTTTAAGATGAGCCACATTTACGCAATCTAAACTTTATCTAAAATGACTTATTTGGCTTTCAATTGTTTTAAGGATCTTTGACTTCCATATGGGTTCTGTGAAATTAAGCGAACGAAAACAACTGCGATATTCTTTTTGTTTAGCAGCTTAGTGTGTACCTTCTTGTTAGCCCTTTTTAAAAAGAAAATTCGCCTAAGAAACGAAAAGTACGAAGGATCCCTAAATTCGCGGTTGTGGTTAACAGTAGGAGCTCTGAGCGCTTATTTTACTTTATCTATTTTTTTTCCCGTTGAAGTAGGATGGTAGAGAAAAGGAAAAGAAGTACTTCCAGTCCCGCGAGAGTTTTATTTAATCCTGAAAATTTCCTTTTTACCTCCCTTGGGCTCTTCGGGAGAACTTTTGTGATACTTTTTTCGCTTCCTTTAGTAAACAATAGTTGTGAAAGTTTAATAGGGAACAGACACACAGACAGAGAGAGAGGGAGAGCGGAGTTGCTTCCATATTGCACACATCTTTTAAAAAAGATCTTAAGTTTTTTTTTTTAAATCTTTCTATTTCTTTACATTTCGATCTAAGTGTTGTAAGATTTATGTTGAGACTAGAATTTAAAATTCAAGTTAAGTAATGCGTTGAAGACTGAAAAGAAACCTCCGCATGAGCTTATAAAATTTTGATGATTTTACATTTTATAGGGTAAGATTTTTGCAAGATATTTCCTTCTTCATATTTAAGCACTTTTCCCTAAATTCAAGGAAACAAATGATTCTCGCATTTTGATTTTTTTAATGGAGCCTACGTATCCTGGCTAGGTGATAATATCTAAAACGTTAGCTGCGTACTTTGATAGATAACAACTGTTGATAAGCTTAAGCTTAACAGGTACAAGATATTAGTACAATAAATAATAATTCCTAGCATAGCGCGTAATAATTTTTTGAGTTAATTATACACAGTCCAGTCACATTAATGTGACCATCTGTCAAAAGCCAGAATAACCACCTTTCGCAGAGCGGACTGCTGCGAGACGTGCAAGAAGAGAGTCACATAGGTCCCTGAAGGTGTTCTCTGGGATGTTGGGCCATGCCGACTCTAATGCCGTGGCCAGCTGCGCTAGATTACGCGGTTGAGGATCCATGGCGCGAACAAGTCGATCGAGATGGTCCCACAGATGCTCGATTGGGTTTAAGTCAGGTGAGTTTGCTGGCCAGGGGAGGACGGTAAACTCATCCTGGTGCTCTTCGAACCACGCACGTACACTGGCAGCTGTATGGCACCTCGCATTGTCCTGCTGGAAGATGCCATCATCCTGAGGAAAAACAATGCGCATGTAGGGGTGAACATGGTCCGCAAGGACAGATGCGTACTTGTATTGATCCATTGTGCCTTCCACAATGATCAGTGAACCTAGAGAATGCCAGGAAAACATTCCCCAGACCATAATGCTCCCGCCTCCAGCTTGGACCGTTCCGGCAATGGTTGCAGGGTGGTTCCTTTCAGAGGTTTCACGCCTTATACGCCAACGTCCATCTGTCCGATGGAGCATAAAACGCGATTCATCCGAAAACGCAACCTGTCGCCACTCAGTGGACGTCCAGCTGCTGTACTGGCGTGCAAATTCTAGCCTTCGCCGTCGATGAACAGCAGTCAGCATAGGTGCACGAACCAGGCGTCTGCTTCGGAGGCCCAGACGCAGCAATGTTCGCTGAATAGTACTTTGGGAGACACTTTTGGTAGCCCCTTGGTTCATTTTGGTGGTCAGTTGCTCAACGGTAGCCCGTCTATCTGCCCGAACGCATCTCCGCAACCGTCGTTCGCCTCTGTCATCTATGGCCCGTGGTGCACCACATTTGCCACGTCGCTGATTTTGGACAGTCCCATTTTGCCATGCACGGTACACTTTTACCACGGCGGCACGCGAACAGTTCACAAACTCAGCCGTTTCGGAAATGCTTCCACCCTTGGCCCGAAAGCCAATGATCATGCCCTTTTGGAAGTCGGATAAATCGCTTCGTTTCTGCATTACGCCAACGATTGAAATGTTTTCCGAAGCCCTCACACACCCTTTATATACGCTCAACTGCACTGTGCTGCCACCTGCCTTCTGTGATTGGTTATTTAACTCTGACATGGAAAGTACGTGGTGGTCACATTAATGTGACTGGACTGTGTAGTAAGACAATTGAAAACGAAGGAAACCCTAACGCGTTCTAGAAAAATTGAGTATTCATGCATCACAAGCGAGCATTTACAATTCTAAGCTTTATCAGTTTTCTGATATTGTAGAGACGTTATGTATTTTGATGTTGGAAATGTCAAAAATGAGCACTGCCACCGCTGGGACTCGAACCATGGGCCTCTCGAACACGCGCCAAGCGTGCTGACCACTACACCATGAAGGCATGTGAGAAGGCCGGAGAAATACCTTATATGCTCCCCCCTTTAAAAGGCGACTGGGATTAGGGACCCCAATTGCTAAATCCTGGTGGTGAAGAATCATCATTCATCACCTTTTTAGTTCGGGCGCCACTGTAAATTTATTAGGTATTTTCAAAGCAGGAGAGATGAAAAATAAGCAATGCCCTCGCCAGGACTTGAACCACGGGCCTCTCGATTACGCGCCGAGCGTGCTGAACACTACGAAACGAAGGCATATTAAGATGGCGAGAGAAACGCCTTATAGTATGATTAATCGGAAAATGTTAAATGTGGCTGAATAGCATGATACAAATAATGATATTACAAACACTTTTCACTTTCCTCGAAGCACTGATGAAGCAAATACAGAATACCTGTAGCATTGTGTAATCCAAAATACATAGCTTATTGGTTCAGACGGTTTGCTTTGGTTTGGTTTACTTAATTACAGCAAAACACACCAGGGCTATTTTCGTAAGAAGAGGGATACTATCGTGGAGGGTTTTCTAAGGGAAACTGGCTCGTATACACGTTACACATGGGGAAACACAAACGGCATGAGGAACACATAGGGAAAACACACACACACGAGGCTTATATACAGGTTTCGTATGGGGAGAAACACACGGGGAACACACATAGGAAAAAATTTATAAAAAAACACAAACTGGTTGGTATACATTTTACACATGGCGAAACACTTTTGCATTCTAAAACTGCAACCATCTCGTTTCCCAAGATTCGAACCCCGGAGCGAAATATCAGTGTTCAGCGACTTTACCTCTTAACCATTGGTGGGCAAATGGTTTAGGTGAGACTTGGCTTAATATGCCACGAGGCATCTAGGAACCATTTTCAAGAAGCTTTAGGGTATTCCTAAGATAAATTTTGCATCTGTTGAAGACCCCAAATTTGCTGCAGCTAGGAATGGCGTGTGTTAAAGTAAATCGAATAATAGTACATGTAAAAGCTTTTTTTCCTATAACTATAGGCTCCTGGCGAAGGAAGATTGGAGACTATAAATTTTGTTCTCGAAGTGGCAGTCAGAATATAAAGTCTACATTCATAATATATACATATATTAGACTTTGTAAAAGCTTTTTTCATTCTAAAATATAAAAAAAAAATAATAATAAAAAATGAGTAGTTTCACTTCTGTGTTGGAATAACCGCCTCTTACATGCAACACACGTACACACTTCTGGACATGAAAGTAAAACTGTAGTAAAACTGTGAAATACAGTGAAACTGTAAATGATAATAGATCATATATCTAGAAGAATGATGTGTTGAACAACTAATGCTAATCGACAAGTGCTCGTTACCGCTCAGTATGCCTTTTTATGACAACAAATATTTGTAGAGTTCAGAGTAAGAACGGAACGAATATTTTTCTAAAAAATGTCTTACAGTGCATTCCGTCTTTATTTCTCCTCATAAGTATTGTCAAGTGTTTTTACTATTCGTAGAAGCTTCGAGGCATGTTGTCCGTCCAATACTTTCTAAGAAGAGACGCATATGATTTACTTGAGCGCAAAGCTATTCATGTGTACTCGTGCATCAAGTGTCATCAGCTATTATTAAACTTACAATATAGTTTTTGCAATAAAATCGAAAGGAATTTTAGAACGATTGGCAGTTACACTTTCACTTCCTAAATTAATAAATTAAACCTGTGTCTGGGTAGCGATTCTGAAAGTTTATATACTATACCTTAGTAAGAAAAAAACAATGTAAAAAGTAATATTTTTGAAGCAATAGCATTAATATCCTGAATATTATGACAGAAAACGTGTTAGTAGGGGCCCGGACCTTTTCATTATCATATAAAAGCATAAAAACAGATGTGATATAGGCATTAAACTAAACAAAAAAACTAATTCCCACATTAGCACTTATTATGCAACCTTCAGAATGTTGGTCTTTTTTATTACTATTATTTTAAATAAAAAGCGAGTAAATGGTAGTTAGTGAGTTATTTAAGAAATTAATTCGTATAATACAGAGTAATATAAAATGTATTTGTAACGCGTCATATTTGAATTAAAGTGTTTCATAATTCGAATGCCATTCTTAATTTTTTATTTTTTTTTTCAGACGATGTTGTGAAAGGTGTTGTTGGCGGCTCAGCTGAACTTCCATGTGATGTGGACCAGTCGAACTGTGGCAAGGTATATTTCATCACGTGGACCAAAAATGTATCTAATGAATGGAAGAGACTCTACCTGTACAGTGATGCTGTTGAAAAGCCTCTGCAGGAACTAGCTAATCCCGACCGGGCCGATTTCTTTTTGGGAGATACGACTGCTTCCCTCACGATATCACCCGTGCGTATAGAAGACGATGGCACTTATAAATGTGACGTTACCTATGTGCAGGGCAAATGCCCTTCTTTATCCTTTGCAACTCTTGTCACTTATGGTAAGTTGTTTTTCTTTAGAATTCTCCCAGTATATTGCGTATAACATAAAAATTTTAACGTGTAAGGGCATTTTAAATACTTAATTTTCAAGTTATAGATGATTTTTCCAGTATTCATCCATACGTAACAATGGTAGGAAAAATATAGAATAACTAAATGCATACTGGGAACGAACGTATGGAGAACGAAATGCCTTTGAAATTATGCAATTTAAATCTGTAAATAACACCAACTTTAAAGGCGCAGGTTAAACGTTTATACAGAGGCTGTTCGCACATATTTTAGACAAATTTTATTGTAATTACAAAAACATTTTACCTAAATGTTTATGTTTCAAATGTTCTACTTGATAACCCTTATTCCTCACTATCGTTTTACACCGTAATTTCCACGACAATAAAGCCTTTGTAGTATCGGAAGATGTATTTTATCCCATCGCTCTCGAACAGTTTTCTAAAGGGGATTGTAGGTCCATGTTTAGACAACCCACTTTTTAAAAGTGCCAAAAGGATAAAAATACATTGGTGATAGGACACGAGATTTAGTAGGGAAATGTGTGAAGGGTATGGGTTTGATACCCGTTTCTCGTTCCATTTTTCTAGAAATTAATAATAAATTTTGACGTGTCGCTGCGTGCTTTTTGATGCAGTTCGACTGATTGATCGCACTGTAGATAGAAATATTTCACATTTGAAAATCGGGTATAAAATATGTTTTTGATAGTATTTGGAGTTTCTATTATAATTTTTCTCCACTCTCTTTATTTTTAATTGTCGTTATATGAAAAACCAACAACAATTATAAATCCCATAGAAAAACTTCTTTTTAGATTCGTTGAACCATGTTTTAAGATTTTTTTCCTCCTCTTTGATGGTCATAACTGGATCTCTTTTCATTGCAGTCATTTAAGTACATCCAAGATTAGTCTACTGTGACAACATTTTTCTATTTTTGTCCGGTTAAGTGTTTCTTATAAAGAATTCTGCAGCACGTTCAGCGTTCGGCGATATGTCGGGAAGAAAGACGAAGCAAATTATATTTTTTCGTCTTTTTTAATATTACAATCAGTATTAATGACATTGTTTACAGTTAACCCTAAGTATTTTAATGATATTTCAACCGTCCTTTGACATGGCAGATTTTCTTTTAACATTACGAATCTTACTTTTGCAACATTTGAAGCATTCCGTTTTTTACTTGGATACGTATTTGGAATAACGAAGAAGCACTTGAAGCTAAATTTTAACGTTTGTTTTCTGTCTTATTGATAACATTACCTATCGTAGCTTCAAATATCGCAAATCCATAGCTTTCACAACGTTTTTTTTAATAACTTGATGCGAATAATCGTCTTCGGAAAGAATAGAAACATAGCCTTCAATCCATTTTAAAAAAGTGACATTTTGCGTGAAAACAAAAGTGTTAAGTAGCAGAGTAGAAGACGATAATTTATACTTTCAAAAATATCGCTGCAGTTAAAAGAAATTCAAAGCAGGAGCTTTTACTTCCTTGTAAGAAGTAAAGTAAGTATTGTAATCACGAAAAATTCCGAGTATCACATTTCAAAGAAAATACACATTTTGACCTCTATCGAATGCAATTTAACGATGCTTTTGCATGACATCTATACATAAGGACAGATTAAAGGAATCTGTTTTTCCAAACGAATTATAATATTGATTTAAAATGGGTTCAGAAGAGATTTTTTTCATAACATCTGTACGATGTATCTCGCGTAACTAAAAAACGAGTAGCTTCAGAGCTTTAAAATTTTGCATATGACTGTTATAACATGTATTTGAGCACTTCCCTTTTTGGTTGCAATCGGACGCACTAAAAGTATATATATACAGGTAGATAGATTGATATAAGTAAACATACATATATATATATATATATATACATATATACATATACATATATGTACCCTCTCTGTTACTCGGCTCCGTGATCTCAGTGGTTTTATTCTTATACATTGGTAAATTGCGCATTTTTTGCTTTCAAAATGATTGAATTATGTTGTTCTTACCTTCCGTTCAAAGTTTCTATGCCTTCGTTTAGTTAATCTTCATGCAATAATTGTAGAATTATCACCAATTTAAAAGTTGTTCAAGTTCAGCTAAGCCTATTTTTTACCATAGCAGCCATTGAATTGATGAATTAATTGAATGGGACTGAATTAATTGAATGAGAAGTATGTCTCTAATGAATTTCGAGGAATAAGTGTAAGTGAAATGCAGCAAAAAATGTGTGTAATTTAATAATCCGTGAAAGGAAGTCATGTGGTGACCTCATCAGATTATATTTTTACTGCAAAGCAAAAAAATGTGCGAACAACCTCTGTATTGTTAAAATGTGTTCAAAAGCATCAAAAATCAACTCCAGTCGAACGTGTAGTAAGAATAAAAGTTACATTCCTAATATGCTTGCATGAAGTAAGCAGAATGAGATTATCTAAGAGTTCTGTAAAATCTTTTTCACTTTCTCTGAAGAACAGAAATATGGTATATAGTTAAAAATTTTCCTTTTAACCTTCACGCAGTTATTCCCGCCTAAAATCCTCCAAGCTACAGAGTCTTTGTATCTTTGGCCATAAGCAGCTAATCCAAACGAAACCTGAGAACTGTACCTAAAAGAGTACAGTATATCAGTTCAATTGACGGTACTAATTTCTTCTCTCGCTAAATATCGTTTTTTCGGTATAAAGCAAGAATTATTGTAATTTTCTTTATCCTCTCTTAATAGGAACTCGTCTAGTTTTTGTCCAGAAAAGATTCCTTTTCGCAATACAGAGACGCTATATAGCTCAATGTTTTTGAGCATTCCGCCGATTATTTACAATCATTAAGTATGTCAATGGCTTCTTGGCTACAATCCTACTTAAAAAACGACTGCAAGAAACGTTCGTATTGAAGGTATTCCTTATATAATATTACAAGTATGTGGCATTTTGTCGACAATTTCATAAAGCAATTAGTAAAAGCGTTCATCCTTCTTTGCAGTAGATTTTCGTCTACAACTTTATTTGCGTTTTGTTCTTTCTCTTTTTCCTATGTTTTTAAAACTAATTTTACAGTTTGCTTGTGACATGGATATATTCATGAACGTGCAGTGCCTTGTTGAGACTGACGAATTTTCAACTTTCCTTTTGTTATGTATGTTTCAGAATCTAATATATCGTACATAAATATGCTGATAAGATATGGCTGAATATTCCAGAAAACAAAAGTGGTTTCTGCTTCTTAAGTCTTCTTAAGTTCTGTCAATAAGTTATCCACTTATAAATTCACGGGTCTTATTAATTGGTAACGCATATGATCGTAATTAGACCACTTACGATCGTATGGGTAAATTGTGTTATAAATGTAGAGTTACCATTCATTGGAATTTTATGCAGCCGTAATGAAACCTTTATATCAGAAATAATTGTACTGGATTTGTAACTTAAAAAATCGGTTTACCCTGCAATATTCTACTTTTGAAGAGCTGTCCCATATTCTTTAGCATCATATGCTCCACATTTTTGCCAACGTATTTCAGAAGATATTATTGTATTTTCGAATTTTTATACGAACTATTAAGCAACGTTTATTTAAACGTTCAAGCATGCGAAACTCAGTTAAGCTGATGAAAACAATAACGGGCATTTACTTTTCCATTTGCATTATGTTTTTGAATTTGTTCATTGTTGTTTAACATAAAATCGCAAAATTCTTTAGCATTAATAAGTACTGAAGAATTTTTGCTATACATACTTTAATTTACATGAGTACTTTCCAATTAGATTAATTATTAAATCATCTTTTAGTATTTCGCAATTATAGTGCCATTTCCTAGAATGTAGACAAGTACATGTTCTGGTTCAAAGTGCATTAAGATTAGACATTATAGAGATTTATTCAAACTTTCCAGTCTTTTGTATCCATTTAAAAGAAAGAGAAAAGAAAAGTATGAATTAAGTCTGACATATGATGTAAGTCTTTACTCGAATTTCTTGGAAAATGGATGTCGGAAAAAAGTAAAGAAAAGAATCGTATCACTGGAAACGGATTCAATAAATTTGAGAAGTCAAAAGAAATTTTACATAATTTTACCCGATACGTTTCTCATATCAGGAATACATTCATTTCTCGTATGATTATTCATGCGAAGTTAAACGTCAAAACCAGTTAACAATTCGCTTGCTATGAATGAGACTAAGTGAAAAAAATGGCGCTTTGGAAGCTTTTTTCGCAGCGTATCTTTTCAAAATGCATTATTGGCTTCTTATCAGTTTATGCACGGAAACCAATCTCGGTTATTGGTAGATACCGAAAACGGAATTTCCTTTGTTATTAAGGATCAATACATTTTCTTTCTTCTCCTGTGGGTTTCCTAAGCGGGAAAAGTCATCTCTTTTCAATTGTAAGCTTCTTCGAGTTTTTTTTCCTTCGGTTCATCGTTTTCTCCACTGTATTAATTTTCAATAAATATTTCTGCATTTCAATGGATTTATGACAGTTTATCAGCTGTGGTCATAGAATGTAACGCCTTTCTTTCTGTTCTCTTTTTCTTACAGTATGGTTATCGAAGATTTAAGTCAGAGGGTGAAAATGTGAACTAAAACGATGTAGAATTTCACAATTCTTTTTTATACAAAGGAAAAATGTATATCTTGAATTCATTTCCTTCTACTGATTTCCAGATAAGTTATATATATTCCAGATAGTTAAGGTCCGTTATACGTGTACATCCGTAAGAAGAATTTGTATTCCGGAGGGCTATTTGTTATGGAAATAGCTCAAAATTATGCATATATATATATATATATATATGCATAATAAAATGCGTATAATTTAATATCTTGTACAAAATAAATCTTGAGTACAATTTTTACATATATATAAATTTATAAATTATCTGGATACATTGGTTTGCGAGAAAGCAGCATAATTCTGCTTACAATCCACGTTTGTAGTAGCTAATATTTATACATTTCTACTGAAGAGTTCGTTACACATTCTTGTGAAGCACATTTTTCTTTTTAATCTTTAAAACAGTGATAACTGTTTGTTCCTTAACTTTGGAAGAGTAGTTGGTTTTCACCTGAGCGATTTTACTAGAACACACATTAAAAATCCCTTAAAATACCGAAGAAGTTTAATTTCCGGCAATTTGTTTGAATCGTGTCAGTTGAAATTGCCAATAAACTTATAATTTAACACTCTGTTGTAATCGTTTGTTAATCTACGACTACAACATAATGTTAATTTTCATTTAGTATACTGAAAATCTCGCTGTTTTCATTATCCCTAACGGCTGAAAAATAATCTATTAAAAAAGAAATTCTTTTATTCTAAATAATTTTAATTGCAAATACATTTCATTTTAAACGGGTAGTAAAATTCATTGGAAACTTAATACTAAGCTCTGGAAGCTACAGCATTTAGCAATAAAATGTTGTTTTCTGTCAGCAGTAAGATTTCATTTCTTGTAAGTGATTATTAGAGATTTGAAGTAGAATAAATTTATTTTCCTTTTATATAAGCAAAAAACGCATTGCACAAATGAAGGGAAGAGTTATTAAAACATTATAGTACGATTTTCTGAAAAATGTTGTACAAGATTCAAAACATCGATAACATTCGTTACACGATAGATGACAATCTAATTTGTGAAATACTTTGGCTGATATATCAGTTATGATGGATTCCACAGGATAAGTAACCTCTCTTTTCACTTTAAGCGAATTGCTAGGTTATGTTATGTCTATTTTAAATGCTATGCTGTACAAGCAGTACACTTTAAATGCTCAAATATCAACAGATTTTAACTACGTCATACTGCAACTACCTAAAGCAGTGAACGATGTTACTCGGTTCGGGGGTTCAGCACATACACTGTGCTGAACCTCCGAACTGTGAAAACTTCGCATTAACAACACGTTGTTTCGCATTTACTAATAAGAAATTTATAGTAAAATCTATTCAACGATTCTGTTATAGCAATGTATCTAACTAACAATTTCAACACACCAAAAGGCAGACTCTTGTTTCAGGAGATTATAAAAATTCTGTTGTCATTCTCTTCTCTCCATCAATTAGCTATAAAGTTCCACGTATTTTACTGAAATTTGACTTTCGGGTCGTTTATTCTCCCATCAATGAATTCCGAATTCCATACTCAAGGACCCCATTCCAGATATGAATTCCTGGGGTATTTACAGGATTCCTTGCCAGTGTGGTTTAATTTACATTGGCCAAACTAAGAGAGCCTTAAAATTTCGCGTTAAGGAACAAGAGGCATATGTTAGAAAAAAGGAAACACAGAAGTCTTCTGTTGCCCAACATTGTAGGTCCGAAAATCTCACTTTCAATTTTTCTGCTGCCAAAATTATTCAAAAAGCATCTTCCATTGGTGAACAGGATTTTCTAGAGGCATTTCACATTCAAAAAAATCTTTCTGTTCTAGTTAAAGACACTAATTCCAATTGACCTTTGCTTTCAGCCTTTAAAGAAATTATGCTTTAGTTCTGGTTTCACCAACAGATGGCACCAGTAGCATATCTCCTGTCCAGGCTTTCTTATCTTATCTTATCTAATCATTATATCTTATCTCGTTCATTTGGGCTTTTGCAGCTGATGATGGTGGATTGGTAAAACTTGTCTTGTGAAAATTTGAAAATATAATGCTGATTTTTGTTGTTTGACTTCTAAATTAACAGTTTCAAATGTATTAAAATACGTCAGTATAAAGAAAAACAAAATTAAATTATACAATTACAAACAATTTAATTTCGTTCACGGTTAAAATGACCGCCTGCATAATTTTAGTTTAAGTCGTGTTATATTAATACATTGCCTTAAAAATCATACGTTCAGTTTTGCTTTTAGATCTGTTCTTCCATAGCTAAAAATGTACGGCAGCGTTGAAATAAGAACGTTGTTTGCGTTGCTTCCCATACAGAAAAAAATTCCGCAAAGCTTGGTATTTTCATGAAAAGTTTTGTGTTTCCTTAATAACTGTTTAAAATGTTTTTGTAGTTGACTTTGCTTAGATATGATCTAATTTCATCAGAAGAGAACATAACTAATTGTCTTATTTGGGTATTTGTTCCTAATTTCAACATCCATTATTTCTCAAGCCTAGAGTATTTGCAGCTGTATGCGTTAACGGAGTTGCACGAAACTTATGTCCACTGTAGTTTTTAATTTCAATTCACCATTCAATAAATTGCATGTTGCAGTCCAACAATTGTCTTAGAAGTTAATTTGTATAAAATGATTATACTCAACTGAAATCTAATGTAAATCCAGGATAAGGTATGATATTTGGTGGATTATATGGAATCTTACCTGAATTGTTCGCGCGAAAATTCTCTGTTTGAAATTTAAGCCAACATTATTTAGTTTCCTTCAATGTAACATTCATCTAAACGCATATGCCCAGCGCTCCTGACATTCTCAGAAACATTGCAAGAATATTTCTTTTGGTATCTGTCACAGAATGCTCTGTCATAATTTTACATAGTTTGAATTTTCTGAGAAAATGTTCTCTTCTCTTACAACCATGCCGATGAGGGGCGAGTACAAACTTAAGAAAGGGGAAAATAAGGGGTCTTTCTGTGCATACAGATACGCTTACAGATTTGCTTGCATATCTGTAAGCATATCTGTAAGCTCAGATACAGATACATTGCATATAGATATGCTTTTGTTAAAAAAAATCATCATTTGCTCAACAAATGGAAAAAAAAAATCGGAAGATATTCTAATTTCGTTTGCTCATAACAAGAACTACTGCCTTTTTTATGGCGTCATTACGTACTTTTATTTTACAAAGAGTAAGCCAACTTCTCACAGTAGTCAAATTCAAACATTTTTATATTTACTTAATAAAAAGTTTATCGAACGACGCGCACTTGCCTATTCGGCATCGGCCAATTCTAAGGCCAGAAGTGGTGACCATTTTATTGTGGAAGCACCTAATAGGCGACCACCGTTACTTCTATGTCCGATGAAGGGATGGATAGTTACAACCATACTTTCTCCGGAATTCGAACGCGGACCCTTCGGCACCGCAGTAAGCTCCCTAACCACTAAACTTTCTGGGCGACCAAATTCAAATATTGCAGTTCTCACGCACGCAGCATGATTTTTCGACGAACGTCTTGAACAAAGGAGTGTTAGATGCATGTTCAATAGCATGATTATTTAGCGAAACATTCCAACTTAAAAAACAAAAAGCGTTCTCAATGAGTTTAAAATATTTTTTATATTCACTTGCATAAAATATTTTATTGCAATTTTAAGATGTTTATTGTGATTGAAATTCATTTCTGGCCTTAAAATGATATTTCAAACATTACTGATTTAGCCCTGAAATTTCAAAGTTCCTCAAAATGCTATGAATAAATGGCATTTCTTGATTCTAATTAAAAAAAGGCTCTCTCACTCTCTACCTTGATTCCTTTTCTTTTAATATACATCCAGAACGTAATCGGATACATTAAAAGCTGTCAGAAATACAAAGCATATGTAATGAATAAGACAGCCAACGAGAAAACTAGCTTTGAAATATTCACAAACGTCTATAGAAGATAAAACGCCTGTAAGTTACGAATTTCCGTATTCGATCGTTTCAATCGTAATGGACATCATTTTGCATTCGTTACCTGTTTATAAATGAAGACTGTCTGATTAAAGATATAAAAGTAGTAATGGTTCACAAAGACGGATAAATTCTTGCATCCGATGCGTCATTGGTCTGTTTCCCAACCGGTTAACAAACGACTGGATGTGCAAATTAATTCCACATGGTCTTTCTCCTTTTGCAAGCGAACGCGAGGAAGCGAAAGATAACCCAAATGGAACTTATCAGAAGTCCTTGTTCCTAGTCTTATCGCTCTTGCACACCATGAAGTGATCATTGTCATTCGAATACACACAACACCGAAACAAACTCTTTTGTCCTTTATGAGAATCGATATTTCTAATTTAGATTGTGGTGTGTGTATGTGCACCGGAGGATGTAGTCCAGCCCGCCTTTCTATCGTTTGCCTCTCCTCACCCCTTTCTGCGTCGCTCCATCTCTTCCCCAGATCAATTTCCAGGCTTTGGATGGCTGATAACTTTTCCAGCAACGAACGTTTGTACAAATTTGAACATAAAAGATCCTTCTGAGGACATCTCTGTAATTAAAAATATCATTGATTATTGAAGATATCTTGTACTGAATTCAATTCTGCAAAGAAATATAATTGAAACTTCGTTTTAACGATTCGATAAGAGTTGAAATGTCTTTTCAAGCACGAAAGTTCGATGAAACAGTTCGATCCAGAAGTACAAACCTCATCATCTTTCAGAATGCAAACTCATCTCATCTCACCTGATTCCGTATAACAAATGAAATATCTTATTACCAAAGACATAGATATTTTGTATATTATTATACCGGAAATGAAACCACGTTTTATGAATATTTTGGTGAACTTCGCAAAGCCCGATGTTTAACAAAACATTTCCCTTTCCTTTGAATCTTTCTATTTTCTATTAGTTTCGCTTCTGTAGAAAATTTATGAATATTTTTTCATTATAGAAAGAGATATGAAACCTAGATTTAAAATATTAAATCTAAATTCAGTTACGTTTAGAAAAATGTATTGTTGAACTTAAATAAGCAGCCCACTTTACTTAATTTTTTTAAGTTAAGAAAAAGGGTTCACGGTTTACTTAAGTATTTTAAGATCAATAAGCAGCCGACTTACGTTTACTTAAGTTTTGTAAGTTAAGGAAAAAGCTTCGTGGTTTATTTAAGTACACATAAAGCTTTTTATCTTTTTTTTATGTTAGCAATATATTTCAAATTTGTTTCAAATTCGTATTTAAATTTATACGCAGCACGAAATAATTATAAAAAATGCTTTTTAATTTTGAAATTACTAATTATTATTTTTTTAATTTCAAAAGAATTACCTGAAAGCTAATAAGTTTTAAAATTAAGTTACTCGTTACCTTGTAATGAGTAACTTAATTTTAAACTTATTAGCTTTCAGGTAATAAGTTTCAAGTAATAAGTTTCAGGTTCTGTTCCGTAAGTTGTTATATTTATTTCAAATCTATTTAATGATTTTAAAAAAATGTATTTCATTTAAAACTAGTTTAGGTATACCTTTTGTTTTTCTAAATGATAAACTTTCTTTTAAACATAGATTTTAAAATATTAATATTTCTTTAAAACTATTTTTTTAACTTTTCTTTAAATTTGAATAATTTATTAAGTGGATCCAAAACAGCTTTTATTTCTTTGTACGAAGTAAATATAATAGCGAAAATTTTCGACTATCATATTTCAACGAAAGTATCTATTTTGATTATTCTAGAATCCATTTGAAAAAAATTTTTGGGTTACCTAGGCAGTCTCGGCCACGGGGTTATCCAAATTATGAACCTACTGGTTCTGGTAACTCCGGAAAGGTCATTTATTGGCCCGGGGTTCGGCATGTCTTAGAGCAGGGTGGTACTGGTAGCCCGGGGGTAACTCCTCGGGTTTGCTGGGTAATGTCCTCCTGCGACGGGCTCGCCCGAGCGACTGGTGGGTAGCAAATTGACGGCCCAGATTGGGTGCGTTGCACCGACCCCTCAAGGTTGCGAGAAAGAGGTTGAACTTTGGCCCCGGTTCTGCGTAGTGCTATTAGACGGAACAGGGAAGCCGTATGTTGATTGTAAATACCGACAGAAAAAGGACTCTTTTTTTTCCGAAAACGGATTGCGAAATTCATTTAAAATGGATTCAGAAGAGATTGTATCTTGCATAAATCCAAAATGAGTAGCCGCAGAACGTTGAAATATTATATATAGGTTTGCTATAACATGTAGCTGTGAGCTCCCTTTTTCGTTGCAATCGGGTGCACCAAAAGTATACACATATATATTTCCACTCTTTTACCCGGCTGAGTGAGCTCAGTAATTTGATTCTTATGTGTTGGTAAATTGTGCATTTTTCGCTTTAAAAGTGTTTGAATTGCGTTGTTCTTATGATCCGGTTGCGGGATTTATTCGTGCAGTTAATCTGCATGCAGTAGTTGTGGAATTATCATCAGTTCTAAAGTGGCTCTAGGCCTAATGAGGGTGCCATTAGTTTACATTCGAAACTCTTAATATAATAGTCAGGATCAACTTCAGTGTCTTTTTGACCAGTGGGGCTGAAATATAACTCTGTTTGGTGCACCGAAAATTTGATCTTCCTGCCCATTGGCCGAATTGCTTGTTCCGGAGTAGAAACTTGAATTTTGATTGTAAAAAAAAAATAAACTAATAAGTGTATTTAGAATTTTAGTTTTTTCTGTATTTCACAAATTTTAGTGCAGATTTTTTGAGTTTTTATGTATTTTTGCCTTGCCACGTAGTGAGAAACAAACTGATTGAATGAGAAATATATCTCTAACCAAACTTGAGGAAATTACTTTAAATTAAGTGCAGCAAGAAATATGTGTAATTTAAATATGGCGTGCAAGAAAGTCTCGTGGTTTCTACACCAGATATCTTTTAATTAAGCATTAGGATATGAAACCTTAAAGTTTAAATAACATTAAATAATGTTACTATGACCTTTATAGATACATCTTATGCAATAAAATAAAAGCAAGCTATGATTGAAGAAGAAAAATTTTGGTAGTAGAAAAGCAACCATTTTAGTAATTTCTAACCTGTGTTGACTAACATTTCAGTATGGCAAAATTCGAAATTACGAAATCTACGTGATTTCTGACACAAATTACATTAAAGATAAATGAAATCCAGAATTTAAATGTACCTAACTCATCATAGTAGCAGATTCATTATCAACTTATATCAACGAAATGTAAGGAATCATGTTTCTATATAACTGAAATGAGGGAGTGGGGAAAAACAAAAGGCGAATAGTAAAAGTTGGAGACAGCTAATATTACTTAAATACTACATAGCCCATAATCCCCAGAGCTTTGAATATTTTGTGTCTATACAAAACTCATAAAATACAATCAAACTCCCTACGCATAGCCCATTTTTATATCATCTGGGCACTGCTAATTCCAGCAAGAGCATAGATAAAACAGTTATGACTCACAGAGGGAAAATTCATAATAACATCATGGCAGAAACTCATATGGAATAGTTGACTCATGGATTTGCACTTTGCTTAAGAAGATTTACAAAGACTATAATAATTTACGGTGCAGGAAACATGAGAAAACAGCAATGCCCTCGACCCGACCGAGCAGGCGGAAAACTCGAACCTCGAAATCTTCCACTGCTAGCTGGACCTGATAATCACATCACAAAACGTGCGTGTGCTTATATTTGAAGAGCAGGCTTGGGTAAGTGCGATAATTCTTTGACATTCTTTAGAAATTTTGTACAGCTGCAGTATGACATAGTTTACTCATTTCGCAGAGAGCATGGATAAATATATATATATACATTTCACAGTTTAACATATATGGTTTCGTGAAATACATATATATTTCTGAGTTTGTAAACGTATTATACTTTTATATTCTCAGTAATATAGGCATATTTTAGGAGCTCTCGCGTAAGTAATACAGCTTCACAATGTCACCATTCAGTGCCACATCAAGCAGGAAATGCAAATTTATAAAAATTTTAAAAATTAACCTTTGAGGCTTATAATAGTTGCCTAATATGCAAAATGTTGGTTGTAAATCTGTTAATTAAATGTGTCCAATAAATAACTTCTTTAAAGTATTCAGAGGAATCAACTAATATTAGGTTTTTTTAATAAAGACTTGGCTAATTTGAGTCATTAATAAGAACTTAGCTTCATAATTCTGTTAATATTTAAATTAAATTTTCCTTAGATATGGGGATTACAAAAATACATATAAAATGAAAATTTCTATATTAAAAGTTCCTAAATCTAAGTAGTTTATTCGTTCTTAACTAGCCTTCTAAGGAATCTTTAATGTTTTTACATAGATATTACACTTAAATTGTTGCTATAGTGTCATATAAGTGAACATGGGAACAGTGATTTTGCTAAGAAAATGTAAATTTTAGAAAGTATTTATTATAAAATTATATTCTGTAATTTATAATAAGTAAGGATTTACATAAGGTAAATTGCTATCTTAATTAAGTTACGATACATTTCAAAATGAATCAGTGCAAAATTAAATAAGTCTTAATTTAATTTAACTGTAATCTTGCCTTGTCCTAGCTTAATTTATAACAGTGTGGCATAAAATAATTTATAATTAATTAATTCGCATCTTAAAATCTTGAAATTTTGAGCAGGAATACTAATTGCTTATTATACTACTCTTCCTTTGCTATAAATCCTTTTTTTTTTTTTGCTGAATTTACTAGAAAAGTTAAAGAAAGAAAACAAGATTCAGTTAAAAGGAAAGCCATCTTGCAGATATAGAACAGTATTAGAACAGTATTTTTAATTTTTAAGGAATGTTGCGTGTAAATCTGTTATCGCTTATTAAAATAGAAGTCTGAAGAAAATACAATGGAAAAATAAAAATTTTCAAACACGCAGAGAGCACGATGCAGAGAAATTGCATTATATCTCGTTTGTAGCACTTTTCTTTTTCTTATTGAAATATTGAAATATGCATGAATTTTTATATTGATACTAACTGCGTTGTTTCGATTTTATTTTGATTACTGTCATCGTTAAATAATATCAGTCACCTGTTACCAGTGATTCTGAGAGCTTAGAAAGTTGGAAAACACTTTCTTCACAAAGCATATAATGTAATAATGTTAAATCTTAACTTCCCTAAAATATGTTCACCTAAAGACACAGGATTTATTCACAACTAATCAGCTAGCTACCGCCCCTTTATTCACTGCAAGGTTTCGCTTGCTTTGGTGTATTTGCTTATGCCTAAGCACACCAACGCTTTCAGCCTAAGAGAGGACATGCCTTTGTGGAAGATTTTCTAAAGAAAACTTCTTTTATTAACTTTACACAAGGAGAAACCCACGAAAACGCAGATTCAACTATCCCGTTTGCTTGGAATCAAACTATCTTCATTCAGCGACTTTATCATTTGGTCATTGGTGGACCTTTATTTTTTAATATAAGGCATGAAGAGACTAATATTGACAATTTTTGCCTGGCCAACATTTGTAGCCCTAAAAAGAAAGGTTAAAAAGAATTGAAATCTTTTAAATTGTATATTATAGCTAAAGGGGCGTTTTCCCATTTACACGCACATATACGTTTTGATAGCATTTAGGCCGACGTGCCTTTGGGCTAAAAATATTTAAAAACAGTATATCTTTAGAATTTCCGCTAGACAGTCTCGAGCACTAGAGATAAAATGTTTTATTCTGAACAATGTCGCCACTGCTCGCTTCGTTGAGATTTTTAATCAAAAATTTGCTAAAGGTTTAGAAAATATAAAATAGATAATAAAACAATTTCGAAATTTAGAATTTGGTGTTCCAGGTGCGCACATTCGGGTGGAGGACCACGTTATTCAAAATTCGAAGCCTCTGTGTACCGTTGTTTTTCTCAGTGCGAGAAACATAAATACATTCATGCAGATTCTTCATTATTTAATTTTTTAAATAAAATAGAGGAGGATAATATTTAGTGGCAACAATTTAAAAAGTGATTCAATGATTTTAGTGATTCGACTCAAAATGCCGTTTTGAGACTAATAGCCTTTCTGGGATATTGCCCCATTGTGCTAAAAATAAAACACAAACCTTAAAATATCGATATTTTGGAGGTTATTATCCATACAATATCAAAATCGGAATGCCTTAAAACTAGACTGACTGGATTGGCTAACTAAATGGATCGACGCGAGCGATCTGCAAAGCAAGTTAGCTCTTTCTGCAACAAAACATGCGTTGCAAATACTCACAATCTTTAAATTCTTTCTTCGTACTATGCATTTGGTAACTCTGTGGTCTGAGAGAACATATGTGATAAAAATAAAAGAGAAGATGGATCTGCGTATAACTTAAATTTAACTGCTAATAAAGGTTTAAATAATTTCACAATGTAAGTAAAATCATATATCCCGAACATATACATAGCTTTTAGAATTTTTTAAAGTACAATAATCAAATTTATAGTCATGCTTGTTTAACTGTGAAGTAATTCTTGAAATTTACGACTTACAGTAGACGGAAAAGCAAAATAAGGAATGTGTATAAATTTAAATTCTTAGCTTAATTTATCAAGTCACAATTTTATTACTGAACCCATTTTTAGATGTCAGTGCGCAGTTAGCTTAAGTTATGTACAGCAGTTAATCAAATAATGTTTCTCTTTCCGGTTGATATTTTATCCCAAATTTCTTACGATTATAAAGCTGGTGCCATGTTTATTATCTAGCCTAAATTTTACTAATTTTTATCCCTCTTTTTTTTACGTTCTTTCAAGTATTTTTCTCATCTTTTTAAGCAGCACTACCAACTACGTATGCTATACAGTAGCAGAATGAATGAGGCACTTGAACAGTGTTTGTTCCTTTTTCCTTAGAATACGAACTAGTTTCTCTTAAAAAGTTCTCCACGAAGGCATCTTTGTTCGAGCAGGTAGCCCTAATGTGCTTTACCATTTACCTAATATGCTCAGGCAATTCCATCGTCCAATCATTAAGCATTTCTTGAAAATAACATGCTACATTCAGGATCTGGCGAATTTTAAGTTAAATTTGTATCATTTTTGTAATTTCATCGTGCCGTAACATGCTCAAAAATGATAAGTGTCTGGTTTTAATAATTAAACTGAGAGAAAACTGCCTGTCGATGAAAACATGTCAGATGCAATTTCTAAGCATAAATTATGTAACATAATAAATGCAGCTATAAGTAAGATTTTCCTCTTATTAATATTCACAAAATCGTTAGTGACTCCATGCTGCTGAAATCTGTACTTAGTTGCCGCATTAGACTCTGTATACATAATAGATGAAATAAGTAAGGCAACATTTATGTCTGCAATTGCATTTTCTTGAAAAAGATTCCAAATTTCGATATTACTTTTCTTCGCCTTTCTCGCAGTTATAAAGACAGTGATAGCCGATTTTACCTTTTATTCGACTAATTAATAGTGTTGTATGTTTTCCAAATATTCCCCACATTTTCATTGTCTTGTTTTAAATGGTAATATTAAACTTTAATGCCGAAAGATAGTTTCTTTTGTATTAAAATACTTTTAAACTTTAGTCTTTATTTTTCACATGTGCATGTACTAAAAAAGTTTGTTAGTCATATGCGATGAATACCAAACCGATATTCATAATTTTCATACGAATTTTAGATCAAATGGCGACCTCTAATTGTTGGCAGTATAGCTGAAAAGAGAAGTTTTTCCAGGTTTGGCGAATAATCCTTAATGGAGATTATCTTCTTAAAAAAGCGACTTTCTTAACTTATGCAACATAAACAGTTTTCAACTTTTTAGTTAAAGTATAAAATACCATTAGAGTAAGATTTCTGCTTTAGAGAACTTTAGGAAAAAGTATTTCTGTCAGTTTATGCCTGTACCTTATAATTCATAAACGTTTTTACCTACGTTAAAGTATCCTTTTCATAAGTATTTTCAAGGGAATGTTCACTTTAATTTCTAAATTACCTTTCTCAAATGCCCTAGTTCTTTCCAAACCCTTTTACATTATTCTTTTCACATAACCATCTGTTCTTAGAAGAAAAATCTTAGCAGTTTATCTTGAATGAAGACTGCAGAATTTTTTTTATGTGAGCAAGAACTTATCTTGAAAACTTTCATTAGTGAATAATATTTATTTCTATGCTTCATAATAAATGCAAAAGAGTCGTATCTTTATATATTATGTGCTTTTGTACATCTCTACGGTAGACCATAAAAAATTCATTATATATACGGACTCTTACAGTGCATTGAAAGCCTTAGAATCTTTTTCCAGCACCGAGAATCCTGTGGTAGTGGATGTACTCAAGCTGAATATAAAATTAACAAGTTTTGGATACGAAATTCTGTACTGCTGGGTTCCCGGACATACAGGAATAAAGGGTAATGAGCTGGCGGACATCACAGCAAAATCTGCTGTTGAACTGTCCAATCGCCTCATCCCTTTGAAAGATATTGGTCATGTCATCAAACATAGGTTCTTAATAAAATGGCAGCACGTTTGGGACTCTCAACCTTATAACAAGTTAAGAAGCGTGAAGCCAAAAAGAGATTTGGAATTCTACTAGAAATCATAAGGAGGAAGTTCTTTTGACACGGCTCAGAATTGGTCACACTAGAGTGACACATAGCTATCTGCTAAAAGCTGAGACAATGAGCCTCTTTGTCCAAATTATATTGTTTGTCTGTCAGTTCATCACATTTTATACGAGTGTCCATATTTTAATAGTCTTCATCGAAAGTATTTTAATAGCTGTGACCTGCCTCTCGACCGTTTAATCGGAAGAGAGGTCAATACCAATTTGTTTCAATACCTGAAAGAAACAGGTCTCTATTATTTAATTTGAATTTATCTTCAGATTTTATGTTAGAATTTTAATGCTATGTATTTTAATGAGTCAGTTGTTTTATGATTTTATATCTATATACTGCATATATCATTATCATTATCTGAAGGAATTCATACTATCATTTCATTATTTTACTCTTACCTTGATTTTATAAGTGTGCACGTTAATAAATGAATCCTGTGTTTGGCGCATATAGCCTTTAGAGCTTTGCGCCAGAAATCCACCACCACCACCTTCTGTTTTTTTTTTGGGGGGGCGTCCGTTTCATGGGGATTATTATGCACACGGAGGGAAACTATTATAAAATAAATTTTAAGTAAAAGATAAACAAAGGACAGCGAAGTTTCTTAATTCTGTTAAAATTATTACGCACAGTATAGAAGACTTTGTATGTTCCAGTGTTTTGTTTTCTTCATCCAAGAAAACTAAATATTGATTTGAATCCATTATTATGAAATCTGTGCAATAAATTTGACAGATTAACTACAGCTTAAATTGCAGCCATTGTAGAAAGCTTGTTGAAGTACCATGAAACGTTCTATGAACGTACTATGAAACACTCTCGTTGCACCTTGTTTCGTGCACCTTGTTGAAGTAACAGCCATTGTAGAAACCTTGTTGAAGTACTATGAAATAATTTATTTGGCTGTTATTATTGAAAACACAAATGATTCCAAAGCCTTTTAGTAGCGGAATTTCTCGAATTCTATACTTCTTTACACTCTTCTTGTGTATCTTTTAAACATATACAGCAGATATTGGTAGTTGCATGAATAGATCACAGTTTTAATGAAAACATAACCGAACATAGCGTCATTCTTTGACATGGTAATGCAAAGCAAATTTTGAAGTAATTGTTGAATTCCAAAAATATGTTGTTAGCTCAAAATGCGCTTTAGCCGAATGGACTATTAATCTGGAAACGGGATTTAGCGACGAAACAGTTTAAAAGTCTGAATCACTTTTCATATTGTTGCAATGAATATCATCTTTTACAGTATTACTTTTAAAGAAATTAAATAATAAAGAATCTGCATCAATCTATATATGTTTCTCGCACTGTGAAAAAAAAACGATGGTAAGCCATCAAATTTTGAATAATGTAGTCCTCCATCCGAATATGAGCATTTTAGAAGCTCGAGTTTTTAATTTCGAATTTTATATTTCATATTTTGTAAAACTTTAACGAATTTTTAACAAAGTCAACAACTTGAAAATAATCTGCTACAACACCGTTCCAAATGAAACACTTATCTCCAGCGAGTGAAATTGTGTATCGTAAATTCTAAGCATCTGCTGTTTTCACATATTTTGCTATTTTGATATTTGTGTGGCCTAGGTGCGAAAAACATGGTATTTAATTAACAAATTTAACATAGAAAATGTTAATAAGAAAAAGACCAAAAACATTTCTAAGCTATCTTAGTAAGAAAACTATACATTTATATGTTAAACTGAGAAAAGACTAAAAAAGTAGAAAAATGTATGCCTACACCATGTATTTAGAAAACCACTTTATCGGTTACCACTTTATCGTTAATTCTAAATACATGGTGTTTTCAGAATTTTTGTAACCCTGCTATTGAATTCTGCTGTTGTTGTTAATGATCACTTGTGTGACCTTATAGTCAGGCCAAGCCCAGAAATTCCTCGTGGTAAGGAGCGCAAGGTAAAGGTTATAAGGAGCTAAATTAAGGTGCAACAGCCTTGAGCACCTTGCACATCACAGTGCGATTTAGCTCAGTTCCACCCCAATTTTGATGGAGAGTACCCCGATGGGACGGGTTCGAGTGTCTCCCACTGCTCTGCCGATTCAAGCAATCTCTCCAAAGGACTTTCGCCGCATATTTAGAGTGCCTCCATGCCTCTCGGACACTATACATTTACAAACATCCGTACCTTCTCCGGAATTCGAACCAGGGTTTTTCGGCACGGCAGTCAGCGACGTTAGCCAATATACCGGTTGGGCTGAACTGTTGTTTTGTATATGGCCTAAGTGAAAAGAAAAATGATGCTTAACAATAACGCTAAAACGACAAAAAGAAATGCATTAGCAGGAGTGAGTGCAACAGCAGACTGGTAGACTGCGATCTCAGCGAGAGCGTATAAAAACCCTTTATGGTGTCCATTAAAATCTCAGCCTTTTCAGACTTAACTTTCTTTGACTGGGTGCAGAAAATTTACTGTGCGGACAAATCAGATTATTTGAAGTCAGCCAAGATTCAAGTGATAAAATTACTCGAAAAACAACAATTATGAAGCAGTTATACATTAGAATAAAAAACATTTTCAAAGCAGTACTGCCTTTAAATCAGCTAAATGAATACCAAATGAATCTCAATGTTTGCATTATAGATATATCGACAAAAATGAAAGTACTTTTTGAATTCTAGGAATATTCACTTTTCTAGTCTGCAAACAGGAGCACTAGTTTTACTAATGTCACTTCTTCATCATCATCATTATCTCTGGTAACAATACAAAGAAACATTTCTATAAAACATCCCTATTAACAAAATAATCGGGGAAATTAAAACCTTGCAACGAACGCCGCATTTATCTATTATCTTCTCCATCCATTAATTTCACTTAGCGAGGAGGTGTTTTGTTTTTCCCTATTTTTCTCCCCGCATCCTGAAAAAAAATTGTTCACTCCTCCGACATTTTAATCATTCCGTATCAGAACTTTGGTTCTGTTCTGCAAGACAACCATCAATTAGAGAAGTTTCCTGGAAGGAGAATGGACAGAGAATCTGCTAACTGTGGTTAACAGTTTATGGTTATGGATAGTTCGTTAAACAATGAAAGGAAAGAGGAGTAGTAAACCAAAGATCCTTCTCTACTGTGCCTCTTTCTTCTGCTTCAGATATAATTATAGTATAGTGTTATTGCCACAAAGAAAGATTTATTAAGGATTCTAAAACTATTTTAAAAGAATTTATAGTTTTATTTATTTTCAGCTGATTTGCTTTTTTATTTTCAACAAGAAACGTAGCTGTAGCATTTTTGGACATATTAAACCTGTTTTCGTGTGTCGTTACGTTACGCTGTCATTACATCTATCATTCATTTGGCTTGGCAAGTAATGCCATTCACAAGATATAAGACTTTGATTTATCATCCGCATGGTCTGAGAAATTACTAGCTTTCGAAGATGTTATTATTCTGCAGGACATTTGGATTTCTATCAAAAGAAATGGCTAAACTATATTGCCGAAATGATTTCATTGAGTACTGGGTATCAAAAATAATAAATTAGGCACTATATATTCCAAACGCAGTGTATTCTCAGACACATTCTACAGAGTACCCCAATGAAATGTTTGCACTCTTTAAATGACAATAATGCTAAAAATTATTATAATACAGAAGAGTTCAAATAATAATGTCAACAATTGTAGAAGTTACCTAAAGTTTTTAAATTGTT
Source organism: Stegodyphus mimosarum (assembly GCA_000611955.2). Taxonomy (NCBI): domain Eukaryota; kingdom Metazoa; phylum Arthropoda; class Arachnida; order Araneae; family Eresidae; genus Stegodyphus; species Stegodyphus mimosarum. The sequence goes on from KK120927.1 coordinate 410,517, forward strand.
GCCATTGTGATTCATGCACAGCTGATAACACCCACTGGCTGAATTTAAAACGTTCCTAATAATTTCAGTTGGTATTTTGGCACATTCTATTTCAATGGATGCTCTAAGCTCATTCATTGTAGTTGGTCTAGCTGTGTAAACATTTGTTTAACATGTCCCCACAGAAAAAAATCCACGGGGCCAGGGTACTCGATACTTCCTCTTCGCCTTACCCATCTGTTTGCAGGTGACCGTCGAGATACACCCGTACGTCACGATAATAGTGAGGAGGTGCTTCATCCTGCTGGAAGTACCATTCTTCATTACTAAACATCTCTTGGATATGGGGTATAGCGGATTTTCGTAGCAAGTTGAGGTAATTTGCACCATTCACTATAGCATCAAAAAAGGAAGGCCCAATGAAACCGAATGCTGATAAACCAGAACACACTGTAATCCCTGGTAGGTTCACATGATGTTCCACTGCCATATGAGGAATGTTAAGTGCCCAGTGAGTGCAATTGTGACGATTAGCTGAACCATTCAACTTGAACGTAGTCTCATCACTCCAAACAATCTTGTACGGGAATTGATTGTCCTCTGTACGTTTTGCTTGGTACTACTCACAAAATTCAAGTCTTCTGTCAAAACCATCTTCATTGAGAGCGTTACTAATATTGGAATAAATCTCCTCCATTGGGCACACTTAAAAATGCGATGGACGCTCGATTTTGGAACTCCTGTCTCATGAACCGCTTGTCGAGCAGATTTCCTTGGTTATTGCTGAAACCTTTCAATGACTTCTCTTTCTCTTGTAGGGCTGGTTGATGATCGTAGTCTTCCGAAATCTTTTTATGGACAGTTCCTTCTTCCTCAAACGTATCCCTCAAACGAGTAAATGTGAGTCTTGTTCGTGCATCTCGTTGAAACTCCCTTCTAAAGCATCTTTGCACTACACTTATGTTCTCTGTCTTCCAGAAGCACTTCAGAATGAATTTCCTTTCCTCAAAATGTAATCTGATTCCAGCCATTATTTTAAGCAATTACACCTGAAAAGAAATGTGGTTGTTATGAACTGTCAAAGAATGTATACATTTTATTGGGACACTTTGTATTTACTGAGGCAGATTTGGTGATCCAGGAACTGTAATCCCATCTCTTCGTACTTCTAATTATTAATTGCTATACCATAAAAACCTGTCAAAAAATCATAATATTAGAGTAACTGGCATACTTCTGATGTGGATAAGTTGGAAATAAGAAGAAAAGTTTAACAACGCTAAATTATATCTAAAACATCTCAAGAATTAAAACAGTTTTCAGGTTTAACAAATTACTTGCTGCGAAAAAGTTAAATCTGCAATAAAATAAATCAAAGCTAAATGCACGTGAAGCAGAGTTTTCATCGATGCAGTTATTTCTCAAAAAGGAGTAAAAAATAAATTTTCGATTTATGATAATAAGTGTAAAATCTTTAGTAAACGTTTTCAGTAATGTGTTGTCAAAGCTTGGGCTTCAATATACTAAGGCATTTTGCACATTTTTCAGACGATTTTCATTGTTCAAACAGAAATATTTTATCAAAACGTTTTGTGTTTTAAATGGTACATTTGAAAACTCTTACTCTGCGCTATCGTTTTACATCGTAATTTTCAAGAAAATAAGGTTTTTATAGTAGCGGATGAGGCCTTTTATCCCATTTCTTCTAAACAGCTTTCTACAGTCCAAGGAGAGTTGTAGATTAACGTCTGGACAATCCGCTTTTTAAAAGTCCCAAAGCGCAAAAATCCGTGGATGATGCATCAAGAGATTTAGTTGGGATATGAGTAAAGTGTACGGCCTTGGTACTCATTTCTTATTCTATTTTCCCAGGAAATAAACAACGGATTTTTAAGTGCGGCTGCTTGCTTTCTCTTGATGGAGTTCTAACTGATTCATAACATTTTGAGTACAGAAGAGATATTTTGCGGTTGAAACTTGAGTCTAAAATATGTTCCTGATAATATGGAGTTGATTTTAGCAGTTTTCTGCCCTCTTGTTAATTGTTATTTGTCATTATATCAAAAACAAGCAACAATCAAAAATTCTTTGAAAAACTTTCTTCTCTTTGATGATAATAAACAGATCTCTTTTTATTGCGATCATTTAAATGTACCTAAGATTTATCTGTTGTAACAATATTTTTTCATTTTTGTTCGAATAATTGTTTCTCAAAGAGCATTATGCAGCGCGTTCTGCTTTCGGCGGTATGTCGTAGAGAAAGACGATGCACATTACGTTTTTTCTCCTTTTTAAGATCCAAATCAGCATTAATTGCTTTGCTTATAGTTGACACTAAACATTGTAATGATTATGCAAATATTCTTTGAATTTGAAGATTTTCTTCTAGCATTAAAGCGTTTTACCTTTGCAAAATTCGAAACATGTTCCTTTTTTCCTTGGATATACATTTTGAACAATTTTCTCCTTGAAGCCAAACTAAATTTTTCTTTTTTTATTTATTAATAGTTACACAATACATCTATCGTTATGTAATTTAGACAATATATAATTATATAACTTAGACAATATTATCTACAGTTTCTTTAGATACCGAAAAATCGTGGCTTTCGCAGCATTTTTAACAACTAAATACGAATAATTGTTTTCGGAAAGAGCACAATCATAGCCTTCCGTCCATTGCTTCTTTAATGGCGCCATTTTGCATGAAACCAAGCTTGTCAAATAGCAAATGATAATTTGCATTTCGAAAATACAGTTGCAGTTAAAAATGTATTTCCTATATAGGCGATATTTTTTAATAGCAAAACAAAGTAGTCTAAAATATGTGCAAGCAGCCTCTGTACTTTTTTTTTCTGATCAATAGTTATTATTAACTTGTACGTGAATGTATACCTTAGAATAATTACAGCGTTATTTTGCGACAGCTTTTAATTCAAAAAATCTTAAAACTACGGTATGTAAGTGTCGAGGTTATAAGAATGAAGTCGAAAACGTTATTAGAAATATATCGATATTAGCTTGATTAGGTTGATGTTCATTTAATGAGAAAATATAACATACTGAGAGTGCTTCAGTAAATATATTTGAACACTGCGCTAAAAAAAAAACAGGACCAGTTCTATATCTCCCAATCTACTGGGCTGATTAACGAAAGTCAACTTACGTTTTCCATGTCTCGAAAGCGCGACTTAGGATATATATTATATTTATATATAGAATCAATCTAACATAGGTATTTTGACAAAAAATCGGAATTTTTCTGAAATGACACGCCATTTTTTTTCCATATTTTGATTCTACGATTCAAATTATGTCAAACTGCCAAGTTTTGTAAAAATCTCACGAGTAGTTTTTTAAAAATTAGCTCTCAAAATTCTAGCTCGACAATGTTAATTGAATTTGATATATATTTATTAAACTTTGTTTTTTGATTAAATTTACTTGATTCCTTCTTCCAGAATTCGAAATTTAGGCTTAATCCAAATATAATTCACACACTTTTTACTTTTTCTTTTTAAAATTTTTATTTTAAAATATTTTTATGAGTTTTTGTATTATAACTTATAAAATTTTTAACAATGTCTTAAAGTAGATGTATTTCTAGGCACACCTGCAAAAAATTAGAGTTTTACATTCAAAATTTTTTAAGATATACAAAAATTTATGTATTGGAGTGTTTTGAAATTTGGCGTCTTGTTTCTGAACGATAATAACACCAAATGAGGTTTACGCACTTTGTTAAAATCAACTGAAAGTATGAATGATGACTGTTTTTTCTTCTCGTCTGCAATGAAAAAAAAGAAAAGGAAAATAGGTTGCTGTAGATTAAGAATAATTAATTCTGATAATAAACAGATCATGTCTGCCAAAATGATTTGTAACGTGGGAACATCACGCATGTTTTTATAATATCCTGAAATATGTTGCCTGTACTTACAATAGATAACATCTTAAAATATGCACCTGCACAAATATGTATATCATGTATTGTATATATAATATGTAAATATGTATATCACCTTTTACTTGAGCAAATTTAATGCTGAAAGGTAGGAGTACCGTTGATGCCGCGGCCGGTGGCAGTACCTGCGCTCGCTCGAGTCACAATTCCCATCTCCACTCGAAGAACGATGCCAGAATGTTGTTTGTTTTATAGTTAGTGTGTGGGGCTAATACCTACTCACTTAGAGTAAATATTAGGTGGCCCCTCACTTCTACATAACATAACATAACATGTAAATTAAGAAGTTCGCCAAGTAAACAATTCTTGGCGAAATCTGAAACAAATACGCCAAGATAATTTTTTTTAAATTTCTTCTCAAATGTCGCCCCTAAGTTTTCAAAATTTAATATTTAGGCATAATTTGAGTCGTAGAATCGAAATATAGAAAAAATATTGGCATGCCATTTCAGAAATAGTCCGATTTTGTGTCAAAATAACTATGTTAGAATGATACTGTATGTAAATCTAATATATGTGCTAAGTTGCGCTTTCGAGACATAAAAAACGAAATTTGAATTTCGTGAAACGGCCCAGTAGAACGGGAGATATAAAACTACCCCCTTTTTTGCGCAGTGTGTCTAAACTAACATAACACCCAGGAGCTTTACAATGTGGAAATCTGACCTACAGACTAAGGATATTTATGAAAATGAATGTCCGCCGTGAATAACCTGTTGCTATGACTAATTCAAGGGCCCTTTAGCGTTGACCAGTTTAGTTCCAGAGAGTTATTGGGTTGTTTCGCACGTTTCAACCGACGATATATCGGGAAATCTTAAACGCATTGTCCAGAAACTAGCGGTTGCTTAGACGAATCGGGTCCGAGAGATAATGACTGCAGATATTAGAACGCGAAATTTCAGTACCATATCGTGCACTGACCTTCTGCCCGTTATGCGAACGAGAGACGATCTGCTTAACTAAAGCATATCGTACAATTTACCAGATAGGAAATGTAACATTACGACTAAAGCAGGTACCCGTCCTGTCCCAGGAATGAAACGTAAAGGTACCGATCATAGTCAGCTCTCAAACTGAAACGCCATTTATAGTTGAGTATATTGAATATCCATTAGTTATATTTCATATAACGTAAGCCCACACCAGTTGCTCAGTGGCTAAAACTGTTGAATGATGGTAGTTCGACCATTCCTTTACACAGATAGCGCTCGAGTGCTTTGCCGTAACCAAATAACCTAGCCTACCCAATCACATAATTTAGACATAGTCCAAAAAATTGTCTTTATTGATTTCAGTCATCATAACAGTTGTCTATTACACAGGTTCCCGCAGTCTCTTGTTTACAATCCAGATTATTATTAAGACATCCTTAGACAATCCTACTGCGTGTTGTTTATTGTTTGCAGCGAGTTGCATTGACAGCAGAGAGCATCAAGCAGCCCGTCTGGTAAAGGGGCTGAGACTTGTCAAATTGCACCACTACTTCTAAGGTGCATTTTAGGGTTGTTATAAGATTCTACTTGGTCTGAAATAGAACTTTAGTCCTGAAATCGTGTACTAGACAGATAATGAGTTATCGCTTCATCTGAAAAAGTCCGACAAAGATTTAGAAAGTTTTTAAGCAACCTTTATTTAACAGAACTTTGAACATCTGAGGCATATTGTGGCGTGGTAAATTAAACGATGATAGTCAAATAAAATTTAAACCTTGATAAGTGGTCCAGGATAACATAGAGACAATAACTTAAGCTATAAGCTGACTCAACATAAATTTATTGATGCGGGAGTTGAAATCAGTTGATTGCTAGAGATCTGCAGAGCCGGTATAATTACATTTAGCTAGAGCTGTCAGAGCTCTGACAGCGCTACGCGCGTGCCAGAAAGTCTGAGTCCCAAAGCCTTTAGCTTAAATGTATTAGAAGCTAATTTGCATTCCTGTGAGGAATACGGAAAGAAGTTAGAGATCAAAATCGTAATGACTGGTTAGTTTAATATAAGAAACTCAATATTATGAGGTCGTTGTCGTCAATAGCTTGCACAAGCCCTTGCATACTGCTGCTCATATGCGATGATAGATCGCGTAGACTTCTGCATTCAGACTTATTTTTCTGATAGTTTTAAAAGCAATCATATGGCGATAAACGAGCCGTCAGCTTATATCCACTTTTTTTGGCCTTTTTAAACATTAAAATTGCACCTGCAAAATCACGTTATCGCCCTTGTTGTTCCTGGAACAGTGGATGCATCCAATTTGCGATTTGTATGTTTGTAGCACAACCATTTCTAATGGACAAATTTAGTGTCGAACACAATATATATTCAATACATATTTAATTAAAACTGAAAGTTGTTGCAAGTGAAGAAACTGAAAAACAAATTATGCTAACAATACAAAAAAAATCTGAAATGTTTCAGATTTTAAATTATGTCCAAAGTGGCGTTTTTTTAACATTTTGTGTGTTACCTTTATTTATTAAATATCATGTTCTTCGCACTTAAATCATAAAATTCATTAAAGAACAATATCGTAAAATAATTTTAAACTCACCATATCTTTAGAATTTTCTGTACACAGTCTCACGTGCTGGAGGTAAAAATGTTTTTTCTGTACAACGTTGCCATTGCTCGCTTTGAAATCTCTGAGTTTGTTAATCAAAAATTCGTTAAAGTTTTACAAAATATGAGATCGATAATACAACATATTCCAAATTTCAAATTTGGACTTCAAGATGCCCATATGCGCAGCAGGATTATGTCATTCAAAATTTGATGGCTCTAGGTACCGTCGTTTTATCAAGATGCGAAAAACATGCATACATTTATGCACATTCTTCATTAATTAATTTCTTTAAATATAATACAGGGCTGCAATATTTGGTGGCAACAGTTTGAAAAGAGAACCGATATTTAATGTCTCCGACTCAAAATCGCAAAACGAAAACAATAGTCCTTCAGGGACAAAGACCCTTTGGACTAAAAAAAAACCGTTATGTGCTTGCAAATATAAATCCGGGGAGACGGGTTTGAGGTTTTCCCACCATCAAACTCTGGAGAGGACTTTCGGTTTGCCGCATATTTAGAGTGTCACCATGCCGCACTGACACTATACATTTTCAAACATCCATGCCTTCTCCGATATTCGATCCCGGGGCCTTCGCTACGGCAGTCAGAGTCACTAGCCATTATCCCGGTTGGGCACCATTTTTCATTATTTTCTTCTCTGTTTCGGGAGATTTTAAAATTTCTTAGATCGTAACTTGACTTATGTTATTGCCAGTCGGGCTGTTAAAGAGTCCTAATGTATGCTTTTAGATGTTTCCCCGCTTTGCATCCAAAAGTGTGTTATATCAAATCGTGGTATAATTAAAAAGTACTCTAGTGACATTTATACTCGTAAGGAGTTTTGGATTTTGACATTTCGGCTTATAATGAAAAATATTCAAAGCAGCTTCATAGATTATCATTCGTACAGGATTGCAGTGACATTAACCTTATTAATGCGACAAACACATGAACGTTTCCTATCAGTGAATAATCCTTGATTCAGACTGACTGATGAGCCTGCAGAGCAGATCGTTTATTAAACCGTCCCCAAAGGTTAGCGTCGCTCTGCAATATCTCTGCTGGGACAGGTTGTGGCATTACATCCCCATCCATAGGATACATATGATGATATTATGTCCCTTTACATTTAGTGATGCATTAGTTTACAGTAGCATGGAATTTACAAGGATAGGAAACAAAGTAAGCTTTATATTCCAGCATGAACATTCATGTTGTAAATTAATATAAGAGGAAGTCATAATCAAATAATAATAGTGAAAGAATCACATATTAATGCGTATATTTCTAAAAGATAATTATCATGACGTTTAATAACCTAATCTTCTAAAGAAGAAAAGTCATGAAACGTGTCTAGACGAAGGGAGAAATATTAGACCGTGCGTTTTCTCGGATCCCAGCTGTGAGCCTTCCCAGTGCCACATCCATATATTACCCATTACCTTCCAAGAATGTGTACATATAGAATGCCTAAATAGCATAATCTATCATAATGGGTAAGAGCAATCCAACAATGATAGAATAGCTTGTAAGGGTCTATTGTAACAGGAAACTTGTATTGAAATTCTGCAAACCTTTACTATACTGCTAATGAGTTGCCGCTTAAGCAAAATAAAAATGCTAAAGAAGATAAAAATAACTAAGAAGATAAAAGTAAGTCTTATTAAGTTGAACCGCAACGCATTCCTTGCGGATAATTTAAATTAGCGTGTCATAAAATTAATTTTCAAATGTGTTGAGTGACTTATCTCACTTACCAGACATGAGAACAAGCTTACGAAATTCATCGTGTCAAGGACAGCAAGATTGCGCCTGTCGTTGGCAAAGCCTTGAGCACTATACAGGTGATAGTACGACTTCGTTCATTTCCGCTCCTCCCGCAATTTCGAAAGAGAGTACCACGGGGGCATCAGACAGATAGATTTCAATGATAACAAAATTTATGCTTATATTTTGTAATTAATAAATGCTAGTCAACTAGTGTGAGTGCTTTGTAATTGTTTTATCGAATTTTTGTTTTGACTCCCGGAACTCCGGGATTTCATTCTTGGAACCTCGGGTATCCGAGTATCCGGGGAACAAGTTTTGAAGACCACTGGAGTATGTATACCTTCTGAATTTCAGTTATTCCCTGGGCTCATCCAAAACATTTTTCTGTAAATCCTGCCAATATTTTTCATTGTGTTATTGTTGTCACTTATCTCATTTATCTGACAGCAGCACCAAAACAAGCCCACGAAATTCATCGTGGCAAGGCATGGAAGACTGCGCCTGTCGCTGGTAAAATCCTTGAGCGCCATGTAGGTAAATGCACAATTTTGCTCAGTTTCGCCCCAAATTTTGATGCAGAGCATCCCGGGGAGACAGGTCTGGGTTTCTTCTCCCTGTTTCCCTACCACAACCTCTCGAGAGAACTTTCGGCTCGCCACATATTTAGAGTGCCCCTATGCCGCACGTACACTATACATTTACAACCATACATACCTTCTCCAGGACTCGAACCTGGGATCATGGATATTGCTGTTGGATTCTCTAACCGCTATACCGCCTGGGCGGCATTTTTATATGTAGATAACGTAATCAAAGGTAATACATAAAATAGACTAATTAAGCTAATCCAGAATTTTAACCGTGAGTAGTTTAAAACACCACTAGCAAGACACTAAAAACGGAATTGAAATTTAAGTAGAGAAGGGGGTAAGTAATAACAGAATGCAATTGCCAGAAGCTACTCTCAGCTTAAAAAACTTAAGTTTCATTCCTGTGACGAATACTGCAAGAAGAAGCTATAGTAAAATCTCAAATCATAATAACTGATTAATTATAACAAAATAGCTCATACGCTTATACTAGCACACTGATGGAAAACTTCCCAGGCGACTGAGACAGCTATCTAGAACATGAGACTTTACAACGTACAACAAGAATATTAAAAGTTTTCATTCAGTGAAACCTCCGCGAAGATATTCCTGCTAATACGCTTAACCTTCAAGTTGTTTACTGTGTTTCGTGTAAAGCAATCTGACTTATCATTTCATTTATTACAGAAAATCAGACTGACATTTCCGTGATTTCGAAAGAAAGAGTTGGGCTTTTGAAATCTGGAAAAACTTAGAGATCCCTATAAAAACAATACAGCCCTAACAATGGATGTGAACTGAAGTGCTGATGCAAATAACTACTGTGAAAGCTTACAAGATTCAAAGACAAGAATTTTCAAATTATTTTTTAATATGAAGTTGTAACTAGGCGAGTAATTGTAACTAGAAAACATGAAAACAATGTATAAATAATTCAGTGATTTAATGCCAGTTCAAAAATGGCAGTTCACCAGAGTTTAGTATAATAAATGAATTATTAGATTAGTTGTTTTGCCTTCATTTAGAGAATACATTAATTATTATGAAAAATGTGTCTTAACGTTTAATTAGATTTACAGATAAATTAGCAATAGCTGAAGGAAGGAAGTGTATTTATTTTTAGCTACTCATGCTATAGCTATACCCTACGGCAAAGGATGTACTCGTGGAGGATTTTCTAAGAGAAACTAACTCTTATTCGCTTGAACTTTTTTCATCTTGAATAACTTAGTGTTGGCCTGTATATAACCAATTAAATGTTTCCTTCAGTTATTCAAAAACCAAAAACAAACAATAATGATAATTGAACTCGATGAGAATCTAAGAAACACGTAGAAAAAATTTCGTAACCTGCAAGAACTTCTTTTTTAAATACTTAAAAAGGAACTGAAACTATCGATTTAAAATTTTGATAGCTCGAAATATATCCGGAAACAAATCCAATCGGTTAAAAAGGCTTTCTAAAAATGAAGCTTAAACTGAATTTAGATGATAACCGGAAACCGACCCTGTCACCATATATTTTAACACAAGAAAAACATGGATCATATGTATATATATATATATTATTAGGAACCACTATAGACCCTAACTCTAAGTATATATATATCATATACTTAGAGTTAGGGTCTATAGAGGTTTCTAATAATTCCCAAGCCAGTTCACCTCTAGCTAAACGAGAAATAACGAATACCCGTAGAAACAAATCAAGCAAACACTCCATGAAACTAGTTCCAGGATCTTAATCCTGTCTGCCCTTAACTGGTATAACCTCTAAGACTTTTCTCGGAACATGATTACCTCGGGAAGCTGGGGAGATTACTCTCTAAGAGAGGGTTAAAAAGTGGTGTGAGTGGAAGGGGGTTCAGGGGATAACGACAGTTTAAGACTCCGCGCCAAATCTTTTACATGGACTCGATTTTGTTTGGAAGTCCTAGAGTAATCTCTCCGTTCTCCAGCTTGGAACCGTATATCACGTGTCTTCGTTTTCGGTAGGATCTCATTTTGGTTATTAACGACATAAGATGGATTACAGGGAGCTTTCAGAAGGGTAGTAAGTGATATATGGCACTTGTTGGGACAAATATTCACAAAGTCATCGTAGAAGTTACCGAGTTTTGAACTGCTAAGGGTTGATGAATGGTAGAATTATAGAATTTAGGCGACAGCTTCGGAAATGAGTGCTTGAAGAATTTTCTGAAATATGCATTTTTCTGTCATGTGTTTTTCCTTCGCCAGTGAAAATAGTAACAAATAAAGATTTGTGGTTACTGTGCTGGAAATATACAAATGGCCTTATCTTTCATGAAAGGGACAGCTTCCTTTCGAAATATTCCATTTTCCATCATAGGAAACACATATCGTATTAGGAGTATCTATTCATTTCTTAGAAGTGTGTATATCATGATAGTTAAAGTTTATCAAAAACAATTATAATTAGCTAAATTTATCAAAAATCTAATGAAAGACTTATATTACTCGTCTCTTAAAAATTTTGTTGTTATAAGTTTCATGTTAAGATATTTTGCGGAGTTCTTAGAAACATAAGACACATACATAACCATGATTATCGAATAACAAATACTTAGCCACGTATTTTGTGCAAAAGAAAATTTATTTCCAATTTGTATTTTTAGCCCAAAGGGGTAATTTGCCCAGAGGAGCTATTAATTTTGTTTTGGCATTTGTGCTGATCTATAAACGGCGTTTCAGTTTTCAAATTTTTGCCCCCAAATATTACAGCCTTGCATTGTATTTAAAGAAATAAAATAATGAAGAATCTGCGTGAATGTATGTATGTTTCTCACACTGTGAAAAAACAGCGGTATCTAGAGACATGAAATTCTGAATAACGTAGTCCTCCACTCAAATATGGGCATCTGGAAGCCCAAATTTGGAATTTCGAATTTGTTTTATTACCTATTTCATATTTTGTAAAACTTTAACGAATTTTTGATTAACAAATTCAAAGATTTCAAAGTTTTATTTATTACTTCTACTCAACTTTCGACAATAATTTAGTGTCGAATATACTCGTTCTAACCAAAAGATATTGTAATTTGTAACCTTGAAGGGACAGGATCAGTAGGAGATACAACGGGCCGAACACTGCGAAGATAGACGATATGCAATAAAGAGCTGAGCTCATAATTTGCCATCGCGTAAAGAGACGTCATTTTTTGTACATAAAAACTTATACATGTTATAGCAGTCCTATGTACAAAATTACAATGTTCTACTCGTTTTTGAGTTATGCGTGATACATACATACGTACGAACGTACGAACGTACGTACGCACAGACGCCACGAAAAAATCTCTTCGGAATCCATTTTAAATCAGTTTTATAATAATTTGTGTTAAAGAGAGTCCTTTGTTCTGTCCTTCCATACGAATGTCACCCAAAAACACCGTTAAATTGTATTCGTTAGCGAACAAAATAGATATTTTCGTTGAAATATGATACCCGAAATGTTTCGCGATTACAATACTTCCTTTTTACTTCGTACAAGGAAGTAAAAAAAGAGAAGAACAAAAAAAAGAAACAAATATATATATGATTACAATCTACATGTTCTTACGTAATTTTATTATTGAAGTTAATATATAAGCTATTTTCTCCCTCTTTTCCGCAAGCCTTTGTGGTGTAATTGGAAGCACGCTCGACGCGTATTGGAGACGTCCAGGGTTTGAGTCCCAGCGACGGCACTGCACATATTTCACTTCTCCTGCTTCAAAATAACCTAATGACTCTATAATTCTTATAGTCATTGTAAATGATAGTGGCCACGGTGTACGAAAATTTATTTTACACTTCGAAAGATCCTTATAGTATAACTTAATGCAATAAATATACTTAGCAAACTGTACTATAAAAGACTTGTATGCCGCACTCATGTTGAACTCAGTGCCTCTAGATATTTTGTGGCATTTTTACAGCATTTAAAGGTGACCGGGGAAATATCTATGTATATTACAATTGAGAATTTCTTGTATGGGGTCAGAAAACTGTTCTTCGAAATACCTCACAAAGCGTTATCCCGAATATGAGACCAGAACTATGTGGGTGTTAGGACAACGGTGCTGATAATTTTCGGGAACTATAGCTAAGTTTGCCAGCTAAAAAACGTTCCGCAGAATATACATTTCAAGATTAAGAAGATCATGCTTGAATAGATAATTACGTAGAGTATAATATTATTAAGACAACACCTACGTCCGGATGCCTTATGCATATTATCATGTTCCAGTTTTAACTATCATAAAATTAATTTTCCAAATGCTGTGTGAATGATGTATTTTCTTCATTAAAATACCAAAATGTTCCTGGTATTTTACACTTGGAATCTTTTAGTTTTAGTATGATGATTTAATTTTTTGGACATATTTCAAGATAAATACGTTTTCAAAGATGTTAAAAATATTCTAGACTATATCTATATATCACTGGCTGGCTGGCTGGAGGATTTAAGGCAATGTGACTTTGAGTAAAACTTTCATAGATTTATTAAATTCGGAGAGGGAGGTAATCTGCAGTAACTTGCACGGATTTGAATTTATGCGGATCTTGTCAAATTGCACACATTTGAATTTATGCAAAATTGTAAGTGAAATGCATTATTATATGTAATTATACGCTCATAACTATTGCATTTGAAATAACTTTTGCTTGTTAACTTTTTAACTCAAAAATAGCTTCTTGTATATAGGTCTATGGCATGCAGTGTTACAAAGATTATCCTAATAATTTCGAATTTATATCAGGAATATTATACATTGCAAATTCTGATTAATAATTGTGCTTACAAATTCGGTTCATCCGCTTTTTCCCTTCTAGCGAGTGGTCAGCTCTGAAATAATTAACAGAAACGAAATTTATGAAAACTCATATATGAAGTTGCACTCTTGACGCATATTACATGAAGGTAAAGATGAAGAATGAATACAACAGCTTTAAAAATTTACTATGAAAAATTGAAAACTTAGTTTCTTTTGATAAATATGATTTAAAAATTTAAAACGATTAATAAAAATAATAGTAGCAAACTGAAATCAGACATCGGAAACCTGTAGTAATCTCTAAACATACTTTAATTTCTCAAATATAAATGACATTAATAAATGCTATCTTAGAAATCTTCGTTACGCATTTCTACAGAACTGAATAAACATTGGATTTAATGTACTTCGGATTAAATACCATCTTGAAAAATGAGATTTAGAAATGGAGATGTAATTAAACATAAATAAGAACTCTTGAGATGCAATTATCGTAAATAGAAACTCTTTTGCTCTTAATCTCCTTTAAGTGACGATATTAGTGTCTTTTGACTTCGGAATCTACATATCTTTTATGAAAAATCAAATTGAAGACATTATTAATAACTTTATCTCTTTGGGAAAAATTTCAGTTTATGATACTTAATACCATTTAATAGATAAGCATCTAGAATTTAGTATAATTAGTGAATGCATATTTAGAAAATGATATTTTTTGAGTGCTACAATTACTATGTTATTTTAAATAATTATATAAAATTACGAAAGCTCATTTAGGCATTTTATTAATACGGGGGATATTTAATATCGTGCTAATGCGATAAAAAAACTGCCTTCACATTAAAGCTTATTTCCTTATAAATTTCATAAGTATTTGAAAAAAAAATAAGAATAAAATAAAAATTCGAAAAACTGAGCCCCCGTTGCAAACTTTAAAAAAATTTTTCCTTGGCACTCTTTGTCCAGAGACATCAGAAAATTTCATCCGCATTTATTTTATATTTATTTTTATCGGAAAACTTAACTCTACAATAATAAAATACTGTAGAGTTAAGTTGAGAGGTAGTGGCAAATGATCAGACACGTGAAAAAAATTGATTACTAACCCCAACAAATGCTACAAAAAATTTTTAATTTTACTAAATAAGAGACGTCTGAATAAATGATATATAAAAGTTAAAAACCAACAAATCTTGATGCATTCTTATATTTATTACATATCTGTGATTCAGTTATAACTGAGCAATTGTTGGGCAGCTGATTCAATATAATTTTTACTGCCTTGCTTGCCAGATTAGCGTGGAATAATAATTAGTTCTGGAATACATTTACGTAATTTTGCACAAAACATACACAAGCATTAGATGCAGGTAGAGTGTCGTTAAGTACAGATTATATTGATAGTACAAATATTGCCACTAGTTTAAGATACAAAAGATGTTAATGATAAGCACTTTACAAACATACAGACAAACATAAATTATTCTAAATATTGGTATGGAAAGAAAATAATTTCGGTTTGCACAAACATAGACCGCTTTGTTCGTTTTGTTATTTTTTTGTCAATCTTATATTTTTTTTCTTTTGAGATTTGGCAGCTGGCATTTTAGTTGCTACAGAAACAAATACGTATACTGGGCGGCAAAGTAAACATTTTTGACATGTTTTGCTTTTTTATTTTCATAAAGACAAGAAAGGGGCTCAGATTCACAAAGAGATATATGACGTTTATTGTGTTGACTGCTTAACCGAACACGTGTGTCAGAACTGGTTTAGAAATTTTTATTTAGGAAATTTTATACTTGAAGATGACATACGTTCTGGCCGACCTTCTGAATTTGATGACAAAATTTAAACCATAATTGAATCGAATTATCATTAAACTGTGCGAGAGATTGCAAAAAGTTTAAGCGTATCAAACATAGCAACTGAATATCATATCAGATGGCTTGGACTTGTTAAGAAGCTCAATATTTGGTTTTGAGTAATTGAAACAATTCATTTAACACGATGAATCAATATTTGTGATACATATTTCAAAAACGTAATGTAATCGATCTTTTCTTGAAACGAATTGTCGCTGGTGATGAAAAATGGATCGTCTACAATAATACTTAATCGAAGAAAATTATGGTCCAAACACAATGAATCAGCGCAAATCAAGATCGTGCTGTCCATTTGGCGGGATTACAAGGCTATTAACTGAATTTAACTGATGTTAACTGAATTTGGTATATATTTATTAATATCTCTTTTTTCATAAAAATTATTTGATGCTTCCTTTCGCATTTCGAAATTTAGGTTCATTCCAAACAAAAATCACCCATTTTTTATGATTTGTTTTTAAAATTTGTATTTTTAGTTAATTTTTATAAATTTTTCAAAAAAAAATTTGAATTATAACCTATAAAATTTTTACCTTCATCTTAAAACAGATGTATTTCTATTAAAACTATTCAAAATTTCCTGAGATATACGTGAATTTACATATTGATGCGATTTGAAATTTAGGATATTTGTTATAAGCGATAGTAACACCAAATGTAGTTTACACACTTTCTTATAGTTATTTGGAAGTACGAAAGGTAACTTTTTTTCCACTCGTGTACAACCAAAAAAAGGAAAGAAAAATAGTTTGCTATAAATTACAAAGTTCGTCAAGTGAATTATTCTCGGGGCAAACTGAAAAAAATGCGCCAAGATAAATATTTTAATAAATTTCTCCATAAATTTCTCATCCAAAATTACAAAAACATCTAGGCATAATTTGTGAGGTAGAATCGAAATATAGAAAAACGTTTGGTACGTTATTTCAAAAAATGGTCCGATTTGTGTCAAAATACCTATGTTAGAACAATGCTATATATAAATCTAATATACAGTAAGATCCCGCTTAACGCTGTTTCGGTTTAACGCTCTTTTATTTGAATTGTGGGATTCCTCGAAATTGTACGCAGCTTTAGGCCAAAGAACGTCTATGTAAAGAAGGAAAGGTTTCATATATATAATGTAAACCAGTTTGCTATTACGCCGCTGGAAAGCGGAGGAAATATTCGCCAAGTGATTTGGCGACGGAACCTGCCGGCGAGAATTTCCCCCTAGACCATGTGTACAGGAAATTGAGGAACACGTGTTAAGAAGAAGCGATCTCTGACAAAACGTTTTCTTCGACGTTTCGCGATAATTTAAACTCAGATTTTCGTACTTTTTTGCTCAAAATAACTAATCCATCAATTAATTTAATTGCGCAAAAAAATTCTTTTCTTTTCCTTTAAAGTTGAAAGTAATTTAAAACGATATTCGTTTTTTGAACTCTTGATAAACATGACATTCGAACTTCGACTCCGGCTTCGAGCTTTGGCGACGCGTTTTTCGCGCATGGGTAGCTGTTTTCCTATACGTTGGGAAGGAGCCACCTCTGCTGGAAAGAAGTTTTCCTTCTTAACATTACATATTCTTTAGTTAGGCTTCCCGATTTTCGGAGCACTTTATCTGTGTTTCTTCTTTCTTGCGGTGTTATATGAACGCATTTTTGATCGTTTCAAACATTTACATTCAACTGTTTCCTTCTACGTTGGGAAGGAGCCACCTCTGCTGGAAAGAAGTTTTCCTTCTTAACATTACATATTCTTTGGTTAGGCTTCCCGATTTTCGGAGCACTTTATCTGTGTTTCTTCTTTCTTGCGGTGTTATATGAACGCATTTTTGATCGTTTCAAACATTTGTTGACATTACTGTAAGTATAAATTTATATAATATAACAATTGATATAGTGACAAATATTATGATTTTTAATTTTTATCATGACTGATAGTAAAAAGCACGAAAATAAAGCAACAAGAAAAAGCATTTCACTAGAAACTAAAATGCAAGTGATTAGAAGATTAGATACTGGTGAACGTCAATCTCAAATTGGTGCTGCATTGAATTTGTCAACTTCAAGAATAAGAATTATTCTTAAGAATAAAGAAAAAATACTGTCATCGGCAACTGCAACTACGAGAAGCTCTTACCCGTTCTAGAAATCGAAGTGATAATAGTGAGAAAACGACTTTCAATATGGATTGACGACGAAATGGAAAGCAATATGCCATTAAGCCAATCTATTACAATGGAAAAAGCAGGAAGAATTTTTGATTACATTCAAATGGAGGCAAGTGACAAAAGTGAAACTTTCGTTGCAAGTCGAAGATGGTTTAATAGATTTAAACATCGAAATAATCTTCATAACATACAGATTACAGGAAAAGCAGGAAGTGGTGATACGAAAGCGGGGGCTGAATTCCCAGCGATATTAAAACAATAATTAGACGAGGAAACTATCCTCCAGAATTTGTTTTTAATGTTGATGAAGCAGGCCTATTTTGGAAAAGAATGCCAAGACGAACATTTTCATCCCGTGAAGAAAACGCGCATCATTATTTAAAGCTGCAAAACGCTTAACACTTCTACTGGGTGGTAATGGAAGCGGAGATTTCAAATTAAAACCACTACTTGTTTACCATTCCAAAAACCCAAGAGCGATGAAAAGAATATCCAAATCAACTTTACCTGTAATTTGGGAGTCTAATAAAAAATCATGGATAACTATGAAAATTTTCCAGAATTGGTTCAGTGAATATTTTTGCCCGTTTTTTAAACGCTATTACGAAATTAGAAAACGTGAATCAAGAACACTACTTTTAATTGATAATGTTCCAAGATATCCAACGAATTTATCTGACTTAATGACAAGCATTCCAGTCGAAGTGGATTCTTGCTGCCTAACACAACTTCCTTAATCCAGCCAATGGATATTGTTGATTCAGTAGCTGTTATGATTATTCACAGATAGCGCCTTAAGTTCAAATTTAATGCTAATGAGGATAGAACCTGGGTTCCTTTGTTCTATAGCTTGGTGCATTTAACTATCAGATCAAAAATTAGATCTCTTTTAGCTGTTATTTTTATTCAAGAGATGGCGCTATGAATGAAAGTATCGGTTCATGCTGCTTTGCTGTTGATGGAGATAGAACTTATATGCCTCCCTTTGCAGCTGGATGTATTAAGCGATCCGGCTGAAAGTTAACTTAATATCCGAGCGTCAATATATCGGTATCGTTTAAAAGAAGCGAAAAAGCTGAAAATAGATTACTTATGACCCAATATGCTGACATTCCATTTTTACACTGTATCCGTGAACAGTCCGTTCATTTCAATGGGCTCCTGGACTGGAGTGTCCTATCCCAAACGACAGTGATTTTTTTCCGAACTTTGATGCTAACGATGAAGAGGTCATATAATTTCGATAAGCAAATCGTATTCGTAGTAGTTTGTAGAAGGTGCTTTCCAATTCGTCGAACTATTGAGTTGGTACAAAAAGTAGGATGGCGTAGGTATCGGAGTTAGAGTCGAGGAATTAGGAGTGCTAGAGGGACCGTTTCAAAGCGGACGTCCTTCTATGGTGGCGTCGATGTATGACCTGATCGAATGGAGGCTGTCTTTCCTGGAGTTGTTTTCCGTCATGCGACACAGGAACAACGATTTGGTTGGGTGATGGCGATCTAGTTTCTGATAGGTGGAAGGGGGTCACGTGCAAGCATTTAGATTTACAGTTTGTAAAATACTTTTTTTAAATAGGAATTTAAGAAGTTAAGGGCCTTCTTTTATACTGGTGTATTATAATATAATGGCTTTTCATTTAATTAGCGTTAAATATATTTGTTTCTTCACAGATGTTGAACAAAATGAGTAATTTTTCCATAGGAGTATCTGCTTTCTGAGGTTTTCTATATTGGTTTTAATTAATGTCATAAAGTGGGATATTTTTCCATCTCCAAAAATATGATAGAGCTTATTTAGTTTAGTGAGAGAAAATCCATGATATTATTATTCATATGAGGTTGTGGATCGTATTTTCTCCTCCGTTTGGTTAGCCTTATTAAATGCCTGTCCGTAGTTTTTTTTCTGACTAACGAACATGGGGGGGGGTTTAATTTGTTGAATATTTTGCAGTAATGTGCAATTACTGCTAAATAATGGAACAGTAGTGCTACTTTGATAGACGGGTGCAAGGATTTTGACGACTTTTTTGACGAAATGGTTGGCCCGATGATGGCGTGCTCTTTACAATCACCTGCCATCTTGCGAAACGCCGTTAAACATAGCAAAATATTCAAAACTTTAAAAATATGCAATATCATTGAAAATAATGTATTAATTTTTTGTTGAAAACGTCATTTTTCAAGATGGCAGGAGATTGTAAATAAATACATTTACTACAAATATAAAATGTTAAAATAAGATTAAATTATTAGCACAAGGGGTCAACTTGCCCAAAAGGGCTATTAATTTCGTTTTGGCATTTTGCTTCTATTCACTTTCGAAATTTTTGAAAATAAAATGATCATGTGATCTCAAGGGCGATCGTGCGTTTGCAACTGTCTGATATCTTTTTCCCGGCAGACCTTGCGATAAATGTTTATAAAAACAAATATTTAGAATTTGGAATGTAACGTGTATTTTTTGCTTTCTAGGTTAGTTTATTTCCTATTCCTTTTTTGGAATTACCTAATTATACTTGAATTATATTTCAGTCTAATATGTAAGAGAAGTGTTGTGAATAAAAACAAGAAAAACTTGGACAACATGGTCTTCATACGAGAATCGTTTATTCTTTAGTGTGATGTAATATTATTTTTATGATTTTGCTGTTGAAATGAATTTTGTGGTTTAAGTGCAAAGAACATAATATTTAATAAATAAAGATAACAGACAATACTTTAAAGAAACGCCCCTTTGAGCGTAATATAAAATCTGAAATCTTTCAGATTTTCGTTGTTTACTTTTATAGCAAAGAAATACAATAAAAGTACCTCATTATAAACATCCCGCCAAAGTTTAATAAGATTAAAATATTATTGAATTAATACACTTTAAAGTATAAACATTTAAAATAAATTTCCTGTGACCTCTGCAATAAATTACATAAATTACACAATTTACACTTTAAATAAATACATTTACTACGAATATAAAATACTAAAGTAAGGTTATATTATTACTTTTATAGTAAAGAAATGAAATAAAACAGCCACTTTGGAAACATCGCGCCAACGTCTAATAAGATTAAAATATTACTTGAATTGAAACACAATTAAAGTTAAGTACAAAAATTATAAATAAATTTTCTCTGACCCTTGCAACAATTTATAAATGAGCCTCTGATTTCAAAAGCTAAATTTGGCCAAAATAAAGTCTCAAAGGAGAATTACTAGATTCTGTTACCGGTCATTGTTGGCACTTACCGGTTAAAGACATGATCCAGCAATGGGAGCTTTCGTGCCAGCAACTGAGCCAAGAAAAATTGCTAAAAACCCGTGCGCCTGTCTGCCAAAGTAGCACAGAAACGGTGAAAAAAACCTGAAAAAATATCAAGTATTTTTAGCTGTACTAATTAGGCACTAATTAGGTGGTTTCAATATTAATATATATGTACACAATTTTTTTAAGATTATTATGAGATATTTAAGATTTCAAATAGCTGAATTTGAATTATGCAAGATTTAAAACAGAATGAAAATATTCTAACGATGTGGATTCTTAGTAAACTAACTAACCATAAAAATCAATCCTGCTTACACTAAAGAACTTGGAACTTACCAACGTTATACTTGAGGTTTGATAGTTACGAGCCTCTACTGCAATGCAGAAGAAAATCCCCAAGTGTGTTATCGTTAAATCTTCTCAAAGCCTAAGTCCCCTTCCGGATCATGATTATTCCCTTGAGAAGAGCGGATTATTTATGGGAAAAGAGGAAGTGGCTTGGAGGAAGGTGTTCTTCGGCAATTACAATGGTGTTCGCTGAGATCTGATATTGGCGATGATTCTCTATTACAAAAATCCATTAAAAATACTAATTAGAAATTTATCTTTAAATTTTCTAAGATAATCTAGGGGGATTACAATTGAGTATTTAATGGTCTCTTGAATATTACGTTTAAGCATATAAATGAACTAAGCTAACTATATGATAACTGTAAAGGAGTGATTACGATTATTGAAAGTAAAATAAACTGATAATATTCGCATGACTGAAAACTGAATAAATCTTAAACACCGTAATATTTCTGATCAAGACCTTGAGAAAATTAAATCACTGAGTTGTACGCCATTGCATCACTCTTAAGCCTATCCCCAAATCTTAAAATTTAATGTTATGTGAAGTCAACATAAAATGTACATTCGTACAAAGTAAACACATTCGTAAAACACATTTATTCATAAAGTAAAATACCTTTAGTAGAAGTAACGTCAAAAATGCCCACTTTTAAGGTATATCTTTCATCATACAACTGACAGGTAAACTAGATTATAAGAATAATAAAGTTCATTGTTGTAGTTATATTTGTAAATTAATAGCTTAATAAAGGTTTTAAAATTATACATATACATGCATATGTAATATATATGTGATGATACGGGTTTTGGGGGAAAGATGAAACCCTTGAAAACTTTTGAATGACGGCCGAGAAGACAGTTGCTTAGATGACGACTAGAACAAGAATCACAACTGGCTTGATGGTTAAAACATCATTTTGCTTAAAACTGGTACAACACTGGGAATGCTAAAATCCACTCACAACTTCCATATCCGTAGTTTACATTTTAGACAATAAAGAAAGAAGGCGATGCGAGACACATGGTTTACTCAAGCAGCACTAAGCGAGAAAAAAAGCAATTCTTAATAACTTTAATTGTATTTACAGTCGGAAAGTTATTGTATTAATCCTGAGCAAGAATTGGACAAAAGATATCGCAGAGAAAAGCAGTTGCAGGGAAAAAGTGACGTAACACGGTAGAGCGACGCAAAATGCTGCAAAGCGTACCTTTGAAACGGGCATGGGTTTAATTAAAATTTATTAATTTGAAGATCTATTTCCAGTTGATCCGAGTTAAGTTTAAACATATTGTTTCATATATATATATATATATATATATATATATACATTTAAAGACTTATAATTTTTAATGACTTTATAATTTTATATAATTTAATGTCATAATTTCAGTAGATGAGCATTGGAATAAATGATGAGGATTGAAATACAAATTCACTTTATATTTCCACATCTTTATTCAATTCAAATGGGCGATCATTTTTTCTTTTTGACAAAGAGTACATATCCAATAGTTAGATAAATTAAATAATTAACTTTAGGAATTCTGCGTCATAACGTATGCAAACAAAGGAAAGAAGAGCAGCGGAGTTTCTAATAGCAGCGTTGGCTGGCAGCAGTCTGACTCAAAATGGCGCATACTTTGACATTTATAATAATATTTATATTTGATATTTATAGTATTTGATATTTATAATTTATAGGCATACGAAGAAGGCGGGAGAAATACCTTACATACTCGCCCTTTTAAAGGGGCGCCTGGGGATTAGGGTCCTCAATCGCCATATCCTGGTGGTGGAAAAGCATCATCCACCACCGTTTTCAGTTTGGGCGCCACTGTAGAGTCATTAGGTATTTTTGAAAGCAGTAGTCATGAAGAAATGAGTAATGCCCTCGCCGGGACTCGAACGACGAACCTCTCGAATACGCGTCGAGTGTGTTGACCATTACACCACGGATGCATGCGAAGAAGGCGGGAGAAATATCTTATAACGCCACTCCCAAATATTATTTTTTGTTCCCAACGTTAGGCGGTAGTCTCTCACGTTGGAAACTATGATCACTATCCTGTATACTTATATTCATTCTTTCATAGCAGTACAAACTTTCATAAAATTTTTAAGTATCTGTTGAATTTTCATTGTAACTAATTAATTGAAACTCGGCAAATAATATGGGAATACATGATGCTGATTCTGAGATGTCTTGAGAACTTCGTCATTTCACATTCTGAGGCTGCTATTACATTTCCTGGAGTACTTTCCGTTATCAAATTTTCTGAGGATCTCCATACTCAGTTGTCCTAGTGTCAGATGTCCAGAGGATATACTGGGATGTAATATTAAGCACCCAGGAGAATGTGTTTAAGAAGTTAGGGAAATATACTATCTTATCCCGTGGATGTGCGCTGCAGGATATCCCAAGGAGTTTTTGTACTGTTTGGGTATGCATTTAAAAACGTTTTAAATAAAGTGGCGGTGTTTATATAAAGTAACCAGTTACTATGTTTTGAACCTTTACCTTAATGTCTTCTTTCTTTACTCTTCACCAGAATGCAAATTAGTTATTGATCGTTAAAGCCGAGGGTTGAAATGTTTAGATTGAAAGCTTCTGGCCGTTACACATTGCAGTTATGTACGTACTATCGTCAACTCTGTCAAAGTTACTCGGCTTTAGCACCCTCCTAGGCATTTAAAATACGCGCTATTAATTATCTTAAGCCAATTAAAGTAGTCTATGGAGTCTCAGATCACGTTACTATCTTATGTTAATTTAAATACCCGAGAATCATCTGTATAATAAATAATTAATAAAAATGTTATTTCAACTTACTAACGTCTTGGTCAATTGCTTCAGACTACAGCGATAACTTGCTTCCAAGAGACATTTCAAATGTGAAATGCTGATACATAAAACCACTGTAACTATCAGAAGTTTGAATGCAAGCACGTAGATGTGCATAAATTGTGTCGTAGAGGTGCCGGATGTCAGTTTGTGGGATGGAGTTCCATGCCTGTTGCACTTGCTCATCCCTACAGGGACGGTTAATGCTGGCTGTGAATGGCGTTAGAGCGGTTGTCTGATGACACGTGTTCAACTGGAGAAATATATGGTGATCTAGAAGTCCAAGGCACATGTCGACACTCTGTAACGCATGTTAGGTTACAACAGCGGCATGAGAGCGAACGTTATCCTGTTGGAAAACACTCGACTGAATGCTGTTCATGAATGGCAGCAGAACAGTTTGAATTACCAGATTGACATACCGTTCTGCAGTCAGGGTGCGTGGGGTAACCATGAGAGTGCTCCTGCTGTCATACTAAATTGCTCGCGAGACCATATCACCAGGTATAGGTCCAGTGCGTCTATGTCGCAGACAAAGCTGGTTGTAGGAGCTTACCTGGCTCCATCTAACCAATACATGACCATCTCTGACACCAAGACAGAATCGGCTTTCATTAAAAAACAAAAACAAAAAAACTCCATTCCGTCCACCAGTGAGCTGTAGCTTGACATCCCTGCGGCCAACAATCATACACAGTGGATACATTCCTGCCAAGGCTTTCTGCAATATCACGGAAAAATATCTATGTCGTTGTATTACACGACCTCGTTCAAACTCACTGGGCTGTTGATAATGCCTTCTTCGTCTTCTTAAAGGCATTCATGAATAACACCAACTATCTGAATCAAATCTCAACGATAAGTAACGTTTGCGAACTTTACAGGGCGTGTTTAAAGCAAATTTGATTTGCGTGTTTATAGTGGCGCTATTATCGCCACAGTTATGCGCCTAGCGCGAAATCTGAATAGATGTCATCTCAGATGTATAAACACGCGTACCAAATTTCAGTTATCTAGCGCAAATTCTTCCCTTGCTAGTGGTGCTAGTGATTTTTTCTGTAAGTATAGGCACAGCAGAATGTTACAAGATACTTAAAAATTGATATTATATATATATGTGAACTCGGCGTCTAGGGGATTTCATAGCTTGACGATATATCCAGGTTACTAAATAGTTTATTTAGGTATTGGTGAAGGTACATTAACGACTATTTACACATGAAGAAAAGAGTGAGGATCAAGGAGATGCATCTTTGTTCTTAAATTATTACGTCTTAATCGGAAAAACATACAGCTCGTCCCGTCTTCCATCAGCCATTTTTTTCTCGCTACTCTCGTGGAGTTGAGTTGTTGTCCTCCTATTCACACTCGGGCATCCTGACGCGACAGGTTCTCCTGGCGATGATGGAGTTACAGCAAAATCTGAAATGAGTCATGAAAAAAAGAAAAAAAATGTTCCTGTGGATGCATCGTCTTGGAACGGCCTGAGAAAAAAAAAGAAACGTCATTTTCATTGGGTGTGAATGGATCATCTTGGAACGTCCTGAGAGGTTTGGTTTCTCCAGACCGTCTTAAATGCTCAAGCGTCTTTAGGAGCATATCTGGAACTTCTTGGCAAGCAAGAAAAAAATTAACATCTTAATACATCTTGTACAGATAAAACTTCTATGTGGAGAGAAAAAAAAATCAACTATTAAAAAATAATGAACAAAAAAAAATGAAAGATAGGAAATACTAAATAGAATGTCCAAAGAGTTCATTGTTGAAAAGGCCATGGTTTCATCAGATCAGCAGCTGTGGAAGTTTTATTAGGGCCTTCATGTATTCCAACTTTCTCTACCTCATAGCGGTCATTTGGCTTAACAGCTGTGACTTTGTAGGGTCCAAAAAATCGGGGACGGAGTTTGATTCCAGTTCCAAATTGAGTGCGTTGAAGTGCGACTTGATCACCAACTTTGTATAAGGTTGGTTGTGTGCGGCGCTTGTTATATTGACGTCTGTTTTCATCTTGAAGTTTGAGAATATTGTTTTTCGCTTCATCGCGTAATCTTTCTTTTTCTTGTAAAGTAGATTGGTAGTGCTCCTCTTCAAGTATTTTTTTAATTTTGATATCTTCTTTGTTTTTCATCTTGATTCCAAAAAGTAGCTCAAAAGGAGTGAAGTTGGTGGCTTGGGATGTAGTGCTATTGATGATTCTTTGCACAGAAGCAACATATTTAAACCACTTTTCGGGATCTTGTAACGATAGCTTTGTTAAGACGGGAATCAAAATACCGTGCATGCGTTCAATCTGTCCATTTGCACGTGGAATGCCCGTAGTTATTGTGACATGTTCAATATTCTCGTCATGGCAATAGGCTTGAAATTCAGTTGAAGTAAAAGCTGCACCTCTATCTGAGATAATGCGTCGGGGATTACCAAAAGTTGTTTGCTGTAATTTCAGTTTGTCAACAGCGGCTTGAGTGGTTGTCGATTTAACAGGATAAAGCCAAAGAAACTTTGAGAATGCATCAACAACTGTAAAAAGATATTTGTAATTCTTGCTTGTTGACGGCAATGGTCCAAGGAAGTCGATGTGATAAGTATCAAGTGGTGTGTCGCCTTTTGGAATTGGGTGGAGAAACCCTTCTGCCTTACCAGACTTTTTGGAAGAAAGAATGCATGGTACGCAGTTCAAAATTATTTTTTGCACAATTGAAGATAAGTTAGGGATGTAATATTCACGTTTAATAATGGATTCCGTTTTGCAAGCAGAAAAATGACCTTTAGAGTGAGCATTTTGCACTATTTCGGTTTGCATGACTTGAGGGACAACTAATAGTTCTTGGTCTTGAACGACTTTATACAGAACACCGTTCTTTAAGGAGTAGTCATTTAAATGGTTTTTTTCTAAACAGCGCTTGATCCCAGTAATGAATTCATCAGTTGATTGTGCGTCAATAATATTTTGAGTGACACTATCGACGGCAACTACCATGACAGGGAAACGACTTAAAGCATCCACATGTTTCATAAGATGTCCAGAGCGGTGTTTTATCGTGTAATCAAAATCTTCAAGATAAAGAGCCCATCGAGCAATTCTAGGTGTTATGTCCTTTTTAGACATGGTTTTTTCAAAAGCAGCGCAATCTGTAATAATATCAAATTTTGTTCCGGCTAAATAATGTCGAAATTTTTTAAGGGCTTCAATGATGGCTAGGATTTCCAATTCATAACTCGAGTATTTTTCTTCTTGGGGATTAGTTTTCTTGCTCATATAGTAAATTGGGTGGAAGGAACCATCAGTACTTTGTTGCAAGAGAATAGCTCCGTAACCGTATTTACTTGCGTCACAATGAAGTTGAAGCGGTAAACCTTGTTGGTAAAGGTGCAGAACAGGATCACTGGAAAGTGCTTGTTTTAGATTTAAGAAAGCATGCTGTTGAGCAGGACCAAACTCAAAAGGAGTGGATTCACGTAGTAAGTCACTGAGAGGTTTTGCAATTGTAGCATAATGTTGAATGAATTTTCGAAAGTACCCAGTTAACCCAAGGAAACTTTGAACCTGTTTAGCTGTTTTGGGTTCAGGAAATGACTGTACAGCGTGTGTTTTTGATGGTGAAGGTCGAATGGTGCTATCTTGGATAACATAAC
Source organism: Stegodyphus mimosarum (assembly GCA_000611955.2). Taxonomy (NCBI): domain Eukaryota; kingdom Metazoa; phylum Arthropoda; class Arachnida; order Araneae; family Eresidae; genus Stegodyphus; species Stegodyphus mimosarum. The sequence goes on from KK120927.1 coordinate 438,298, forward strand.
CTAAAAATTCAATTTTCTTCTTTAAAAAGTTGCATTTCTGAAAGTTTATTTCTAGACCATAGTCTGAGGCAACTTGAAGGACTCGTCGTAATTTTTGAATTCCATCATCTTCGTCCTTAGATGGAATGATTATATCATCCATATAAATTATAACAGTCTGATCACTAATGAGAGGTCTGAAAATAGTATTGATAAATCGTTGAAAAACGCTAGGAGAGTTACACAGTCCAAAAGGGACTTTGAGGAATTCATACTGGCCTTCGTGCGTAACAAATGCAGTGTATTTGGTGCTTTGGGGATTCATGGGAACATGAAAAAAGCCGTTTTTCAAGTCAAGAGATGTAAAGACCTTAGAATTCTGTAAATTATCAAGAATTTGCTCTATGAGGGGTAGAGGAAATTTGTCTTTCACTATTTTCGTGTTAAGGCGTCGGTAATCTATACATAGTCGGTAAGATCCATTTCGCTTTTTGCAGAGGACAATAGGGGCGGCGAAATCAGAACAACTAGGTTTGATTATTCCTTCGTTCAGCCACTGCTGGATTTGAACTTCTACAATACGTTGTTCGGCTATGGATAAGCGGCGAGGACGTTGACTGATAGGGATTTCATCCGTTAAAATCAAAGACATTTGCAAATCAGTTGTTTTGGTTTTATTTGGTTTGTAGGAAGAAACTAAGTACTTGATTTGTGCGCGATGATCCGGATTGGTGAGATGCGTTAAATCAGGAGAATCAGGTTCATCGAAAATATTTACAATATTAATCAGAAAATTGTGTTCAGGAGTTTCGGCTTCTATTAGTTTAATGCCATATTTTCCAATAGAAAATTCAGCTTGTTGGATACAATCATTTCCAATAATTGCGTCAACAGATAGTAAATTATCATCAATAACATGAATGTCAGTTTTAAAATTTGTATTTTGAATTTTGAAACAACCGGTGAAATATCCTTTTGGGTGTACAATGCTATCACCCAGTCCTGATAATGTTATAGAAGATGTTTGAAGCGCTGGAGAACCAATTTTTTTATGTGTTGATGTGTTAATTATAGTAGCTTGACTGCCGGTGTCAATCAATGAGGGAATAACAACCTCAGAAATATTGATGTGAATCATCATAGAATGTAGGGGATGTGACTGTACGACAACTTGATTGAGAACTGTCTCTGACTTTTGTGAAGATGGAGGTGATGCACGACTTGGTTTCTGAGTACAAGTAGATGATTTATGCCCATATGAATTGCATGAAAAACATTTGGGTTGTTTATGAGAACAATTAGAACTTTTATGGCCTTTAGAACCACAATTGTAGCAAACTATAGGTTGGGTAGGCTTTTGAGAAATTTTGTTCTCTAAGTGATGAGAATTATTTTGTTTAAATTTCAGCTCACTAGAAAATTTAGTATATTTGGAAGCAGACACAAGTTTTTCATAAATTTTTAACTTGTCTTTGAATTCATTTACAGTTTTACAACCATATAATAAAATTTTGTTAGGGTTTTCTGGAATACCATTAATCACATAATCAAAAATAGAAGACATATCAATTTGACCTCTAGAACCAATTTCTCTCATAGCAATAAAATAATCGAATAAGGATTCATTTGGCTTTAGACGTCTTTTAAACATTAGTTTATGCAAATCTGCACTGTTAAGCTTAGAGGAAAATTCTTCTAACAAATATTCTTTTAGCGCAGTAAAAGTTTTGACACCATGTAAAGAATTTACAAAAGTTTTAGCAGAGCCGGATAAGCATTTTTTTGTAAATATAATCTTGTGAACATCATTTGTAATTCTATTCAGTTGAAATAATTCTTCTAGATCATTTAAAAAAGATTCAATTATATTATCAGAAGAACCATCAAAAGGTTTAATACAGTCATATAAATCACGGAAAGTTAAGCTGAATTGCTGTTCATTTACCATTGATGACACTTCCGGTGAATGATTTATTCGATGTGTATGTAAACAAACGTCGGTGCTGGAAGTCTGCGCGTTTTGGCAAGTTGCCAAGTTCGAACCAGAAATTGACTGCGTAGTTAGTTGAGACTCCATTTTATTTTCGAAAATTAAATTTTGATGTAGGTTTTCTACTTCACTATCGGAATCAGAATCGGAAATAGGAGTTTGTAATAACAGATCGAAATTAGTTAAAGCATTCACAATTGTAGTATAACATTCATCAGCAGAAATGGCACATTCTAAATTCAGAATATGAAGAATCGAAATTAGATCTGACAGAGTGAAAATATTTAATAAACGTTCTTTAACTTCGGAAGTGTGAAAAGAGTTATCTAGGCCTGTGAAGTCGCGAAGTCGTTTGCGATTTCCGCGGTCACCTTCTTGACCAAACACAAATTTATGCAGTAACTTAACTGCTTTTGTAGAAGCTGATTTTAAAGATTTAGCTATATGTGGTATATCATTTAGAGTTGACATGGTCACAGTTTAAATATTTCAAAGAACACAAGTGATAAACAAATTAATACAGTAAAATGAAAATTCAGTTTCGAATTCAAAACAAAAGTTCTGTTTTTAACACAAGAAGTTCTGGCGGCAAAAATATAGTTTTACTTCATCAAAATTTAATTCAAAAGATTCTTGACTTTCACTTCATCCAAACTGAATTCAAAAGAAGCTTTAATGATTCTTAAAGAACAGCTTACCGTAACTGAAGAACCGGTCGAGGTCCCATGTGAACTCGGCGTCTAGGTGATTTCATAGCTTGACGATATATCCAGGTTAGTAAATAGTTTATTTAGGTATTGGTGAAGGTACATTAACGACTATTTACACATGAAGAAAAGAGTGAGGATCAAGGAGATGCATCTTTGTTCTTAAATTATTACGTCTTAATCGGAAAAACATACAGCTCGTCCCGTCTTCCATCAGCCATTTTTTTCTCGCTACTCTCGTGGAGTTGAGTTGTTGTCCTCCTATTCACATATATATATATATATATACAGATATTACATCAGCTTATCTATGTCACACTGTCTGTAATACATGTAGTCAAATTATTAAATTAAATATCACCATCACATCAAATGCAATAAAGCACTTTAACATGTGGAAACATATTTCAGGCTACATGAAATTTTTGCGTTCGTCTAAAGAAAGCATTTTTTGTTTGCGAATAGTATCCTTTCCTGTGCTTCGGAAGTTTTTGTACCCAAACTCGATTATGTTGTTTAATTAAGCTATTATTCAGTAACCATACTCTCAATTTCTTACTGTAAAAACAGCGCCCAGTTATCGAAAAAGTAGCCTTGAAAAAACGGAAAGTAAAGGAAAATCAATCATGGCTGGAGATTGAGATGTTTGCCTGAGTTATTTTTAACCGTCGTGATGCCATCAAAAATAAAAAAAAGTCTTCCAGTTTCGGTATATGTGTATATATCATTCGGATGACATTCCCAATAACGTTTGCTCGAATTTTGTTTGAAATATGGAGTGGTGGTAGTCGTTTATATTCACACGGTCTAGTCTTTTCTTTTTCCTCTCTTCTACTTTTATAGTGACGAGAAATATTGAAATGTAGTATCCAATTTCGGTTCGATTTATTTATGAGCGGAGAGCACAAATATAAAGAAGATATTTTCGCCGAAAATGACGATTGCAATGACAGATATACTTCTCAGTTAAAAAGTTCGTCGAGGTTTCACAGTTTGTTTTTATCGAGTGGCAGCATGACAGATAAATAAATTTGGATTGTACGGCAAGCTGCAAAACGCTTGAAAGAAGCGAATCAGTAATGTTTGTACAAAAATGGATGAAAATGTTTTAGAAAAGGCTAATCAGTTATAGAGAAATAAAAATTATCTTTTTGCAGGAGCGCAAAAATTAAATATTTAAATGTGTTTTTAAATGTCAACATTTTCTGTTCGCCGGAAAATGCCGTTTTCTTCATTTTAGTTTAGAACAATTTATTGCAGATTCTTTGAGAGAATGATGTTCTTTGAATTTGGTGAGTTATTAAAACCGTATTTACCATAGTTATGATTTAACTTTTTTAGAAATTAAAATTAGTTCCCCCCCCAAAACTGTTTTATTGACCTGTTCTTTCTTGTATGATGAGGGTGCCCCATCTGGGCACGATTTAGTATAATCAGTTCACTCATTTGCTTACTTAATGATAACACAGTAACTGTAACTGTAATGCGTGGAAGGAAATGTGAGAGCGTATTTAATATTATCTCATATATATTAATTTTATCTCGAATGATGATGTAAATATTCTATCAAATTTTACAAAACTAATGTTGAGCGTTTTTAAAAATTGGATTTCCATTTTTTTAATATGATATTGTTTTGAATTATTTTCTTTCTAAATGCTGTAGCTAAAAAGTATATATTTCTATAACTTTCCTTTCAGTGCGTTTTAAGTATAATTTAGACGAAGGAAATAGAAACTGTACATTAAATTAGAAGATGCACATCCATTTTCACTAGATGTCAATTAACGCTAGTTTGTTACTTCTAAATTCTGAATCAGATTTCGCAATTTTTGAACAAAATTCAGAAAAAAAGCCATTTGAAACCATAATTTACGAGGTAGAATTTCAATTTTAAAACATTCCTCTAAGGAACTGATGGTAGAGTTCTCCTCCACGTATTCATTGGAGAGAACAATACACTCCATACATTTACTCAAATGAAAGATAATACTTCAATGTATCACTTGGTACTAGAAAATATTGACAGCGTCTAAAAATTCGCACTGCCCAAAAAACATGATTGCTTAGTTTCTGAATCAATGGTTTTCAACAAGTCTCAAAATGCACATCTTCCTCGTTTGTCAGATGTTTTAGGAGCCTTCTACAACGACTGACTTAACTTTTAATTATTCTTTTGTTACTTATTTATTTACTTTATTTCTCGGAATATGCACAAAGTTGTACACCGCGAAAAAAAGGGGGAGGGGGACAGCTCTATATTTCTCAATCTACTGGACCGATTGACGAAATTCAACTTGCGTCTTTCACGTCTCGAAAGCGCGATTTAGAATATGTATTATATTTATATATAGCATTGTTCTAATATAGGTATTTTGACACAAAATCGGATTTTTTCTAAAATGGCGTGCCATGTTTTTTCCATATTTCGATTCTACGACTCAATTTATGTCAAACTGTCAAGTGTTCTAAAAATTGCGTTAGCCGTTTTTAAAAAATTAGCTCCCAAAAGTTTAGCTCCTTAACATTAATTGAATTTGGTATATATTTATTAATATCTCTTTTTTATTAAACTTATTTTATTCTCCCTTTCACATTTCGAAATTTAGGTCCATTGTAAATAATTTATCATTTATTTTTAAAATTTGTACTTTAAAATAATTTTTATAAATTTCTCGAAAAAATTTTTTAATTATAATCTATAAAATTTTAAATCTTAAATCATCTTAAAGTAGATGTATTTCTAAGCATACCTGCAAAAATCAGAGTTTATATTCGAAATTTCCCATGATATATTTGAGTTTACATATTGGCTCGTTTTGAAATTTGGCATATTTGTTGAAAGCCATAATAACATCAAATGTGTTTTACTCCCTTTTGTTAAAATTATTTGAAAATAGGAATGATGTGACTTTTTTTTTCTGCTCATGCACAATGTGAAAAGGGAAAGGAAAATAGGTTCCCTTTATTAAGAAGTTCGCCAAGTGAATTGTTCTTGGCGCAAAGTGAAACAAATGCACGAAGATAAATTTTGGAATTTCTCCCTAACTTGCGCACCAAATTTTTATAAAATGTAATACTTAGGCGTAATTTGAGTCGTAGAATCGAAAAGAAATGATACGTCATTTCAGAAAAAATCCGATTTTGTGTCAAAATACCTATATTAGAACAATGCTATATATAAATCTAATACATATCCTAAGTCACATGACATGAAACACGAGACATGAAAAACGTAATTTGAATTTCGTCAATCGGCCCGGTAGAACGGGAGATATAGAACTATTCCCCCCTTTTCTTTTTCGCTGTCTACATAATGACGTCTCAAGTTATCTACAGAAAGGAGATTATCTGAACTAGGCGAGTATTTTATTAAGTAAATGCGCACGCCTGGATTATCTGATTTATGTAGTAAAATATTGGCTTTTGAATGCGTTTTCATCATAGCTTCAACCAATTCTTCTATTTCCATTACTACCAGGAATTGAAGTTTGCTGCTTAATGTCTTGTGGGGCTATAATTTCTACATTTTTAAAGTCTCCTTTTTTTTCTTAAATGGGTAGTCATATGTTTCATTGAATTATCCTTTTTCCAGCGGTTGAAACGAACCTTGCAATATCTACATGGAACGATATGTATGTCCCTCACGCACAAACCTTCTTGTGAAAACATCGCCATTCCGTCAATGTTTTCTTTTTATGACAACGTATATTAATAAAAATTTACGATCACCAAGTTCATCTATGTATTCAGAAAACAAAACGAAAGAAATGAGATTTTATTCCATAGTTTGATGATATGATTGAACTATTAACTGAGAGGATTGAAGCGGGGCCAAGTAGATAGGTACGGACGAGATGAAAGGGAAATAGATCAGTGGATGAAAAATCAGTATCACATCAACAAGCTACTTTCAATAGAGCGTCGAAAGAAACATTTCTCAGAATTTTTCTTTTCAGGATATATGATTGGTTGATTTATGGAAAACCCTAGTCCGATTCAATTCAGTTTCAAGAAGTCCCGCTTACCTAGCCGGGATACAGTTTCTAACGAAATATATTTTGTCTAGGGACCCTCGAGTGATAATAGACGAACAGGCTCGTTCGTCGGAAAAGTTTCTTCTTACCTCACGCGTCGTTAGATGTCATAACGCCAGCAGAGGCTTCGAACAACATGCAGTGAGTCGCTGGATCACGAGCTTCCCAGGAGTAAAATAGATCATCTTTAAATAATTACTTTTCATTAATTTTTGCTTTAAAAATTTATAAAACAACATTTCGTATTTAATTGCTAACACTGGTAAACTTCATATTTATCGCATCTCTTTCGAAAGTACACAGTCCAGTCACATTAATGTGACCACCACGTACTTTCCATGTCAGAGTTAAATAACCAATCACAGAAGGCAGGTGGCAGCACAGTGCAGTTGAGCGTATATAAAGGGTGTGTGAGGGCTTCGGAAAACATTTCAATCGTTGGCGTAATGCAGAAACGAAGCGATTTATCCGACTTCCAAAAGGGCATGATCATTGGCTTTCGGGCCAAGGGTGGAAGCATTTCCGAAACGGCTGAGTTTGTGAACTGTTCGCGTGCCGCCGTGGTAAAAGTGTACCGTGCATGGCAAAATGGGACTGTCCAAAATCAGCGACGTGGCAAATGTGGTGCACCACGGGCCATAGATGACAGAGGCGAACGACGGTTGCGGAGATGCGTTCGGGCAGATAGACGGGCTACCGTTGAGCAACTGACCACCAAAATGAACCAAGGGGCTACCAAAAGTGTCTCCCAAAGTACTATTCAGCGAACATTGCTGCGTCTGGGCCTCCGAAGCAGACGCCTGGTTCGTGCACCTATGCTGACTGCTGTTCATCGACGGCGAAGGCTAGAATTTGCACGCCAGTACAGCAGCTGGACGTCCACTGAGTGGCGACAGGTTGCGTTTTCGGATGAATCGCGTTTTATGCTCCATCGGACAGATGGACGTTGGCGTATAAGGCGTGAAACCTCTGAAAGGAACCACCCTGCAACCATTGCCGGAACGGTCCAAGCTGGAGGCGGGAGCATTATGGTCTGGGGAATGTTTTCCTGGCATTCTCTAGGTTCACTGATCATTGTGGAAGGCACAATGGATCAATACAAGTACGCATCTGTCCTTGCGGACCATGTTCACCCCTACATGCGCATTGTTTTTCCTCAGGATGATGGCATCTTCCAGCAGGACAATGCGAGGTGCCATACAGCTGCCAGTGTACGTGCGTGGTTCGAAGAGCACCAGGATGAGTTTACCGTCCTCCCCTGGCCAGCAAACTCACCTGACTTAAACCCAATCGAGCATCTGTGGGACCATCTCGATCGAGTTGTTCGCGCCATGGATCCTCAACCGCGTAATCTAGCGCAGCTGGCCACGGCATTAGAGTCGGCATGGCTCAACATCCCAGAGAACACCTTCAGGGACCTATGTGACTCTCTTCCTGCACGTCTCGCAGCAGTCCGCTCTGCGAAAGGTGGTTATTCTGGCTTTTGACAGATGGTCACATTAATGTGACTGGACTGTGTATTAGAATTACGTTTGCTTATCATTTTGGAACTTCCGCAGTTTTTGAAAGTTTGAACAGCGTGATTTTTCTTTATAATAAAATTATCCTTTATAATAAAATTATTCATCATAAATATTATAATGATTAATCATTAAAATTATGTTAATGTTATTATTAATTAATTAATTATATTAATTAATATTATTATTTTATTATAATGATTAATCATTAAAATTATGTTAATGTTATTATTAATTAATTAATTATATAAAATTATGTTAATGTTATTATTAATTAATTAATTATATTAATTAATATTATTATTTTATTATAATGATTAATCCTTAAAATTAATCATTATAATTAAATTGATCATTCTTTATAATAAAATTAATTTATCGAATTCTTTCTAAATCTTGCGGAGAGATTACTCGAAAAACTGATCATAAAGTAACTGATAATTTATTAAATGTTATAAAAGTTGGCATGCGTTCATATAGCATAATAATTATGCAATATATCATATTACTGTAGCAATTCGAAAAGTGAAAAAAGTTTGGATAAAATTAAGATTTGTTCCTGAGTTTCTTTTTCTGTCGAGGAGTCATCGGCCTCTTACTAACAAACGTATATTGTCTGCGGCACCTGTGCATGCATCTGAAAGGCTAAGTGTGTTAGTTAAGTTGTTCCTCAAATATCTAGGACAGTGTTGTTAAGACTTACGTTCTACATCATATGTTAGGGTTCTGCTCAAGCGATTTCGAGCAAATTCGTGCACAAATATCTCTTTGCAATATCTAGAATCCTAGTAATGTTAGTGCATTCTTCGCCTTATTAGTCACGTTAACTAGTACTACATCCATTATAATATCTTTCAGCGCCTTCCGAGTCTCATTAGCTATAACTACGGCCATTATCGTAACGCTTCTAAACTAATTACCAACTTCCATTCCAGCATGTTATGTACGAGCTGTGTTATTTTAATATTTAAAACGAACTGCTGCCTAATAATAAATACGGATAACGCACATAATCATTTGATGTATCAGCCAAATCATTCCAGAAGATAAGTGTCATTCAGCCATTTTTTAAGTGTTATTTATGCTAAGTTAAAGAAGCAACAATAATACTGTTATGACGACCGAATAAATTTCCGAAAAATAACTGACGCATGTATACGTTTAATAAATTTTCATTGATCGAAAGTAATTTTAGAATTACATATATACATAAATCATATTTGTTTCAGATGTTGAAATTTTAAAATATTGTTGAATATGTAGAAATACAAATACATTAAAGACATGCATGTGAGTACAGAGTGTTTCAAAGGGAATGCGTGATTACATATAGCTTGAACGTTTATCGGAAACCCTTGGTTTCCGTTCGGAAATAAATTAAATAAGTTAATTTTACACGGCTCATTATTTACCCAGTTTTATTTTTCAGTATAAGTACACAAAAACTTCAAAAACAAATTTTGTTCAAATATTCTCAAAAATGTCTATGATAAAAGTAATTTCATAGCCAAATTGCTCAATGAAAGAAAGAAAAAATTTGTGTTCCTATGATCGAATTTACCGAAAGTATCAATAAACTAAAATGTGGGGGGAATCGCATGCAAATAATACTGACAAAGTTCCGCAATTTACGGGCACTTAGCCGACTTAGACTTGGCCACTACTATGGTAGAAGTTGGAGCCACTTTATTGTGGAAGCACCTAATAGATGGATCACCCGGGTGCGTCCTATGAAGGGACGGACTTTTACGGCCCTGCCTTCTCCGGGATCCGAGGCCGGGCTCTTCGGTAGCTTAGTAGGCTCCTTTATTCTCTGTACCGTCTGGGCGGCATAATGACAAAGTATCCATGAACGCTTCTCAGTGCACATTCGCAAAATGAGTTTTAAAAACACTTGAAAAACATCTCTGTGTTTTTGGGGGATTCGAATTGCTGTATCAGTTGGCTTCATTATCACCACGACAACACAAACGTCATACATATTTTGGTAAGAAGTATCACGCGACTAAAACTATTCCTAGCTCGACAGCTTACCTTATTTAATTTACGTTCTAAACTTTAGCGAAGGGTCCACGGCTATTTCGTCAAGATATATTTAATTATGCACTCTTTTTGAACAGACCTGTAAGCTTGAAAGCAGCCATAGCATACAAAACATGTACGGAATAGTTTCAGCCAAAGTATATGTGACTCAAAATAAAATTCAGAGAACATAATCTTAAGTAAACTGAGCTATTTTATAGATTTATGAAATTTCACTCTTCTTTTTTCAATCAAGCATTAGAATTTTTATGTCAAGTACTACCTTACTGCAGCGTTTACCACTGCAACAACACTTAAGTAAGGTTGAATTAGTTGCAATGAAATTGCAGTCAGCGATAAAAGTTTTGCTTAAAGGATATACCCCACTTGCTTATTTTTTACAACTGAGTTCTGCTAATTATTATATTCATGTTTTGTTTATTTGTTTGTCAAAGTGCACGAACTTATTTTCTATAAGTACGCTTTAATAGAAAAACTTTAATAGAAACTCAACTTTAATAGAAAACTAATATAGGTATGCGTCACTCAAGCTTATTATTAAAACAAAAAAAAATCTGATATGTACACCACACGACTTCCTTATACGTAATATTAAATTGTACGCATTTTTTCCTGCCTTTTATTTAAACTTATTTCCTCAGACTTCATTAGAGATATATTTCTCATATAATTAATTCAGTTCTCACTTCGCGACAAGGCAAAACTACATAAAAACTTAAAATATCTATATTAAAAATTGAAAGATATAGAAAAACATAAAATATCAAATACAGCTAAACCAATTAAAAAAACATTTTACGATTAAAATTTCTGTTTCTGTGCAAAAATAAGCCATTCGGTCAGGAGCAAAAACAAGCAATTGGGCAGATTTTTAGGTGCACAAAACTGAAAGTTTACTTTGGGTCTCACTCGGAAATGTCGAAACTGACTTAATTTGTCGTGGACGCTATGATGAGTCAATATATGGGATAATTTAATAACTTAGATGATAATTCCAGAACGGTTTAAGCAAGATTTAAATCACCATAATAAAAGAAGACGTTATCTTTGTCGTTGCGAAGCTTAGTTTCTCTAGATTGGCAGCAAATCCACTATTCTGCTAAGTTTCAAATGTAAATAAATATGGCTGCTATGTTAAACAAAAATTAGGCTTAGTCGCACTTAAACAAGTTTTAAATTATTGATAATTCTACAACTATTGCATGAAGGTTAACAAAAGGCATAAAAACCTTAACCGGAACATAAGAACAACATATTTCAATCAATCATTTTTAAACCAAAAAATGCACAATTTACCAACATATAAGAATAAAGAAACTGAGCTCACTGAGCCGAGTAACAGAGGGAATATATGTATAGATATATTTATATACTTTTGGTGCAGCCGATTGCAACCAAAATAGGAGATGTACATTTACATGTTATAGCAGTCCTATAATGAAAATTTCAACTTTCTGAGGATACTCGATTTTGAGTTATGCGAGATACATACCTACATACGTACGCACAGACGCCAAGAAAAAATCTCTTCAGAATCCATTTTAAATCAATTTTATTATATTATTTTTTGGGGAAAAAGAGCCCTTTATTCTGTCCTTACGTACAGATGTCACGTAAAAGCATCGTTAAATTGCATTCGATAGAGGTCAAAATGAATGTTTTCGTTGAAATAAGGTAGCCGAAATATTTCGCGATTACAATACCTCCTTTTTACTTCGTACAATGAAGTAAAAATGTACAATAAAAATATTCAGTTGCCTTAAAATGCAGTTGAAAAATAGTTGCACGTGTCACAATTTTCCGAAATCATAAATGATAACGTTATAAACTTTTAAATGTATTACACACTTTTCCTTAAATCTTACTCCAAAGGTTATCTCTGTTCTTTTCAAATATTTTGATTAAGTAACTCGTTTTCCACAGTACTTGGAATTGCTCCGTTCAGCAGCTGTAGCGCGAGGAAAAAAGTAATTCCGGTTTAAAATTACTTTTTTATCGCTGATGATGCTTCTGTGATATTAAGTTCGAAAGTGAAGGAAAAAAAGTAAGTTTAAGAATTTTCGTGAACTTTAATTTTCTCTCTCAAGCGCTTACGTGGAGCGAAAAAATGTTTTAATTAACAGCACAAAAAATTGTAATTTTGTGTTTAATTTGGTTCAGTAGAAAGCACAATTTTTCCTTTTTAAAGCATATTAAGTTTTCTTAGCTTTACAAACTGAAGAAAATATTTGTAAATAACATCAAGAAAAATGAGTATGTTTTAAAGTTCATAAGCGTGATGCTTCCTAATAGTTTTCAAATAGTTAAAAAAAGACGTATGGTAGTAAGATTTCGGATAATATATGTAAAATTGGCTCCACGCTTTCCGAAGATTTTCATTGTATATTCTTCTTCGGGTTTTAGACAGAGGGTGAGGCTCAAATTATCGGGAAAAATAAAATCAGTGAAAGACAATATGCTTAAAATTTGAATAATAGAGTAATGTAGTGATTAATACTGTCACTTTTTAAACTTTTCTTAATTGTTGTAATACAGCAGGCAGACCAAGCGATTAACAGTTAATTTAATTTAAAGACAAACATGGCAGTAAATATTTTAAAATTAGGGAACAAAAGCAAGCTTAGATGGGTGTAAATTTTGATTAAAACTCTACTGATTTCGAAGGTGAAGATACTTAGGTCTCTCTTCTTCAGTAGAGTAAGGAGAATTTTGAAAAGGCGGAAGAAACAACGGTTGTTTTATACGAAGAGATTAAAGCGGAAACGAATTTAGGGTCGTCTGTTAAGCCAATAGTTATGAAACAAAAAAGCTAGCGTATCTGAGCTTTTTTAGCATTGGAAACCACTGGATTAGAATTTATTAGACTAACTTAAGAATATACAGCTTTTTTACTTTCCATTTTCTTCCACAAACGTCACGACATTTGTTTTTGTTTTGGTCCGCATACTAATTTCCATATAAAATGATTGTCACTTTTCACATTTTTGCAAAATTTCTGTAGAAAAATGTCTCATCTCTGACCGCTCTTGAAATCGACAGAATTTTATTCTAAATCTAAACTAATTTATGTTCGCTTTGCTGCCTAATTTTAGATTTAGGGTTAGATATGCTGCACCTTTACAAGACACGGTGTTTAAAACAATTATAAGCTATTTCATGTTTGTTATGGACTTTGGCTGCGGCTTAAGAAATAAAAGCTTTTAAATAACGGGAAATTTGACGTTATAAAGTTTTTTGTCTCTTACTCTATTTGTTTAAGTTATTTCTACTGCTTCCCCTCAACTCGTTCAGATAAAATAAATGTTAAGGAAGAGGACTTAATGCTCTGCTTCCAATATTTATTAAAAGAGAATATTAGTTAGTAACTGTTAATTTTAATGAATGTTAGTAAGTACGTTATTTCGATGCTTCTGTGTCTAGATACTTAGTTTGAGCCTGAGTTTGCCACTCTATTCGTCTTTCTGATATTAAGCTGTCCGTACTTCCAATTACACCACAAAATGCGAAAATTACTTACATTCTCCCTCTTTTAAAGGCTGGTTGATAAGAAGGGGAAGCAGTCTTTAAATGCAATGTCTAATTATCGTAAGCCACATTTTATTTCGGCACTAATGTGGAGCGATTATATATTTAACGGAACAACAAACATAGAAAATAAGCAATTTGAATAGAGAATAAGGAATTTGAACTCCGGATCTTCGGATGTCAGTTAAACATATTTCCAATTACTCCCAGTGAGGAAGGAGGAAATTCCGAAAAGGTTCATTAAGAGATATATATCATTGTTAAACTTTGCATGGTTGTGTAGCTGTTTTCAGTTGGATTGCAGAAATCAGGGAAAAGCGAAAGTTCGTTAGGCTTAACTCGTTAACAGTAAGTCAAAATACAATCATAAATAAACCCTGTTCGCCGAAGCATCTAAAACAAAATTATCAGTTTACAAAAGTGTCAGTGAGAAAAATGCTTTTTTAGCTGGAATTTCTATAGGATCCGTCTTTTCAAAATTACCCCAAATATACTTTTGAGCAAAATGATGTTGAGGAGCTGTAAACAAATACTGCGTTTTAAATATGTGAGCGCAAAATTTTTGTTTTACATGAAACGAAATAATTATGAAGGTAGGTATTTTGAACTTTTTATTGTTTATTGCTTTAAAAGATACATTAAATATTTAAAATGAAAATTTTACTTAATAAATTATGTATAGCTTTTAAAATTTTTCTCCCTACCAATAAAAATGGCCTAACTTATGTGCCATCATAAATTCTTTCAATGTTTATTTTGCGTTTCTTCACACCTTAAAAGTTTTTAAGATTATTGGCAACTTACTTTGTCACTTCCTGGTCACCGACGAAACAGCCATAACGAAATAGCCCATGAAAAATTAGCCCATAACAAAATAGCCTAAACCAAAAGCGTTTGAAGTGGGTCCCAAGAACAGTTTTTAAAATTTTTAGTATACAAATACACTCAGGCGATATAAATCCGCAATTAATAAACTGGATAAATCCGCAATTACATTTATCCCGCAAATGCGTTATAAAAGTATAAACGTTAAAATGTGATGGTTTTTCACATACATAATGTGATGACATTTACATATGCTGGTTGTTAGGCTTATCTTATTACAAAGTTTCACAACAATTTGCCAAGTTGAATACTGTAGTAGTTCTCACATACTGGTTACCGCGGCGTACGACGGTTTAGTATCTTCTGATCTGTGGTATTCTAAATTATAATTATTGCTATATGATTTAGAGACTGTTTGCGTGTTTTGCGCAAAGCATATCTAAGCATCTAAGTATTGCAGTCATCTTAGTGTGTCCATAAGCACTGATTTTGATGTTTTTACGGATAATACGTGTTGATGTGTACGTGAATTATCTACAAGTGCAAAAGACGTATTTTTATTTAAAAAAAAGTATGTAAGGTATAAACAATATTTTTATTTAGTTTTTGATATAAACCTGGTTGTGAATTCAGTCGACTGTTATAAAAAGTGGGTATTCTCATAAAAGAATTTTAAATTTGAAACTAGATATAAGATATTTATAGTTACATTCAGGCTATTTTGCCATAAGGTAATCTGTTATAGGCTAATTTAACGTTTCTATGTGAATACATGCGACTGTATGATAATAAATGCAATTATATTTCATTCGCACATATTATATACCAATATCGCAGAAGCAAAATATACATAATTCGGGAATGATGTGTTTGGTTCTCATAAAAATATTGAGTAAATTCTACCCTAAGTGTAGATCCAATGAATAATAAAAACTTCAGTTTTCTTTTCTCAAATATGTGTTTATATATTCTGATATGTATAACATAGTTTCAGTACTAAATTGTTTATCATTGTACAGAACTTGAAGAATTATCTAAAAGTGCAAAAAACGTCAAATTTTCCTCTAGTAATATAGAATTTTAAAAATAATATTCCAAAATTCAGCATTTTTATTGTAAGAAAATACGGTTTCATAGGTATTGTTGCGTTATACGGGTTCGTGGATTTGAGAGTATCCGATGAAAACACGATGCAGAACAATAAAAAAAGCACAATTTATTTACAGGAATCACTATTTATAGCACAGTTCCAAAATCACCTTTAAAAGCGTCGAAAATCTACAATAAATACGCTGAAACAATCAGCAACATAGCTTCAGGCTGTAACTGTAAAGGTAGCTTCACGGCAACACTAAACTTATAATAAACACCGTGGAACAATCACCAATACACTGTCAAGCTATACTGTAAAGGTAGCTTCACGGCAAAGCACTATCTCGATCTCTTTCCGTTCACAAAACTCTCGCGTTGCTCAGCGCTCACAGTAAGCAGCTATTCTCGCAATCCTCACAACTAATCACACTCTTAATCACACTAACTGCTCTCAGAAACGCAAGGGTTTATGTAGCTTTTCTTTAAGTTCCACACGTTTCGAGAAATATCTCGACAGGAAGTTATTCTAGAAGCTTCCCGATTGGACCATGGCATATCGCCAATTTGGTCGCCAAATGGGCGATCAAGTCGCCAATCTGGCAACCCTACCATACATTATTTTATGGCAACCCTAGTGCTATGCCGGAAAGCTTACATACAGGCGCAACCGCCGAATTTTTCGCAACAGTATTTAACAATACTGTTTATTACAAGCCAGTTGAAATTTCTGTAGTTGTTCACAATCCAGATAAACATAATATTGTTCTGAATTCAAGCAGCTTCTGAATGTATGTTGCCCCGTGAATCCTACCGCAGAGTTATCTGTGATTATGTATGAATGCAACTGTCTCTTTGGATTGACGATAATGGCTTCTACTGGCTTATTGCGCTTGTTCTACAGCCTTTCACACGTGTATTTAATAACTCATTTCTCGTTATTAACGACAAAGAAACCTTATATTGAAAACGGTATGTTATACATGAATACGTATGCTGTGTAGTAGAGAAAATCGGAAACAAATGTTCTGCATTCTTGGTTCGTGGAATTTTCAACTGCTCGCTTTACAATGAATTTTGACTACTTTCGACAAGCTTCAAATCTTTTTACATTTTCTTCGATAATGACTTTTATCATTTTTGACGGCTTTTGTGAATCTTTAAACTCTAATATATATCTTTTATGAAACTAGTTTTCGTTCGTCGATTAGTAATGTGATAAATATTCAAATATGGTGACAAAAGAGAATTCTCGCAATGAGAAGCATATGCATTCGATACTCTGTTGATTCTCAAATTTAAGTTTCATAATGCAAGGATTTCATTTAGCTATCCTTTCAGTAATATCAGAATTAGAATAAACTAATTTCTAATATTTCTGCGTCTATGATTTCATTGTTCTATCTTTTCATTTTCGGGTGTTCATTCCTTTTTGGCTCATTTTACCAGTTTTTTATTAAGCATTTCAGCATGCTTGTACGTTCTGCTACGAGTTCAAGGTGATAAAACTTTTACCCGAGTAATAATTATTATTGATGGATGATAAATTTTATCGAATCGGTTTCGGTAATAGTTATTAACGAATTAGTAGTTTCATTCCAGCTTTGTTTGATGTTAATTGAAATAAAAGAGGTTCAATTTATTTCGAGAAAATTTCCTGATAACATCCTAACTTGTGATATTCTCTCTTAAACGAAATGCTTATATTTTCCTGAAATTAAGCCAAATATAATTTAGATTTAGTTAACTATTAAATATTAAATTTTTTCCTCAGTAGATTCCTAAGTAACTATATATATATCAGGAATATCAGGTTAGGTTATTCAATTATGGCAAAGCACACGAGGGCTATCTGCCTAAAAGGAGGGATGCTTTCGTGGAGGACTTCCTAAGGGAAACTGGCTCGTATACACGTTACACATAGGGAAAACCACGAAAACGCCCATGCAGCCAGCCCGTTCGCGGGATTCGAACCTCGAACTGAACTACCAGTGTTCAGCGTCTTTACCGCTCGGCCGCTGGTGGGCATCTGGAATATCAGACATCACATATATGAATTTTATATATTTACGATATTTTATAAAAGAAATGAACTGAAAAGAAGATATTGTTTATTAATAGAAAAGAGAAAGCATATTTTCCACCCATATTTGAAGCGTGCTTTTAAGTTCGTGTCTAAACTACTCCTTACGCTCTCGGAGGTCAGCAATTCTATACTAGTTGAAAGAAATTACAGCGCTTCCAACTTCCATCGGCAGATGGCGTTATCTCTGACATCTATCATGGAAACCTAAGCAAAACAAATCGATGTAGAATAGGTTGTAAAACTAAGTAAGACATTTTTCCTTCCACGCTAAAATTAACGTATAAAAAAACAAAATATCATTGCATATTTTTACACATTAAGATAAATATATATGAGTAAAATGGCGCAGTTTACAAATGGACATTTTCGGAAAAAAAGCGTCGTCTTCTATTCGGACGGGTATGATAAGATTTCCTTAAAAGCAAAAAAGTACTACCATAATATAAAATACGAATTACAAAACAGACAAAAAAATGAAATTCCAGCTAAAATATATGTAAATAATCTGGAAAAAATTTAGGATGCATGGTAACACACTTTTTCAAAGTATAAAACGTAATGGAAAAAGACGGAAGTTCAATAAGAAAGAAGATAGTGATTAGTGAATATAAACAGCAATAATCTAACACAAGCACTACCTAAAACAAATTTGCAAGAAATCTGATGAAACTAAGTAAATTTCGATAAAAACGGATGGATTCATAAAGAGAAGATGAAAAAAATTTCATATTAACATAAAAAAAAGAAAACTATATGAAAAATGTGCTATTCCAAGTTGAAGTTTGTATGAAACAGCATAAAATCAATACTTTTTTCCTGTAAAAAATTTTCCCATCGAATACTTAAGTTTTCAGAAACTTATTTCGGTTAATGTATTCTATGTTCAAGGTAATATTTCAGCATTTTTCTAATCTTATGAATGCCCTTTTCTTAAGAGAGGGCATAACTTGAGAAAAAAATTGTAATGACTTCTTTTTAATATGATATTTTATGCTAACTTTCACTGAATATTTTGCAGTACTTAATATAGCAGTACAGCAATTTTAATCTTAAGGCATATTATCTCATCGTTGTTAAGATAATGCATTTTAGTTATTTAATGAAGAGGACCTAATACCCGCAGTGCAAACTCTGCATTTGCCTCAGACCTAAATTTTCATTGGGTTTCCAAATCATCCTGTAGTTCTTAAAATATGTCAAGCTTTGTACATTTTTCAATTATGGGCTTTAAAAATATAAAATTCAAAGCAGAAATAATATGATAAAATTCGTATTACAGGTTTTTGTGCTTTTCTTTAAAAATCCGATCCTGGATATTTGTCTCCATTTTTGTTGACTGATATCATTTAGTGAAATCTCAGTTTAAAAATTCGTTAGACTGGCTAATACATCCAATAACAGTTGTTGTATGTAAGGTATAGTCAAGGTTTAATTAAATATACTGCTTCGCTTTATCCGTCTACCTAACTTTGATTGCCAAATGCTGAACTATAAGATTGTTTTACAAAATAGTTTTGTCAGGACTGAGTGTTCGGTGCATATTCTTGGTAAACATCTTCGTGAAAGTAACTAAGTCCTAAGTCCTGATCTTGAACAGGGAGCTGAATGCAACTATGTTCTATGGAAGAATATTGTGATTAAGTGGTAGAAGAACTGCACTTTAAAGGGATTAAAATCCTCTTTTATTAAACCACAATTATTTACAACCACTTCCCAACTCGAGAGGGATACAGAAAATATAGACCTCACTTGGGTCTAAAATGAACAATCAAACTAATTTAAACTAAAGCTGAAAAGAAATTAAGTCGTCATTGCTCACAGAGCTATAATGCGAGGTTGGCCTCTAAACTAAATGGTGCGTAGCAAAATTGAACTAATACTGACGCACTTAGAGTTACTTCAATAAGTAATCACTTAACAGCGCTACGGCTTAGAATTTAAATACTAGCTAGTCAGGCGAACGTTGAATAGAGTAACAGTGGTCTGAGACTAAAAGCTCTCTCACACTGAAAGGTTTCTACCTTTCGTTTAAATACTACTTGGCTCCACTTCAAATTAGCATAAAGCTGAATCGCGCGCTTATTCTAACGGGAAGTGGAAATGAGAAGAGATAGAAAAAGTTAAATTAAAAGAAAACTTTGTTAGTTTAACTAAAACCTTACAGTTTATATGAAATATACTTTAAAGAAACATATTTTGAATATCAGGCATGGAGAAAAATTAAAGAGTGTGTGCCCACACAATAGGTTTTGCTCCGTGCTTCAGTTTTGTACATCGATACTTTTTTATGTATTGTTGCTGTTTATATTGCTCAGTTACTTCTACTAATGCGTTCACTATGTGCCTGTAAGATAAAGAATATATAGTTCACAATTCAAACTCAAGTTTGCTTAATACTCTGTTTTAATTTGAGTATTTTCTTTTTTCTGCTCTAAATAGAGCAATTATTTATAATGTAACTTCTCTTGACTGCATCATTTCAAGATTCATCCTTATCATGTAGCTTTTACATAATGTTGGTATTTTAAGGAGTTTTGTGAACTGAACGTAGCCAATAATAATTTTAAAGCTTTATTAATTATCCAGTCAAAATACATAGAAAGAGAAACTAGTCCACTTCATCTTCAACACATCGCCCTTGCTTTCTGCACCTCAGCCTAGCTAGACTGCTTTTAGCTGCTATTCTTCCTACCGTAACCATATTAAAAATGTAAATCTTCTGGAACAGGCATAATTAGTGCGACAGTTTACTTTGTGACCTCAGAATGTTTAACTACAATGAAAGAAATTATTTAAATCTGCTATGACTACGTTTTATAGCATCGACACGACTTCCAAGTTTATTCTTCATTACGGATCATCTATGTGTGCTTCATTATCTGATGCCTGCATCCCCAAAGCATCACATACATAAATATTCACGCTCATACGCTCACAGACACATACACAGTCCAGTCACATTAATGTGACCATCTGTCAAAAGCCAGAATAACCACCTTTCGCAGAGCGGACTGCTGCGAGACGTGCAGGAAGAGAGTCACATAGGTCCCTGAAGGTGTTCTCTGGGATGTTGAGCCATGCCGACTCTAATGCCGTGGCCAGCTGCGCTAGATTACGCGGTTGAGGATCCATGGCGCGAACAACTCGATCGAGATGGTCCCACAGATGCTCGATTGGGTTTAAGTCAGGTGAGTTTGCTGGCCAGGGGAGGACGGTAAACTCATCCTGGTGCTCTTCGAACCACGCACGTACACTGGCAGCTGTATGGCACCTCGCATTGTCCTGCTGGAAGATGCCATCATCCTGAGGAAAAACAATGCGCATGTAGGGGTGAACA